>CP144698.1:19797594-20397594 GCA_036885675.1 Vigna mungo
CTAAGAACCACTAGACCATGTACTGCCGAAAAATGGCTGCTTACGCTCATGACGAAAAATTAGTTATCCATTTTTCTCAAGACAGTTTGGTTGAAGCAGTGTTGAGTTGGTATACACATCTGTCATCCTCTTATATTCGTTCTAAGGCAGTACAGATACAACATGCATGTCGCTCTAGACAGGTTACAATTACACCACATGGCAAAAAGAGGAAGAATCTTTTAATGAATATGCACAACAATGGAGAGATGGCGGCGCGGGTTGAGCCACCTTTACATGACAAGGAGATGGTTGCTATGTTTGTGAGCACGCTACAACCACCCTTTTATGAACATATGATTTGAAATATGTCTTCCAATTTCGCTGATATCATCATCATAGGCGAGAGGATTGAGATCGGACTGAAAAGTGGAAAAATTACATCTCAAGCCAACACTCCAAAGAATTCTGTTTTTAATCCGGAAAAAGAGAAAGAAGGGGGAGTGCATGCAACATCAGCAATACCCATGTGGGGAGGTCATGAGCCCACTCATAGCTATCAACCAATCCCGAGTTACCCTCCTTATGTGAACAATACAATGTTTGGTCCCCAAACAAGACCTCGCTCGCTAGGGTATTATCAACCACAACAGGCTTCGAATAATGCTTGGGGCACTGGAGCCGGCTTAGGTCCCGATCAGAACGTTGGTCAAAGTGCTCATCCTAAGAGGAACCTAGGGAAAATTTTCATTCCCGTTCCTACACTACAAAAAAAATCTTATTTAGAGGGGGTTATTTTGAGGAGGTTATAAAAAACCCCTCAAATTAACATAATTTAAAATGTTTAGTTTAAGTCATTTAGCTGCCAACAATAGTGGGAGTTTTAATGGTTTTTAAAGGAGGTTTATAACTTTTTCAAATAATAATATATTTTCTTCTTTTATTTCCTAATGTTTTTTAATATTTTTTTCGCTCTAAAAATTTTAAACTAGATTGTTTTAAATCCAAATGTAAAATCTTTCCCCCCAATTCCAAAATTCTACTTGTCTAAACTCTTGTTTCCTGTAAAAAATCTGTGAACCCTAAAATCGCTTTTACTCCCTTGCATTTCTCCCTTGCGTAAAATTTCAGACCAGACCAACCACTGTGCTTTCTCCCTTGCCTCTTCCTTTCTCCCTTCTTCTGTTTTCTCTTCTCATTGATTTTTTTTATTTCCCCTTTCGATTTCCCATGTTTCATTTTTCCCCTTTCATTGATTTCTTCTATTTCTTTTTAATGGAAAATATTGCAGATATTTGGTCGGAACTTGCTTTGGTATGATGCTGTTTTTGGAACTATATAACTGCTATTAGCCGGGCTGCAATCATGAATGAGCTTCTGGTTTTAGATGCTGAAGGGGCTATGTCTATGGTGGTTCAACATACTCATTATCTGCCGAAGAGATGGCGTGGCAAAGAAAGTACTAAATCGGTCTGTGCTGAGTTTGCAATTTTATTCCAGGTACAAGGTCTTGGTTTAAAGCTTTCTCATTATGATAATAGATCAACACTTATCTATTCTTTATTGGCACGATAACATAGGTTTGAATATTTCTTTGCATATGCTCTTGTATTTTTTTTTGGGTGCAGTATACTGGAATGATATTAACTCGAGGAGATGGCCTCAATTTTCCTCATACCATACTTGCTTCTGTTTATTGTCCCAAAGGTAATTTGATAGGTTTCTGGATTGGAAACCTATTTAATCTGCACTTAACACACACTCACAGCTAAGAAAAGAAGTATATACTGTATAATGCTGTTATTCAGTATAATGAAATGCTCAGCCAACAACTTCCAAGAGAGCCAAATTCTCTCTCCACAGGGTCCACGTGATCTTGTCTTTACAATATAACTAATCAAAAAGTGGAATATAATTCCCATACATCAGCTCTCTTATAGGAGCTATATTCCCCGCCCCACTACTAATACGGTTATAACCGCCTAACACCTCTCCCCCTCTTTATTCCCTTTTTTCTTCCTTTCATAAACTCTCCATACCCTATCATTACCCACCGCCTGATGTTCAACCTTGTCCCCAAGGTTGAAGTCTGGAAACTGTTCCTGGATAGTGAGCACGTCCTCCCATGTTGCTCCCTCCTTTCCTCCTTCCTGCCATTCCACCAGGATTTGCGGTATTAGCTCCTTATTCCTTTGTGTCTGCCTGCTGTCCAGAATCTTGAGTGGCCAAAACATTGGGCCTGCTGCTTGCAGTTCATCGGGCAGATCCTTCTCAACTTGTTTGGTACCTACTGCTAGCTTCAATTGAGACACATGGAATACAGGATGTATCCTTGATGTCTCAGGTAGCTGCAGTTTAAAAGCAACCTTTCCAATCTACTGTATGACTTTAAAAGGCCCAAAGTAACGTGCAGATAATTTGGGATGCAACCTGATGGGCATGGAAGTCTGTTTATGAGGCCTAATTTTTAGGTAGACCCAATCATCGACCTTAACTTCGGCTGGTTTCCTCTTCCTGTTAGCATATTTGGTCATCATATCCTGTGCTCTTGTTAAATGAAATCTGAGTTGCTTGAGCGCCTCATCTCTTGTTTGCAGCTCTTGAGCCACAGCTTCTACTGCAGTTTCTCCAGGTATGAACCGTGTGAGTGCAGGAGGTGTCCTTCCGTAAACAATTTCAAATGGGCTACATTTAGCCGCCCCTTGATAGGTAGTATTGTACCAATACTCAGCCCAGGGAAGAACTGAATTCCAGCTCTTAGGTTGTTCTGAACAAAAACACCTCAAATAGCCCTCCAATATTCTGTTTAGTACCTCATTTCGTCCATCAGATTCTGGGTGGTATGCTGTACTCATGTGCAACTGGGTGCCCTGCAATCTAAATAGCTCCTTCCAGAAGATGCTAAAAAATAAAGGATCTCTATCACTGACCACTGACATTGGCACTCCATGCAATTTGACCACTTCTTTAACAAAAAGCTCTGCTATGGTTTTGGCAGTATAGGGATGCTTTAAGGGAACAAAATGACCATACTTACTCAAGCGGTCAACCACGACCAAAATTGCATCATGTCCTTGTGATTTTGGCAGCCTGACTATGAAGTCCATACTGACTTCTTCCCAAATGGCTTGCGGTATTGGCAAAGGTTGTAACAAGCCTTGGGGAGAAGATGCCAAATACTTGTGCTGCTGACACACTGAGCAACTGGCTACAAAATCAGTGACAGCCTTCTTCATTCCTACCCAATACAATGATTGGGCCACCTTACGATAGGTCCTATAAACCCCTGAATGTCCTCCAGTGTTGGTGGTATGGAACTCAGCTATAAGCTTAGGAATCCATACAAAATTTGCAGATAGCACCAACCGTCCTTTATAGTGAAGTCTGTCGTTCTCCAAAGTAAAGGCAGGATGAGAATTAGAATCTGTTCTTACTTCTTGTATTATCTTCTTAAGAGTATCATCTTCCTCAACTTCCTTCAATACCTCTTGAAAATCCTGCCAATATGGTCTCGCAATGATCCTCAATTCTACCTCTTCCTCCCCCTTATCTTCCCCTTTTCTTGACAAGGCATCAGCTACTCTATTGGTCACCCCTGATTTGTAAACTATGTCAAAATCATACCCCAACAGCTTTGCCAACCAATTCTGTTGATTTTGAGTTGTTATCCTCTGTTCAAGCAAATATCTGAGGCTCCTCTGATCCGTATGCACCACAAACTTTTGACCCAACAAATAAGGCCTCCAATGATGGATGGCCATAACCAAAGCCATGAGCTCTTTTTCATAAATGGATTTATTTATGGATCCTTCTGACAGTGCTTTGCTAAAAAATGCAATAGGTTTTTTGTTTTGAGTGAGAACAACTCCTATCTCACTCCCTGATGCATCACATTCAATGTGAAATTGCTGTTTGAAATCCGGTAATGCTAAAACCGGTGCAGTAGTGATGGCATCCTTCAATCTGGCCATAGCTTTTGCTGCTTGAGTAGACCAGGTAATGCTAAAACCGGTGCAGTAGTGATGTTATATTTTAAGTGTATGTCCCATATATCTGGCCATTCTGTTACGTATCCGAGATTGGAACGTAACTAGAGTACTTCCCTCACACACCCTCTTAGAGAAATAATGGCAAAACAAATGAATAAAGACCTCTTTTATTGAATGGAAAATACTGAATCAAAGAAAGTAACCAATAATTGGGAGCATAACCTCCGTCAATTATTTCCAATAACTGGGAGCAGGATCTCCGTCAGTTACCCTGAGAGCATAACCTCTCTACAAAACTCACAATCTAAAGCGTGCCTTTAACCCTAGGCCTCCCCCTTTATTTATACTAATTAATCCCCTCCCAAAATGTACTGAATAATAGAAAATAATCCTATTTACTATATTTAACTTATACTGAATAATATATTACGATCTACCGAATAATATATTACGATACGATCTAGTTACTCTAATTATGCCCTGCGGAATATCTTCTCTCTGAATATCTCCCTTGTTACTTTAATTAGATTCCCGCTTCTACCGTCCGGTACCCTAGTTTCCAGCCTCTATCGTCCGCTCTCCCGTCCGGTTCCCGCTCGTACTGTTAGGTCCCAGCTTCTACCGTTTGGTTCCCGCCTGAACCGTTCCCAGCCTCTACCGTTCGGTCCCTCTTATATCTTTTCCTCTTATATACTTTCCAGTCCCTAACATTACCCACCGCCTGATGAACAACCTTGTCCTCAAGGTTGAAGTCCGGATATTGATCCCTAATAGTCAGGGCGTCTTCCCCGTTTGCACCGTCCGTCCTCCCCTTTTGCCACTCTACCACGTCCTCCCCTTGTTGTATCTGTCTTCCATTCAAAATTCTGATCGGCCACAAGGAGGGTCCCTCCATTTGCAAATCTCCCGGTAACTCCTTCTCCACACTTCTTTTCCCCACTGCCTTCTTCAATTGAGATACATGGAAAACTGGATGTATCCGTGCGGTCTCTGGTAGTTGAAGCTTAAAGGTCACTTCCCCAATCTTCTGTATGACCTGGTACGGTCCAAAATACCGTGCGGCTAGTTTAGCATGCAATCTGGACGGCATTGATGACTGCTTGTGCGGTCTGATCTTTAGGTATACCCAATCACCCATTTCCACATCTGCCTGTCTCCTTCTTTTATCGGCCTGTTTCTCCATTAGTTCCTGGGCCTTTGCTAGGTGAAACTTCAGCTGTTTTAGGATCTGATCCTGGGCCTGTTTCTGCTTCTCGGTCAGCTTATGACCGAACGGTTTCCCCTCCTCCCTCTTCCTTGTCCACCCGAGCTCCCATGCTATCATCCCTGCTTCCCCTTCCTTCATTTCGAACAACGTTTCTCGTTCAACCACTCTCTGATCTAAAGGGGGGTCTCCTTGTATGGTCGTTCGTTCAACCACTCTCTGATCTAAAGTGGGGTCTCCTTGTATGGTCGTCCTTTTTCCTTCGTGCCCAAACACCATTGTCAAATCCCTCCAGTTCAACGTTACTTCTCCCAGTTTGGCGAGCCATTCCACTCCTAATATCACATCAACCCCTCCTAGTTCGAACAAATGGAACCGTTCGGTAATGTTCATTTTCCCCACCTCTATGGTCACCTCTTCACAACGTCCTCGAGTCTTCTTCTTCTGTCCGTCTCCTACACTCACCGAATAAGGAGGAGTGTCTTCTACGGCTAGCCCTAGCGCCCTCACCAATTCGTGGCTTATGAAATTGTGGCTGGCACCACTATCAATCAAGATCAGCACCTGCTTTTCTCCTATCTGTCCATGTAACTTCATCGTTCGGGTTTGGGTTATGCCCCCAGCTGAGAAGGCTGACAACTCCATTTGTATATGGTTGAGTTCGGTCGGCCCTTCCTCTTCGTCCTCGTCTTCCTCGTCTTCGGCTAATATGGTCATCCGCAGACTGCGTTCGGGGCATTGGTGGCCTGGACCGAATGGTCCCCCACACTTGAAGCATCTCCCTTCTTCCCTTCTTTTCAGATATTCCGCGTGCGGCAAATGCCGTACGTTTCTTTCCCGGTTGCTGGTGGTTCGGTCGTTCCTGGGCGCTTCTTCTTTTCCTTCAGTCCCCTCATTCTCCGTGGGCCCCGTTCGGTTCCCAGTTGCAATTTCCGTACGAGTTTGACTGGAACGGCTGCTTTCTATTCGTACTCCTGTTCCGTTCGGTCTGCCCCAGGATTGTGTTCTGCTCGTACTCCCATCGGTCGTCTTCATACCGCCTTGGATTTCCTCCACATCCCTTGCCATCCTTATGGCTATCATTAGCTCCTGTGGATCAAGGAGTCGGACTTGATTCCGAATTTCATTCCTCAACCCGGCCATGAAATACCTCATTAAAGTTTCCTTGGCAATCCCTTTGGTCTGTCTCACCAAGACTTCGAATTCTTGAACGTAGTCTTCCACTGATCCGGATTGTTTAATAGCTGCCAATTTTTCGTAGATTGGGCCCTGGCTCCTTCCTCCGAATCGCAATACCATCGCCTCCTTTAGCCCTGTCCACGTTCGGTTTCCCGTCTGCTCCCTCCAAAACCTGAACCAAAACCCCGCACTGCCTTCCATACAGATGTAGGCAAGTCGTAACTTTTCTTCCTCCGTTACCCCTTGCAACTGAAAGAATTTTTCCGCCCTATTGATCCAATTTAGTGGATCAAAGCCTTCAAACACGGGTAATTCTACCCGCTTCCTCCAGTTAGATTTTTCCTCCGGTCATCTTACACCGTCCGGGTTCGGACCTCCTCCTTCGACACCGTTCGGTCCGCCTCCGACGTTACCGTTCGGTTCGTTCCTCTCCCCCTCGTTCGCTCCATCACCCTTCTCGCTCACGTTATCCTTCAATGCGCCTTGAACCGAGGATTGGCTCTGTTCTGCGTGTCCCTCCCGTTGTCGGTTTAATCCTTCAATCATCTTCATCAATTCCTGGAACCCACTTTGCACTGTTGCCTCCACTTCTTTTAATTTCCCTTCGACTGTAGACATTCTTCCCTCCATGGCCTCTACTATTTCCATCAATCAGTACCCGCTGGCCGTTTGCTCCTCCTTTCGATCCGGCAGGTCGGACCAATTGTTACGTATCCGAGATTGGAACGTAACTAGAGTACTTCCCTCACACACCCTCTTAGAGAAATAATGGCAAAACAAATGAATAAATACCTCTTTTATTGAATGGAAAATACTGAATCAAAGAAAGTAACCAATAATTGGGAGCATAACCTCCGTCAATTATTTCCAATAACTGGGAGCAGGATCTCAGGTCCCAGCTTCTACCGTTCGGTTCCCGCCTGAACTGTTCCCAGCCTCTACCGTTCGGTCCCTCTTATATCTTTTCCTCTTATATACTTTCCAGTCCCTAACACATTCTTTTGGACTTGTATGATTTTATTCATTTATTCATTCATTAGTGTTGTGGTTTCCATGTGTGACTGTCAGAGTATATTAATTATAGTATGTCCCTGCTTTTTTTCAGTTTTAGCACCTTTAATTTTCAAGAACATGGAATCAGTCATTATGGTTCCCCTTGCAATGCACCTCTTAATCATCAAAATTACGGAACATGACAGTTTGTAATTAGATGTCATTTTAATTAAATTTTTATTTTTGTTACAGAACTATATAAAACAACAATTTTGTAATTAAAAATAACAGCAACAGCTGAGAATAAGAAAACTTATTTTGAAACTAAAAGCTTTTTCCATGGTGACAATAACATGATGCTTTTTCTGTTATTTCCCACTGGGAAGGAACTTAAAACTGAATTTCCGTGTTTGTGAGTTTAGGGTAGAAGGAACGTTAACGATGTTTAATCAATGATTCTTCTACAGGAGAAAAGATTAGCAGTAGAGATTGTTACAATTTCATATGAAGAAGATCACAAAAAAAAACTGGATGACCAAAAAATAATGAGAGAGTTCAACTGTCTTCTTATTTTATTAAATGCTGAACAATACAATATTTAAAGATAGAGGAAACTTGGCTAACACTCTCCACTAACCACGTCTAACAATCCTACGTCAGTGGTGCTAAAAAAATAACTTAAAAACTGAAACTCAAAATTACTCCTAACCACTACCCAAAAAATCAGCAACAAATTTTTGACGACGTCTTCCAACAAAGTAGCTAATTTATTCAGCTTCTTACGTGCTCATATGAGTTTGAATTATGTTGCAACACCTCCCCTTAATTCAAACTCATACATACCAATTTTCTCCATAAAGAACTGATGTTTGGCTTGAGTTAAAGCCTTGGTAAACAGATCTGCATTTTGGACGTTTGTGCTGCAGAATCTTAGAGCAATTGTTTCCTCTGACGTAAGCTTTCTTATTAAGTGATGTTGTACTTCAATATGCTTGGTTCTTGCGTGAAATGCTGGGTTTCTTGTCATAGCAATTGCAGACCTGTTATCACACCATATCTCAGTTGCTCCTTCCTGCTCACAACATAAATCTTTTAACAACTTTCTAAGCCAAACAGCTTGTCTTGCCGCTGCACCAGCAGCTACATATTCTGCTTCCGATGATGACAGAGCCACAGTATCCTGCTTCTTTGAGCTCCAAGTAATAGCTCCTGAGCCAAGACTGAAAACTGACCCAGATGTACTTTTCCTGTCATCCAAACTGCCTGCCCAGTCACTGTCTGTGTAGCCAACTAACTTGAACTCACTGACATGTTCATACAAGATTCCATAACGAGTTGACCCTGCAACATACTTCAGAATCCTTTTTGCTGCACCTAGTTGTTGCTTTGATGGAGAATGCATGTATCTTGATACCACACTTACACTATGAGCAATGTTAGGACGTGTGTGAGTGAGATAATTCAGACCACCTACCTGACTTCTGAACAATTTTTCATCGGCTTTTCCTGTGCCATCCTCCTTTTGCAGCTTGTCATTAGAATTCATAGGAGTTTTGACAGTTTCACATTTTTCCATTGAAAATTTCTTTAGTAAATCCTCTGCATATTTCTTCTGGCACAGAAATATTCCATCTTCTCCTTGCTTTACTTCTAATCCCAAGAAATACTGAAGCAGTCCCAAGTCTGTCATCTCAAATTGCTCCATCATTGATGCTTTGAACTCATTTAACAACTTCTGAGAGGAGCTAAAGTAGATGATGTCGTCCACATAAAGACAAACAACAATGAATCCATTCAAGCCTTCCTTTTTTACATAAAGAGTTGGCTCATTCTCACTTCTCTCAAACTGATTTTGACGGAAGAATGAGTCAATCTTGGTGTACCAGGCTCTTGGAGCCTGTTTCAGTCCATAAAGTACCTTGCCTTCTTCACCATCTTTGACAAAATCGAGTGGTTGCTCAACAAAAACTTCTTCTTGTAAGTCTCCATTGAGAAATGCAGATTTTACATCCAGCTGAAACACATCCAATTTCCATTGGGCAGCCAAAGCTAATATCACTCTTATAGTTTCAAATCTTGCCACTAGTGAGAATGTCTCCTCAAAATCGATTCCTTCTTGCTGTGCATACCCTTTTGCCACCAACCTGGCTTTGTGCTTCTTAATACTTCCATCTGGATTTAACTTAGTTCTGAATACCCATTTAAGTCCAATAACATTCTTCTCTTCAGGAAGATCAACCAATTTCCAAGTCTCATTCTTTTGAATGGACTTGATTTCCTCCTTCATTGCATCTTGCCATTCAATATCATCTTTAGCTTCATCAAAACTGGTTGGATCTGCTGCCATCAGTGCAAAGTCGTAGTTTGCATACAAGTCAGCAAGCGTTCTGTATCTTCTTGGACTTGAAGAAGATGATGATGAGCTGTGATTTGTAGATGTTGGTGTTGTAGGAGGACTTGGAGACTGCTGATCATTTGTTGGCACAATTAAGTCCACCCCTGAATCATCAGTCCCTACTGTTTTCTGCGGAGTACTGTCACAACTTTCTCTTTGCTCCCAATTCCAGCCTGCATTCTCATCAAACACAACGTTCCTACTGACCATAACCTTGCTAGTAAGAGGGTTATACAGTCTAGATGCTTTGGATTGAGTAGAATAGCCAATGAATACACATTTCAGAGATTTATCATCTAGTTTAGATCTCAAATCAACCAGAGCATAAGCTGTACAACCGAAAACTCTTAAATGACTTACAGATGGTTTTTTTCCTCTCCATGCTTCAAATGGTGTCATATTCATTACTGCTTTTGTAGGAGAGACATTGAGGATATATACTGCAGTAGCTACAGCTTCACACCATAAGTTGTTTGGTACACCTTTAGCTTTGAGCATGCTTCTTGCCATCTCTACTACTGTCCTGTTCTTTCTCTCAGCTACTCCGTTTTGCTCTGGAGTATATGGTGCAGTCAATTCTCTTCTAATTCCTTGCTCCTCACAAAATCTGATGAATTCATTTGACAAAAATTCACCACCACGATCTGTTCTTAAGGCTTTCACATATAAACCAGATTGTTTCTCAACCAAAGCCTTAAAAATTTTAAATTTTTCAAAGGCTTCAGATTTAGCCTTTAGAAAGTAGACCCAACTCATTCTACTGTAGTCATCAGTTATAAGCAAGAAATACTTACTTCCACCAAGAGAAACTGTCTGCATTGGTCCACAAAGATCAGCATGCAATAGCTCCAAACTTTCACTTGCTCTCCAAGCTCGGCCACTAGGAAATGGTCCTTTTGATTGCTTTCCATATAAGCATCCTTCACACAACTCAAGCTCACCAATTTTAGGCAGCCCTTGCACCATGTCTTTGGAACTCAGAAGCTTCAGCCCTTGCACATTCAAGTGACCATACCTCAAATGCCACAGCTTGGCATCAATATCTTCTTTAACTATCAATGCTTTGCTCATATTTCTAGATAGATCAAGAGGGAACATTCTGTTTCTCCCCATAATAATTTTTACTACAACTTCTTTGGATTTCTTATCACAAATCAAACAAAAATCATTATCAAACAGTACTGAATATCCAGAATTGAGTAATTGACCCACACTAAGCAAATTGTGAGCCAAATTTGGCACATATTGCACATCATATAAGAGCTTAGTGTTTCCTTGCTCAGTTTTGATTTCAATCATGCCTCTTCCTTCCACTTCAAGTTGTTTTCCATCTCCAAGCCTCACCTTACTCTTTAAAGATTCATTTAGCTCTCTGAACATAGACTTGGTACTTGACATATGGTTGGAGCACCCACTGTCAACATACCACACGCCACCTCCTGCATCATTTCCAGCTGCACTTTGTGCTAAGAACAACTTTTGCTCATTCTCCACAAAATTGGATTTTTGATCACCCTTTTGTTCATCCTCCTCCTTCTTCCAACAGCTAGCTTCTTTGTGGCCTGACTTCTTGCAATAGTAACATTTAAGTGGACCCTTATAAGATTGCTCTTTTCCTTCCTTATTTTGTCCTCTTCCACGGCCCCTTCCTCTTGAGCCAGCTCTACCTCTTCCTCTTCCACAAAATTGCCATTGCCCTGTTTTTTCCTTGTTTGAGGATTCTCCTTTCACATGGAATTCCTTCTCTTCCTTCTTCTCACCATTTCTATTGAGCCTCTCCTCATGAGCTTGCAAGGATCCCATGAGTTCATCAAAGGTGTAATTAGCCATGTCCTTTGACTCTTCAATAGCCGCTACAACATGATCATATTTGTTTGTAAGACTTCTTAGAACTTTCCCAACCACATGCTCATTGGTCATTGTTTCTCCATATGACCGCATTTGTTGTACCACAGTGGATACACGTGACAAGTATTCTTGGACAGATTCTTTGTCCGTCATTAGAGCTGTTTCAAACTCTCTCCTTAGTGATTGCAGCCTCACTGTAATCACCTTCTTATCACCTAGATACTCTTGCTTTAGAGTATCCCACGCCATCTTAGATGTGGTTGCTGAGGCAATTCTAGGAAAGATTTCATCATCCAAGGCCTGCTGTATCATAAACAATGCCTTGGAATCTTTCTTTCTATTCTCTCTCAACCGCTGATCAGGTGCTGGAGGTTGATCATCTTCAAATCCTTCTTCAACAAAACCCCACAGTTCTTGAGACTTGAATAATGTTTTCATTTTCAAGCTCCAAAACTGATAATTTATGCCTTTAAAAATAGGCAATTGTGAACTAGCGATTCCTGATCCGTTGTTCTGCATTATGAACAACACTCTCTAACCCGTGTTTACCCTTGAGTTCTCTCTCCTCTCACCCAACAATTCCCCTGGATATGAACCTGGATAACAATTAGCTCTAAAACCAAATGTTACAATTTCAGATGAAGAAGATCACAAAAAAAAACTGGATGACCAAAAAATAATGAGAGAGTTCAACTGTCTTCTTATTTTATTAAATGCTGAACAATACAATATTTAAAGATAGAGGAAACTTGGCTAACACTCTCCACTAACCACGTCTAACAATCCTACGTCAGTGGTGCTAAAAAAATAACTTAAAAACTGAAACTCAAAATTACTCCTAACCACTACCCAAAAAATCAGCAACAAATTTTTGACGACGTCTTCCAACAAAGTAGCTAATTTATTCAGCTTCTTACGTGCTCATATGAGTTTGAATTATGTTGCAACATTTGCTGCTCTTGAAGCAGATATCGGATTCAAGTTAAGGGTTTTGGCCCAGAACTATCCTGATACTCCAGGTTTTTGACTATGGTCATTGCACACAATTTAGCAAAATATGGATCTCCCGTAATTCAAAGGCTGCTTCTGAAATTTAAGGGTTAAGAATATTATGAGGGAAACTAGAAAGTTGAAACCGATGAATTATGCAGGTTTGGCTGTCAAAGATTTCTGGCAGGTAGATAACAGAACAGTTGTCTTTGTTGCTGATCCCACATTTGGTAAAGGACCCGCCACACTTTTCTTTGTTACTTTTTTCTGCCTTCTTTACTTTCCTTTTTACTTCTTTCTTGATACATCTAGCAGTAGAGATAATATATGAGGAGGTTTTTGTTGATCAGATAATATTTTGAATTTCAACGTTGGTGCTTCAGTTGATTTGGACATTCCACGTAATTTTTGGAGTCGCTTGGCTGGGAAATATGGGAACATTTTCTATTGGAAAGAAAAGGTGGATTCTTCTTCTTCTTCTTCTCAATCTAGCTATTTTTTATTAGCTTAGTTAATAGATTAACATTACACATGATGACATAGGGGGAAGATGCATCTATTGAAGCAGCATTAACGACAACTTCTAATTGCCTGAGAGAACCAGTTGGGCCTAATAATTGTTCTGAGGTGAATTAATTTGCTGATTAATATCATTTTGTCATGGGTTAGGTGTACTGTATAGAAATGATTAAGGATTATATATACTTCATTTTTAAGTATATTATTTTGCATCTTATGTATTTCATTCATTGTAAATACATATGAAATCATGAAATGTATTTCATTCTATAAAATAGGAGAGGATGAGATGGTACATCAGCATGTTTTGTAGAGGAAGTATTCAAGGACACTCAACCACTATTCAATCTGTTCTTGATGGGTACAATGTTTGTATATTTGTCTATGGTCAAACTGGTTCAGGAAAGACATATACAATGATAAGAATTAAATGTTTGATACTTTATTTATGTCATGTATCTAGCTACTTTACGCAATAGTTGTTTTTCTACTAGAGCGGACTTGGCCTATCATCAAAATCAGATTGGGGAGTCAACTATCGAGCACTTCATGATCTTTTCCATATCTCCCAGACTAGGAGAAGCTCTATTGTTTATGAAGTTGGAGTTCAAATGGTTGAAATTTATAACGAACAAGCTCATGATTTACTATCAAGCAATGGTCCTCAAAAGTGATTTACTATTGCAGAGATATTGGTCTCATGTTAAACTTTTATTTTGTTTAGGTCATGTTTATATGTTTTTAATTGGTCTGATAGTTTTTGACCTTGTTAGATTTTTTTTGTCAATCGTGCAATGTTATTTAAATATTATGTATTTTTTTTTTATATTTACATTGTAATTGTTAATGAATGTATGTTATTTTAAATCATCAATAAAATTAATTTTGAATTATTTGTGTATTTTACTATTTTATACATTTTATTAATTTATTATTATTATTTTTTCAAGCTGGTGAATTGAATAGTATATATTAATCCAAAAATATAAATACAGGTATTTTTGCAATAAAAAAGTTGGAAATAAAGGAGGTTAAAAACTCCCACAAAATAAAAGTCAGTAATAGAGGAGGTTTTTACCCTCCACAGAAAAACTTCCGCAAATTGAATATGATACCAGGGGTCGTAAAAAACCCCCGCAAATAGATTGTGGTGACTTAAACTGCGGCAGTTTGAAAAACCCCCGCAAATCGCAAAATAAACCTCCCCTAAATGACATTTTTTTTGTAGTGCTGTGACATATACAGAACTGTTACCTCATCTCCTTAAGAAGGGTTTGGTCGCTGTTTGCCCAATGAAACCCTTACAACCTCCATACCCCAAAAGTTTTGATGCAAGTGCGAGATGCGATTTTCACGAGGGAAGCGTTGGGCATTCAACAGAAATGTGCACTTCTCTTAAATTCAAAGTACAATCTCTAATTGATGCAGGATGGTTGAAGTTCCAAGAGGACAAACCTAGTGTTGAAGTCAATCCCTTTACCAAGCATGGAAATACCTCAACGAATGCCATCGAAGTTGGACGACACAAGCTAGTAAGGGATGTAAGTGCAATTTGGAGTTCTAAAAGGGTCATTTTTGAAACACAGGTAAGATTGGGTTTGCTATGGAGCGAAGGTGACCTTGAGGAGGCATGTGGAGTCCATCCAAGAGCCGAACATGTCATTAATGAGTGTACCAAGTTTATAAGCGTTCTCCAAGATCTGATTGACAACAATTTCCTACAAATATACCACGAGGATAAAGAAGAAGAAGTATTTGCAAACCTAGGAATTGGAAGATAAAGAATTTGCCTATGATGCTTATTACAATTGTAATCGTTTTTTTATTACCCTCACTACGTTGACCAGAGCCTTGAGGTTTGTGCGTTACAGGCTGACACTTTCTTTTGCATTTGGTTTAACGTTAAATCATGTTTGTTTTGTTTTTTTTCAATCATCTCATGTCTTAATAATGCTTAATAATGTTGATTTTCCTAATTTTGAGCGCCCTATCAATAACATGGAAGATGATTATGATTGACCCAGAACCCTCTCCAGATTTAATGAGACTCTAAGGAAATAAAACCCCATCAAGAAAAGGTTGAAATCTTTAGTATAGGAGGGCAAGAGAAAAGAAGTAAAGTCGGAACCAGTACGAAAGAAAAGTTCAACATGAGTTACCACTCAAGCCTGAATGTCTTTGGATCAAAGATAAAGAACCAAAGCAGTTCGACACGAGATTCTTAACCGGGGCAAAATACCCTCAGTGGGTGGCAAGTATCGTGTCGAAGAAAGACGATAATGAGCAAATGCGTGTCGACTATCGTGATTTAAAGACAGTTTCTCATTGCCGCAAACCTGAACAATCAAACTTCACATCGTCATCCAAAGATGAATGAGGCAGTCGAGGATATTAATAAAATATATCAAGAGAACTGTACCTTCGCTTTACATGGTAATTGCACATCAGTACACATGTCAACTAGGGCAACACCCTTTTCTTTGGTATATGGAATGGAAGCAGTACTACCCTTCGAGGTAGAAATCCCATCCATACGAGTGTTAATGGAAATCCAGTTAGAGGAAGCAGATTGGGTTCAGACCTGGTTTGATCAACTTAATCTCATTAAGGAGAAAATATTGATCGCAGTATGCCATGGACAATTATACCAGCAAAGAATGAAGAAGGCATTCGACAAGAAGGCGAATTGTTGCTAAAATAAGATTTTGCCAATACAAAAGGATCACAGGGGCAAGTGGACTCCAAATTATGAAGGCCCGTATGCGGTAAAAGAAAGGCATTTGATGGTGGGGCACTTATTCTCACAAGAATGGATGGAGAGGAGTTATCTTTGGCAGTTAATTCTGATGCAGTCAAAATTCTATGCATAACGATTCCATGATGGGGAATGCTCTTAAAGTGGAATTGACATTATTGTATTATGCTTTATTTAATAAATTTTTCTTTTCCTCATAAAGTAGTTTTTAACTTTCGAAATGCCTCCAGAAATTAATAAGCATCACAAGTAGGTTCACCAGGCGCGAGTTTGTTCTTAAAGGATGTCGTGGAATTAATTTTGTTTTAAAAAAGGGGAAATAAAAATATATGGGTCTCACACGAATGTTCGCTCATACATTCATGCACTCAGCATCATACATCATCATAAAGGCTCAAAGAAAAGAGAAGAAAAAACATGGCACACCATGCATCACTAACGTCTAGAAGGGATTCATGGTTTCGTTGGAAGGCAGTTCAAACGATACACCGGTGAAAGAATTAAAAAAAAAAAGCCCAGTTTTCATCCTGGCACCAAAGGAGAAAAAAAAAGTTCAGTTTTCATCCTGGCACCAAAGCTCAATTTTCATCCTGGCACCAAAGCCCAGTTCTCATCTGGCACCAAAGAATAAAAAAGTTGAGTTTTCATCCTGACACCAAAGCCCAATTTTCATCCTGGCAGCAAAGAATAAAAAAAAGTCCAGTTTTCATCCTGCACCAAAACCCAACTTTCATCTTGACACCAAAGCCCAATTTTCATCCTGGCACCAAAGAATAAAAAAAAAACCCAGTTTTCATCCTGGCACCAAAGCTCAGTTTTCATCTTGACACCAAAGCCCAGTTTTCATCTTGGCACTAAAGCCCAGTTTAAATCCTGACACCAAAGAATAAAAAGAAAGCCCAGTTTTCATCCTGGCACCAAAGCCTAGTTTTCATCATAGCACCAAAGAATAAAAAGAAAGTCAAGTTTTCATCGTGGCACCAAAGCCCAGTTTTCATCCTGGCACCAAAGAATAAAAAAAGCCTAGTTTTCATCCTGGTACCAAAGCCTAGTTTTCATCCTCACACCAAAGCCCAATTTTCATCCTGGCACCAAAGAATAAAAAAAAACGAGGGGCCAGTTTTCATTCTGACATCAAAGCCCAGTTTTCATCTTGGCATCAAATAAAAAATATATGTTACGAGGTTCATACACCTCTTCAGTGAAGTTCATAGGGTATAACACACCCTCCATAGGTGTCACGACTTTTCTGCAAAATCCACAAGGTTGCTACACTCTCTACCAGGTACGCTCCGATGTAATTTTTATTTTCTCTTTAGAGTCGAACGAAATTCGTGTCTTTATCTTTATTTGGCTTTTACTATGATAACACAAATACTCTAAAGTTCATGTTATCTAGCAAGATCTAAATAAAGAGGGGCAAATGTTAAAACCCAATTTCTTCCGAGAAAGTAAATAATTACAATTAATGAATAGGAATTAATGGTGGATAAGGAAAAAAAGGGAAAAAGAAAATAATAAAATAATATTCCTTAATTCATGACACATCACTTTAGAATATTTTCAAAATATTAGTTTAATATAGCAATAATTTGAATCAATATTATGACAATAATTATAATAAATAATTAAAAATAATATATTGATTGTTGCATCAGTTTCTTCCTAAAGAGAAAAATATGATTTCTTTTTTAAAATGGACAAATTTTCTGACAATTATTATAATCAATGTCTTGAATATTATTTGATTTATTTTTCTTGCAATCAAGATGATAAGTGTGAAAAACAGATGTTTTTACACTTATAAATTATCTCAATCTTGTAATTATTTATGTTTTTACTTAGTGAAAAGTTGTATTAGGCAGCACATTGTTACGTAAATTATTGTTCAGGGAAAGATGTATAAAGTGGAAGTTGTAAGCCAATTCTTGCAAAGCGCAAGCAAATTCGCAGAGCCAGCAAAAGAAATTCGCACAGTGCACCAAACTTGTGCGCTGAGCGAATTATACCAATTAAAAGGAGGTTTCAATTTTTAAATTCGTATAGTGCACCAGATATTGTATGCTTAGCGAATTAGAGCAGTTGAGTGCATGAATTAAAATTAATTCGCACAGCGAATACACTCTTGTGCAATGAGCGAATTAAAATAATTAACTGCTCTTAAAAGACATGACAGAACCAAAAAAAGAACCATCTTCTGACACGAAAAAATTAGAGAATTGCTCTGGAGAAGTTCAGGAGACCATCAGAAGACTCTCTGAAGACATCAAAACTGCACATCATGCAAGGAATTGCTAAAATGAGTACATTGTGATGTATAGGATAGGCTAAATTTCTATTCGTTGGAATTGATTGTAATGGCTGACAATTGATGTAATTTTTCCTGTTCAATATAAGTTATGTTCATATGCTTTTCTTGTTTTACTTGTCATTATACGGAAGTATGATATATTTAATATATTCAAATTGTACTGGGAAGTAAATTTGAGTATGAACGTAAGAAAAGCAACCAGAAGGAACGATGCTAGGAATAGTTTCAATTCTTCTGGTCATTGGTAAACATCAGATCTTAATGCAAAGTTTATGTTTAATTAATTAAGGAATTAATAATTGAGGATAATTCTTTAGAACTTGTTTTAAGGAATTAAACCAAGATACTGTGATGTTAATGTTTGAACGCAAATTATATTGTTCAGATAAGTTACTGTAATATTAGCCATGAACTCAATTCCAACGAAGCTTTCTTCCAATTTAATTTTCAAATTTTAATATTCTGTTAATTTCTCAATTCCAGTTCACTAAATCAAATTATCATTTCTTGTTGTTAAATTGATTTTGATAAATAATTTTACTTGAACAACATAACTCAAATTCCCTTGGGAGAACGATACTGGACTTTATCACTGTATTACTTGAAACGATTTGGTATACTTGCAAAAAAGTTATCAAGTTTTTGGCGCCGTTGCCGGGGAATTTGATTGTTTTGTTATTTCAATTCATTGTTTATCAATTTCAATTCTGTTCCATTATCTGTAAATCCATTATTTTAGTTTTTGTATATCTGTATATATTGTGTTTCGTTCCTGTGTTATTTCTTTGGGCTGATCTTTAGAGATTCTTGTTCTACATGAGACGCAGAACAAAATCTGAGAATTTATTATTTGATTCTGAGATTGAGAGGACTGCCCGTAGAAATAACAGTAGGCGTAGAAGAGAAAATCGTAAAAAAGAAGCTAGAGAAGCTAGCTTATCTGCTACTTCCAACACTTTTTCTTCATCTGATCAAGAGGATAAAAATATGGAGGGAAATAGGGATGATGAACAAAGAGATAAGCGTACGTTGGAAGATTTTGCTTCAGTGTCTGTACCTTCATCTTTCAACAGTATAGCCCGACCTGTGGTGATTGCGGCTAATATGGAAATGAAGCCAACATTAATTCACCTTGTTCAGACTTGTCACACGAAAATCCCTACGATCATCTGACAACTTTTAATGAATTTTGTAATACTGTGAAAATGTTGAATGTGTCAGATGAGGCAATCAGACTTAGTCTCTTTCCTTTCTCTCTGGCTAGAAATGCTAAGAAATGGTTAAATTCTTTTCCTTAGGGAAGTTTGACTGGTTAGGATGACGTTGTGGCAAAGTTTTTACACAAATATTTCCCTCAATCCAAGATAAATAAAGGCAAGCAGGAGATATCCTCTTTTCAACAGGAACCTGAAGAGACTTTGAGTCAAACATGGGATAGGTTCAAGGGGTTGCTTAAAAGAACTCCCATTCATGGGTTTGATGTTCCCACTCAATTAAACCTGTTCTTAGGAGGTTTGAAATCTCACACAAAGTTAATGCTAGATGCCTCAGCAGGAGGTAACATGTGGTGGAAGACACCTGATGAAGCCCATGAGATTATTGAAAATATGGCATCCAGTGACAACGATGTTCAAAGTGAGAGAGGACAAACCCAAAGGAAGTGAATGTTTGAATTGCAATCCCAAGATGCTTTGTTAGCCCAAAACAAAATAATGACTCAACAAATAAAGTCTTTGATGAAAAAGGTATCACAACTACAACTCCAAAATGTATCACAGGTACAACATACTGTGCAAGGTTGTGAACTGTGTGGTGGAGAGCACCAAAATGATCAGTGTGCTCTACAGACCAATGTAAAGGAAGAGGTAAATTATATGGGAAACCAAGGTTGTCCAGGCAATTTTGTTAATTATAATCAAGAATGGAGACCTCATCCTAGCATGGGTCAGGCAAGTTCCAGTAGACCACCATCTCCACAGTTTCAACAACAACCTACTCTTTCTGATAGGACATCCAAACTGGAAGAAACTCTTCAACAATTCATGCAAATGTCCATGTCAAATCAAAAGAGAACAAATGCTTCTATAAGGAATTTAGAATTTCAAATGGGTCAATTGGCCAAGAAATTATAAGAGAAGCCTGTGAATACATTTGGAGCTAACACTGAACCAAATCCAAAAGAGCATTGCAAAGCTATTACTACAAGGAGTGGTAAAGTGTTAGAAAGTGTAGTTGTGAGGAAGGAGGATGAAAAAGAGAAATTAAGTGAAGAGCAGGAAGAGAAAGAAGAGAAAGTGGAGGAAGAAGAAGATAAAAAGAAAGTAGTGGAAGAGATCCAAAAAGGAAAACATATTGTAAATCCTTTACCGTATCCTAAGACATATTCTAGAAAGGAAAAGGAAAGTCAATTTTCTAGATTCATGGCTCTCTTAAAAAAGCTAGAAATCACAATTCCCTTTTCAGAAGCACTTCAACAGATGCCCTCATATGCTAGATTCATGAAAGATCTGTTGAGCAAAAAGAGAAAGTATATTGAGGAAGAAACAATTGTGGTGCAAGGGAATTGTAGTTCCCTCATCCAAAAACTTCTACCACCAAAATTCAAAGACCCTGGAAGTTTTACTATTCCATGTACAATTGGAAAGCTCCCCATTGGAAAAACATTGATAGACTTAGGTGCAAGCATTAATTTAATGCCTTTGTCTATGTTAAAGAAGATAAGGGACATGGAAGTAAAACTAACAAGGATGACTCTCCAACTAGAAAATAGGTCTGTAAAGTACCCATATGGAGTTATTGAAGATGTCTTGGTGAAAGTTGACAAATTCACTTTTCCAGTGGATTTTGTTACTCTTGACATGGAGGAGGATACTGAAGTCCCCCTTATATTGGGTGAGTTATGAAAACTGCTAGGGTGATAATTGATGTTGATGATGGTCATCTTAAGGTGAGGTTGCATGATGAGACAATAAATTTCAATGTTGTGGAAGCAATGCAACACCCTAGGGATAGAGGAAATTGTTTTAGAGTGGAAGTTTTGGATGATGTGGTTGAAAAAGTGAAGAACCAGATGTATGTGAAATCCTTTTTAGAGCGTGTTTTGGTATATGCATGTGAAGAGCTCACTGTTGATGAAGAATCTGAAGTGGAGGAGATTTCACAACATCTGGAGAAATTAAAAGAAGAGGAATCCACTGATGTGAAAGTGGAAAAATTGGAAAAAACTAACTTGGATGATCAGGATAAGATGGAATTAAAAATGCTTCCTGATCATCTTAAGTATGTGTTTTTAGAGGAAAATTCCAAGAAACCAGTGATCATAAGCAATTCTCTGTCAAACAGTGAAGAAGAAAGATTGGTTGAAATTTTAAAAGAGAATAAGAAGGCAATAGGTTGGCACATATCTAATCTGAAAGGTATAAGTCCAACCTACTGCATGCATAAGATTATGATGCTTGTGAAAGACACTCCATTTGAGTTTGATGGGGAGTGTCTTAAAGCTTTTGAAGTCTTGAAAGAGAAGCTTATTTCAGCCCCTGTTGTAGTCGCACCAAACTGGACTCAAGATTTGAGTTAATATGCGTGCAAGTGATTATGCTATTGGGGCTGTGTTGGGACAGAGATGTGGCAAGATTTTTCACGTTACTCATTATGCAAGTAAAGTTCTGAATGGTGCACAATTGAATTATGCCACAACTGAAAAGGAATTTTTGGTAATCGTGTACGCTCTTGAAAAGTTTAGACCGTATCTAATAGGGTCTAAAGTTATCATTTACATTGACCATTCAGCCATCAAATATTTACTAGCAAAATCTGATTCAAAGCCACGTCTCATAAGATGGGTTTTACTACTACAGGAATTTGATCTGGAAATTAAAGATAAGAAGGGGAGTGAGAACGTCATTGCTGACCATTTGTCTCGCCTTCTTAACACTGAGGTGACTGATAAGGAAGGAGAAATTAAGGGAGAATTTATTGATGAGCGTCTGATGCTCATTCAACAGAGGCCATCGTTCGCAGATATGGCAAATTTTAAGGCTGCAGGAATTCTCCCTGATGACTTGACTTGGCAATAGAAGAATAATTTTATTCATGATTCCAAAGAATATCTTTGGGATGATCCTTATCTCTTCAAGTTGGGTGCTGACCACTTACTCAGGCGGTGTGTTATAGTAGAGGAAGCTGCTGGAAATCCTATGGCATTGTCACAAATCGCCATATGGAGGACACTTTAATGGAGAAAGGACCGCCGCCAAAGTGCTTCAATCTGGTTTCTTTTGGCCAATCTTGTTCAGAGATGCACATGCTCATGCAAGAGGTTGTGATAAATGCCAAAGAACATGAAGCATTTCAAAGAGACATGAGATGCCACTACAGGCAATTTTAGAAGTTGAAGTATTTGATTGTTGGGGAATAGATTTCATGGGACCATTACCTTCTTCCTACAACAATGAATACATTTTAGTGGCAGTGGATTATGTCAGTAAGTGGGTAGAGGCTGCAGCATGCAAAAAGAACGATGCCAAGACAGTGGTCAAATTTCTCAAGAAACAAATCTTCTCAAGATTTGGTATGTCCAGGATCCTCATAAGTGATAGAGGATCACATTTCTGTAATGCCCAGCGAACAGCTCTAGTCGCACAGCGAACAGCTGAGGTGCGCTAAGCGACTAGATATTTTTTAGAAATTAAATGCTTAATTAGCAAAGTGCACATCTTGCGTTATGCTAGTAGCAGTTCGAGGGGGCTTTGTCAAAATTGTCGATTTGCGAAATTCTGCGTAGACCGACAATATATCAGAAGAGGGTTTTGAACGTTAATTCGCAAAGCGCACAGTTGAGGTGTGCTCTGCGAATATTGTTTCTGTGTAAAATATATATATAACTTTGCTTTCGCATAGCGCACATCCCTTGATGCGCTCTGCGAATAAAGGTAAAAATTCAAAAAAATAATATAATAATCACAACGTTCTGAAAAAGAGGCTGCGTATTAATTGCAAATTGATTCGCAAGCGCTCAAAACAGATGCGCTTTGCGAATCCACTCTTATGGGTCTTTTTAACTTTTACCTCTTTCCCTTTTTCATTTTACCACTTCTTAAAATTTGACCCTTGCCACCATTCCTCACTCACGTTCGCACAATGCCTTGCTCATTCTCCCAATTTCTTCCTTTGTCCTCCAATGCCGCCACGTCCAAGCTTGGTAGTCTTGGTTTTATCCATTCTTGTGTGTTCCTCTCTGCTTCACTTTTCATCTCTTCAACTGCTCTGTTTATCAAGGTTGGTTTTTTTTTTTCTTCTGTTTTTAGTTTGTTCATAGGTTTAGATTAGAAATGAGGTTTTCATGATTTAGGAATTAGTTTGTGTTGTGTCTGTCCATCTGAAGCATATCTGTGGTATGTACATGTCCAAGTTGTATGCATTACTCTGGTCGAAATGGATTCGCATGGGAACGTGTCATTGGAAAAAAGTTAGAAAAAGGTTTGTTTTGATTAAATTTGACTATGCCTGTGTCATATCCTCTCGCTAGGCATCACAATCTCATTGTTAATCCTAGTTCCTGTGTATTTGTAATTTTCGTTTTCACACAGCAATTGCTGTTCGCCAGCAGCCTCTAATTTTTTTTCCTCTAGTCTCGCATAGCGCACAAGTATGTGTGCGCATAGCGACATTTTCTGGCCTGATACATTAAATTCAAGTTTGGCATAGCGCATTGCGGCGCATAGCGAATTCGATTTGGCAACCTGCGTCCTTTAGTTCTCTGACCTTTTCTTCCATGCTTGTTGCACTGTCTTTCTTCCTTGCAGATGGCCCCTCCAAAGAGCACTCAAGAGAAGAAGAGGAAGACCACCAAAGGGTCTTCTTCTAGATCCCAGCCAGCAGAAGCACAGGAGGAGAACCTTGTTCTCAATTATGATTAGAATCGTTTTCTATCAGAGGTAGCCCAGGAAAGATTCACTCAGAACATTATGGGCAGAGGCCTCTTACCAGAGAGGAGAATTGAGTTGAAAGAAGGGGAATATGACCATATTTAGGCAGAGTTGGAGAGGAGAAAATGGGATTATGTGTTAGCTAATCTCCCAAATGAAATTGATGAAGTTTTGGTGAAAGAGTTTTATGCTAATGCTTGGGACCCCGAACGTTCACAGACACCTAACACTAGAGCTTCTACGATGCGAGGCAAGACTATGCGTTTTGACAGAAAAGCTTTGAACAGGCTGATGCATACACTAACGTACATCCTGTGCCCATTTGGCACATTTATGTCCAGCCATCCCGATCATGATTTGATTGCCTCCTCCTTGTGCCTACCAGGTTATGGGTATCAGCTTGGGACCAGTGGAACACCAGTGAGGATACTACGGAAACATCTTAATTTATTGGCCACCATCTGGAGCACCTTCTCTTTCACCAACATCTGCCTCAACTCTCATACATCCGATATTAACCTTGAACGCTCTTATTTGGTCTATGGAATTATAACAGGTATTAATATGGATATCGGAGCTTTCATCTCTCACGAGATTGCACTAATGGCTGACAATGACTCCTACAAGCTTGGTTTTCCTACTTTGGTGACTGCCTTATGTAAGGAAAATGGAGTTACGAGGGTATCTAATATTACTTTGAAATTGCAACCCCCTCTCAACAAAAAATTCTTTGATCGTAACTGTGCCACTAGGGGGGAGTTGCCTCCTCCAGTTCCCCCTGCACGCAGAAGAGCAGCTAGGCCTCTTCCCTCAGCTTCATCAATTCTTACCGCTGATCTGTTCCATACTTCTATGCGTCAGGTTCTAGCTTGTCAAGATGACATTAAGGACTGGTGCTATACTATGAGGCAGGGACAGGTCTCCTTACAGGACAGTATGTACCATCTTTCTCTCGGCAGACTTGACTTCCCTCCAGATACACTGATGACTGACACCCAGTTTGACGCGTGGTTTCCATGGCCTGAGGGCAGCCCAGACTCTAGATGGGGGAGTGCTTACCCAGGAGCACCAGAGCCACAACAACAACAGGAGGATATGATGGCTGGTGATGGTAACGAGGAAGATGAGGAGCCAGATGCCTGATGGATGCAGTAGAGACTCTCCTGTTGTTTCATTTCTTTTTGTTGTTATGTGTGTATTTCAGTTTTAGTGTTATATTGTGGAACTCTGTTCAGTTGTTCATGTTTGTGTTGTGAAGACAATGACATTTTGATTTAATGAATGATGTGTGTTTTGATTAATTGCTATGATTTTTAAAGATGAGAACAAGTATGATTGTAGTGCAATGTTTAAACTGTGATCTTGTGCATGAGTTGAACTTTGTTCAGATTCTGTGGAGTGTTTGAGAGCAGGAATGAGTGAAATAGATGAGATGATGCATTTGTTTAGATATGGAATTGATTTTTGCATGATTGTGATTCTGCATACACACTTTTGGTTAAGAATGAGAAAGGCATTGTTCTTGTTGATTTATAGCTACTGGCCAAATAGCCAACCTTCTTACATCATATATGAGACAATTGTGAGCCCTTTTGAGCTTTGAATTTTTTTTTTCTTTTCTACCTTGAGCCAATCAGATGATATCCTACCTTACATTTTAGAAGAGAACGAGTAATATGTTTTGAGTGAAGGTATGATTGAGTTAAAGTTTGGGGGAAGAAAAATGTCAATGAAAAATATGCTTAAAAAAATTTGTTGATAAAAAAGGGTACATGATTTGAAGAATTGAAGGTTGTAAAGAATATGGTATGAAATGTTGTTGAATATATTGGGATGGTGATGATGATTAAGATTTGAAACATATACTTATGTTCTCTTCTTAGGTGTCTTTGAATCCTAGAAAAACCATGATTCTTCTAGCCAAGCCAAGCTTTTACCCTCAAAAGACCTTTTGACTTAACCAAACGTGTGTGGAATGTATGAATTAGATGATGTGCAAAAGTTGATGAAGTTCTTAAACAAATTTGTTACAGGTGAGGACAAACACTAGAAGTGAGAGATCTTAATATTTGGACTGGTTGTTCATACTCAAAGTGAATATTTATTGATTAATGCACCATGTCATGTTTGTTTCAAGTCTTTGGGAATTCATATAATTTTTCTGATAAGCACATTCATTTCATCAAAATGTCAAATGTCTGTCGTGTGTTGTTCATTTATTTTCTATGATTTCCTGAGGGCATGAAATAGTTCAAGTTTGGCGGAGTTGATAAGTGTGAAAAACATATGTTTTTACACTTATAAATTATCTTAATCTTGTAATTATTTATGTTTTTACTCAGTGAAAAGTTGTATTAGGCAGTAGATTGTTACGTAAATTATTGTTCAGGAAAAGATGTATAAAGTGGAAGTTGTTAGCCAATTCTCGCAGAGCGCAAGCAAATTCGCAAAGCCAACAGAAGAAATTCGCACAGCGCACTAATACTTGTGCACTGAGCGAATTATACCAGTTAAAAGGAGGTTTCAATTTTTAAATTCGCAAAGCGCACCAGATATTGTGCGCTTAGCGAATTAGAGCAGTTGAGTGCATGAATTAAAATTAATTCGCACAGCAAATACACTCTTGTGCACTGAGCAAATTAAAATAATTAACTGCTCTTAAAAGACATGACAGAACCAAAAAAAGAACCATCTTCTGACACACGAAAAAATTAGAGAACCGCTCTGGAGAAGTTCAGGAGACCATCAGAAGACTCTCTGAAGACATCAAGACTGCACATCATGCAAGGAATTGCTGAAATGAGTACGTTTGTGATATCTAGGATAGGCTAAATTTCTGTTCGTTGGAATTGATTGTAATGGCTGACAATTGATGTAATTTTTCCTGTTCAATATAAGTTGTGTTCATATGCTTTTCTTGTTTTACTTGTCATTATATGGAAGTATGATATATTTAATATATTCAAATTGTACTGGGAAGTAAATTTGAGTATGAACGTAAGAAAAGCAACCAGAAGGAACGATGCTAGGAATAGTTTCAATTCTTCTGGTCATTGGTAAACATCAGATCTTAATGCAAAGTTTATGTTTAATTAATTAAGGAATTAATAATTGAGCATAATTCTTTAGAACTTGTTTTAAGGGATTAAACCAAGATACTGTGATGTTAATGTTTGAACGCAAATTATATTGTTCATATAAGTTACTGTAAATGATAGCCATGAACTCAATTCCAACGAAGCTTTCTTCCAATTTTAATTTTCAAATTTTAATATTCTATTAATTTCTCAATTTCAGTTCACTAAATCAAATTATCATTTGTTGTTGTTAAATTGATTTTGATAAATAATTTTACTTGAACAACATAACTCAAATTCCCTTGGGAGAACGATACTGGACTTTATCACTGTATTACTTATAACGATTTGGTATACTTGCCAAAAAGTTATCACAAGACCATTTCTTTCCCTATTTTGTCCATTGTTAATTAATTCTCAATTAAGGCAAGATTGTCATAATATTATCATGTGTATATAAATACGCACCCTGTAAAAGAAAAAGGGGGACGAAAAAAATAGAGGAAAACACCTAGAGATAATAGGGATTGAAAGAGAGAGTATAGAGAAAAATAGATTCTCACACATAAGGGTTCTATCAATAACAATAACTGAGGAAGCACTAAGGGAATTCCAGAAGCTAAAAAGGTACGTCACCTCTACACTCCTGTTTTTCTCTTCTTATTATACTTTGAAGTTTTCTTCCAAAGAGATTATTTTTTTATTTACGCACAAATAATGTTTTCTTAAAATCATGAATTTTCGAATATAAGTATCGGTCGACCTATGACCAATTTCTTTTGTTTTTTTTCCCACCATTTTTTTGTAATACAAAAAAATATACAAAATATTTAAAACCAAAATTGTCATTTTTGTTAAACTAAACCTTTTTTTTTCTTTTTTACCAAAATTACGTGATCCCTGATTTTCCATCATGAATGGAGATACGTAGGAGCAAGGTCAATCCTTGTAGGGTTCACTTTTTTAAAAAATATAAATCAATCTATAATAATTTTTTTAAAAAGAAACTCACAAACCTTTTTCTAGATAAAGAACTATGCGATCCCTTATTGTCCATTATAAATGGATATACATAGGCATAAGCTCAATCCTTCTCGGGTTCATAAAACAAAAAAGGCTTAATTACCATTTTAATCCCCAAGTTGGGAGCTGAATTTCTGTTTGATACCCGCTTTTAAAAGTGATTTAATTTGATCCCCAGGTTACTGATTTTGCTTTTAATAGATCCCTTCCGTCAAGTAGCTTAACTTCCGTGCGATATTTTTCTTCTCTCTCGTATGCTATTTCAGACACTTCTTTCTCTTTCTCCTATTTCTCTTCTCTCTCACCATTATAACATCATTATAACTATCTTTCACCTTTTTCTCTCTCTTCTATTTCTCTCACCTTTTTCTCTCTCTCCTATTTCACTCATAAATTATAATTTTTTTAGTGAATGTTTTTTATGACTGATTGTTTTTTACCTGTAATTTATTTGAGTCGTTAATAAATTTTTTTTCCACTAATATTGACTGCGAAAAAAAAGTTTAATATCTGAATATTTTATGTTGAAAATGTTATAGAATATAATGATTTATGGTTTTAATATCTTCATTATATTTATTAAAAAAAATATCTTCAATACATATTCGAAAAGAAAATCTGTCAAACATGATAAAATATATCGCACTAGTCTCTTTGAACCAAGGTGTGTATCATTCTTCAAAAAAACTTAATCATTTATTTATTTTAATAAGAGATTTCAATATTAAAAAAATTTACATTAAAATTTGTAATTCTTATTATTTCTTTTAATAAGAGATTTTTAGATTAAAATTTGTAATTTTTATCATTTCTTTAAAATTTTGTTTAATAAAAAGTATTATCCATTTGTTTGGCTCTTCCAATTGTTTGATATGTATCGATCTCAATGTACAATTGTAGTTAGGTAATATGTTCAATTCGAATATCTCTTACTGTAGTTATCACAAGCTGACTCCATCTCCACTCACCATTACTTCCTCTACCTTTAGCCCCAACTTTTCATTGCTTTGTATAGATCTTTTATTCTTCAGCTTTTTATTTGGATAATTCCATTTCATCCCAACTTCTATTAACATGCAGTTCTTTCCTCAGATAAAAATGCTCTAATAACTAACGCTTCTGATACCATTCACTATTTAATAATTCTACAGAACCAAACATATTAATGTACAACGAAAAGCCATGCATTTACTGCAACTAAAACTTACTCTTGTATAGTTTTTCTCTGGTTCCTTGAGTGTCCTTGTAATTCAACCACCATTCTTTGTAATCTCCGTCTCATTCTCTTTTGTTTCATGTTCCCTTATAAACTTGTTGTAGATATCCCCCCTGTAAAAGCGGGTATCAAATAGAAATTAGAAATTCAGCTCCCAACTTGAGGATTAAAAAGGTAATTAAGCCAACAAAAAAAATATTTTTGTTTCATAATAATTTATTTTATTTTATTTTACTTTCAGTTTTGGGGAAAATTAAATATTTTGGAAAACCACGTTAATTTTACACATTGAATTAAAGGTATTGCCTTCCGGTAGGCGTTGTAAAGTACTAACACCTTCTTTACACGTAACCGATTCTCGAACCTGAAAATCTGTTTTTTGTAGACCAAATCTTATTTTATGGTTTTCCATAGTTTTTCTGTAATAAATTATTGTGACGACTCCCAAAATCTTTTCTTAAATCTTTTGTGAGAACTTTTGTGATTCTGACAATTTCATATTCTTTTGCAGAAAGTCGTGATCTTACAAAAAGTGAGAAAAGCTCCAAGAAACAAGATTGACCGTGGTGATCAACAACTTGTGATTTCTTGAGGAGCAAGACTGCTGAATTTCAAAGCTGATCAATTTGCAGATTTGGGTGTTACTACGTGATCAAATTATGCAATCTCTTGAAGATTGGTTTGAGTTCCCTGTTGTGATTACAAGAAGAAGAGCGTGCAGTGTTCTTGACTTTGAGAGTGTCTCAAAGGGTTTAGACGGCAGGAGAAGGGATTCTTGCTGTTGGTCTTGTTGTATTGCCTATATTTTGATTAGAGGGTTAGAGAGGTTTTTTACATTTTTTACGTGAGGTCTTCTGTTGAAACCTTGTTGTAAAAACCTTGATCATTATAATGCATTTGCTTCCCGTAGTTGGAAGGACATTGGATGTAGACAAGTTGGCTGAACCAGTATAAAAGCACAATGTTTGAATTTTCTGATCCTTACTCTCTGTTGTAATCGATTATTTTCTGTATTCATTCGATTAAGTTTCCGCTGCATTGAAAATATTTTTCCTTGCGATTCAAGAAACGTTTAAAGACATCACTATTTTGTGAAAAAGATTTTAAAAGCTTTTATTTTTATACTTCACCAATTCACCCTCCTCTTGGTGTGAGAAATTGAGTAATTCTATTTTAACAATGTGCATAAACAATATTAAGCAATTACACTATCTAGCCTATCAATATCATTTGTAACTAACTAGTCAAAGCATTTCACCATCATTAAATGAAGTAAGCCTATGCTTGTAACTAACTTATTCAAAGCATTAAATGAAGAGGCCCCTTTGTAACTAACCCCTTCTAAACCCATTTTGAAACCTATTTACGTGTTTAGTCCCTTATTAAGGCACTAATGATGCTCTAAGCTACTCCTATACAAATGATTTATACAGAGATTGCTTTTAACATTTACAGTATAGGTTCTTCAAGTCTTAACAAATATAGGCATTTTAACATTATTATCTGTGGTTGCCACTTTAAGAAGATTTTCAAGAATATCAATATCAAGCATGTGACTCTTACATGAAAGGCATTCAACAGGAGGTTCAATAATTGTAGTTTCTATCATTTCCAAATTGCAAATTTTATTTCTTAAAATAACTTCTTCATATAATGCCTTCTCATATTTAATTTTCAAATTTTTATGTACAATATCTAATTTTTCAGATTCATCAAGTAATTCAAGAAAAGCCTTTTAAAGATCAATTTCACTAGTGTCAGAACTAGAACAACTTACTTGGCTTGCAATGTCATCAAAATTAGCTATCAAGCCTAAGTTGGCTTCTTCATTGGAATCACTTGAACTACTTGAGCTTAACTCATTTTCTTCCCAAGCAATGTAAGCCTTCTTCTTCTTGAAAAGCTTCTTTTCTTCACCCTTTTTGATGTTTGGACAATTCGCATTAACGTGCCTTTTTTCTCCGTAACCATAACACTTGTAATTTGAAGAAGATCCTTGTTTCTTCTTCCGATCCTTTTTAAATTGTTCCTTGCCTCTAGATTTCATCAACTTTTTGAATTTTATAATCATGTGAATCATATTTTTGTCGTTCCAGTCTCCATCTTTAGATTCCTCAACTCACTCTCAAAACCTCTAAAGCCTCTAGAATCCCTGAAATCTTATTCTACCACATTCATGAATTATCTTGCTATCATCATTCCAACTTTCTTATCTTCATTTACCTTTTAATTACAACATGAACATTTAATTCGTTTTCTAACTCTTTGTTCATACATTAGGGTTCGCTCACGCCCCAATCTATAGCTTGAACACCCTTCTTTGTGAATCTACATTTGCATGTGAATTTAGTTTGAATGAATTATTCAAAAGTGCTGGACATCTCATTTTTTACTAAATAAGGATCGAATGTTGAGTTTTTCCATAAAAACCTGAACTTTGTTCTTGCATGTCAAATTTGCAAAAAGAATAAGTGTTCAAGGAATACCTTGTTTTTATTGTTGGTGATGGAATGCTTGTTGTAGATGTTGATTAAAATTCTGGTTAGAACATGATGAAACATGCATAAGACAAATTCTGATGAAAATTTAGTGTTGAACTTTAGATGGAATGTTGTTTCATGTTAAATGTCTGAGGCTATGGAGCCAATTGATTGGTTATATGAGGAAAAACTTAACTTGTGGTTGATGAATTTATGCAGGATGGCACCATAACATATTGTTATGCACAACATCACTACATTTAAGAAGGGGAAAGCAATAGCCACATCTATAAAAGGAAAGAGCCTTGCCCGATACTTGAGCTATTTGAGAGCAAATCGTCTAACACCCTTGTTCCTTCACCACCTATAGCTCATTTAAGAACAAGGGTGAAGCACACTACACCTATTAGAGGAAGAAAATTCATTAGGCCAAGTCATACAATTGCTTCAATAGGTAGGACCAACACAACTACTACATCCCCAACCAAAACCAACATTATACCACTTTCACCTTCCTTAACACCATCTACCCAAACACTAGCTGTGAGAAGGCAGGGAAAACTCTCACAACCACCTTCTTAATGGGATATGATTAGATTCTAAACTACAGCAAAACAAGAAAGGTCCATGGACATAGCAAGGAGGTCTATTATGACTGAAAACCATATAGAGTTGCTAGAGAGAGAAAATGATGATATCCAAAGAGCGTTGGAGAATTGACATTGAAACAAGTTAGAAAGGCCAAAGGACTAATGTATATTGAACTAATAGTAAAAAAAAATTACACCAATGCATATCCAATTTAACCCTTTGAGAAGAATAGGTCCTCTTGGAGGAAAGAAAGTTTCCTATGATAGAGAAACCATAAGGATGTATCTTGTGATACCTCTTGAGCATCCTTACTTTAAAACTGTTTGATATTCTTTACAAGTAGGTAACCTTGGAGGAAAATCTCCAATCCTTTTGTAATAAGAGATTTGCCTATTCCTGGATCCAAATCTCATTTTAGAATTTCTATTATTTCTATTTTGGATCATTTAGATTTGTATTCTTTGACTTATGTTTGTGGATTTTCTAAAATTTAAGGCTGAATACTCTCAAATATTGGAAGAATGATGAGAGACTGATCAAGTTCAAAGGAACAACGAACCAAGAGAGGGAGCTTTTATAAGAAATCATACACCTCGTGGAGGAATAAGGAGAAATTTAATAAGGACAGAGTTACTTCTACCACTACCACATCTTAAGAGAAGGAGTCTTCAAGTCATACAAATTTGATGAGAAATTCTCTTCATAAAGGAGGGTAGAGGACTATGTCTTGATCCAATATAAGAAGAACTTGAGGATAAGCCATTGTAATTCAAAGGACCTATGACTCTTTGAAGCTCGTGATGCTCCATGTAGTTTGGAATTCAGAGGACACGAAGATCATAACTTGGGCACACTTATAAAATAGTTTAGAAAATTAGAAGTATTTTATCAATTTTGCTTTTAATTTTTTTAACAATTTGTAATTGTCGCTGGGCTAGTAGAATTCGTTGGGCGAGTTTCACTCGCTGGAGAAAAAGTCTGTTCCTGCAAATGTGTTTTTAGTTATTTTTGTGGTCCAATGTCTTTGAGCTTTCTTTTAAAGTTTTTTAATATTTTTTATTATATATATTGACACCAAATATAGATGTGGACATCTTGAATAGTCATTATATGAAATTGGTTTTCATAAAAAGAGGATTCTCTTTGTTCTTGTTTTAAAACACCTGATTTTATAAAAAATTGATATCTTTGTGACAAATCTTTCTTGATTCATCAATATGTTATATTGTAGCATTCTCATTTGTGTCTAATTCTGTATTCTTGTTTGATTTTCTTTGTTTATCTTAAATATGGAATCAAAAGTAAAAACGATTCTATTATTTTCTAAATATTCAATTTTGTTATGATAAACTTGATCTCATAAAGAAAAGCATCAACAAACTCACCTGCCAACACTCTCAAATAAAATAATAAGTGGAGTTCGAAATTCTTGAAGAACCTAAGACACATCATATTTGTACTGAAAAAGAAAAGAGACACTTAAAGTAGTACAGAATATCCACAACAAATAAAAGAAGAGAAAGACAATAGATATAAGAATAAGTATGTTAATAACAAAAATCCGTGGAATAAATGAAAAATTATATAACTATTAATCTTTTGAAAAATGAATAAAAGAATATATTATAAAGAGTAAGGTAGAAACAATAACTGTGGACACAAAATATATCAGTTATAAATGTTATAAATAAATCATTTTTCTAAAATATTATTATTTTTATATATAATGTAGATATATTTTGTTAGGCGACAATTAATTATGACTAATTATTCATATTATACAGATGCTCAAATATCAAGAAACATACTTAAAATAAACAAAAAAAAACTTCTTAATGGTGGATTGGATGAGTCAAATGGTCTCCGAATACCGAATTTTTAATACATATAACATTTACTAAAGTTTATTTTATTTTTTTATTTTTATTTAAATTGAAAACCTTAAATACATATAAAGATTGGTTGCACACTAAGATAATGACATTAACCACTTAATTTCTTCTCCCATTTGTAGCAGACAGGGTTCAGTGTCACTTTGTCACTCAGTTCCTGCTCCAGTTCTGCTGTTGATCCTCACTTTGAATCCTCCAGCCATATGAGCTGTTAAAAGAGGAACAAAGCGCGGCTGCTCATCGGAGACCGGCGAGATGACAAAACGATTAAGGATAGAAGCCACCACATACTCCATCTGAATAAAAGCCATTTCCCTCCCAAGACAAACTCTTGGACCCGCCTGAAAAACCGGAAACTTATACGGATTCACACACTTCAGAACCCCATTTTCAACATTCTCTTCATCAAACCATCGTTCTGGTTTAAACTCATAGCAATCCTTCCCCCACAGAGATTCCATTCTCCCCATCCCGTATGGAAAATATGTCACCCTTTCCCCTTTCCCCACGTGGGTTCCGTCAGGTAACACATCAGCACCACTTGCATGCTTCGAGTCCCACGCCACCGGCGGATACAGCCTCATCGACTCACACAAACACGCCTTCAACAACTTCATCTCTTTCAAACACTCATAATCCAAACCCTCACATTGCTTATTTCCACCATAAACCTCTTTCACTAGTAACGCTTCTTCCTCTCGATGCTTCGATAACAACCAGAACAGCCACGTCATCGCCGCCGACGTCGTGTCTCTCCCCGCCATTATCATGCTTATTACCATATCCCTCACCACCGTCTCCTCTTGCCCTGCCTCCAACAACCGTTCCAGCAAATCGGTGCCACCTTTTTTTCCATTATATGTCATTTCATCTTTCTTTGCTTTTATGATCTTCATAACCGACTCATGCACCAGCTTCACGGCTTCTTTCAGAGCCTTTTCTGACCCCATGTTCAGCATTCTCTTCATCTTCCACAGCAGAAACACTGGCGCCGCGCCGCGTGCGGCGCTCACTTCCGAGGCGGTGTCGAAAGCTGTGAGAAGAGGGGGCAGCGGCTTTTCCAGGTCCAGGCAATACGGGTCGTAGCCTAACGACACCTTACACACCGTGTCGGACGTAAGTCTCCGCAGCACGTCCTGCAGGTCGATCACGTGCTTCTCACGTGATGTCTGCTCAAGTAGTGGAATAAGCCTGTGTTGGACCTCTTCCTGCAGCGTTTTCACGATGAAGTCCTTAAGGGAGCGCGTACTGAACTCGTGGCTCGCTAGCTTGCGCTGCACTTGCCAGAGCTCGCCATCGACGTTGAAAATCCCGCACCCGAGAAGGTCTCCAAGGATTTCGGTGAAGGGTTTGCCTTTGGGGAAGTTTCCGAAGTTGGTCTTCAGAATGTACTCTACGTTGCGGGGGTTCGCCGTTACCACCGTGCGACGTGCGCCGAGCCGATGAACGACGATGGTGTGGGTCGGGGATTGTGCTATGTGTTCGGTGTACCAGTCCAGGAGACGGTGGCGGTTCTGGTAGAAAGAAACGAGGCATCCAATGATAGGGTGTGAAGGAGGTGTATAGTTACGGTGATAACCATATTGTTTTCCGATGAAGAAACTAAGGAGAAACACGAAGAACAGTAGAAGAGTGAGGAGGAAAATGAACATCGCTTGTGGCTGAGTGTTTGCTACACAAACTATACTGTGATTATGATTTTCAGGTTGGAATGCAAGGTTAGTCCTTGAAGCTATATATATAGTGTAATCAAGATCCTCCAATGTTGTATAACTTGACTTCTAAAAACAAGGTTTTCTTATACAAAAATATTCAAGAATACTAAAAATGTGCATTGAGAACTTAGAGAAAAAAAAAAAAAAAACAAAAGGGAAAATAATAGATTTATAAATTATGTGTTTCCGTTCAGGGATATAAAGAGTGTCTCCTTATCTAAATAATCTTATGTTTTATCGCCAAATAGTCTTTGAATCTTATTGAATCGTTTAGTCCATCTAAGAGTTAGCTACAAATAGTGATTTGTATTGTAATAAAAAAATACTTGTCATTAATTACTAATAAATAATTTTTAATACTTTTATTAATTTCTAATTAATGATTATTATTTTTATTAATTGTTTATTAATAACTTTTATTTAATATTAATTATCAATTAATTATGATTTCTGAACTGTCGATTATATTCTATTTAATGGTTGATTGTTCGATTCTTGTTTAATGAGGATGGTGATTCAATACATTATAAAATGTAATAAAAAAAAAAGAAAATGATATTTTAACACCAATTTTTTTGACACCATTTTAACACTGTACACATGTCAAAACGTGGTTGGATGATTTTAAATTAAAAAATGCTGAGATAAGGACATATTTAGAAGAAAAAAACTAAAGTTTTTTTTTTTAATTTGAAATCGTCCAACCACATTTTGACACGTGTACAGTGTCAAAATGGTATCAAAAAATTGGTGTTAAAATATCATTTTCCTACAAAAAAATGAAGTGTGTAAATAAATGTAGATAAAATAAAAATGTATTAATATAATTGATTTTTATAATCACAATACATAATATGTTATATGCAAGGACGGTGAGGTTCTATTTTGAACTTCAGGTGATCGCAACATGTAGTGTAGTGTCTTAGTGTTACCGAATATACAAAAGAAATGCGCCGCAAATCACTAAATGGTTACAACAAGAGGTTGCGCACGTGGTTCATATGTCAAAAAGAATAACACACTTCAATTTGTTGTATATATCAATTCAATACTAATTATATAATAATTTTATGTTAAAAATAATTTAGGAAAAGATGCCAATAAAAACAAAAATATTAAATTTAATAGGTGTAAAAATATTAAATCTTAAGTATGTTTATAAACTTCTGAACTTTCTATGAGTAAAGATAGATAAAAGAAGCAAAATAAATTCAAATATTATGCTCCTTAGACTCTAAATTGATAATTATTTCACAGTCCAGATCTCGATCATAATTTCAATACTGAACCAATCAGACCGTTTAATATTGGACAACTTGATTTAAATTGAATTTTATAAAAGGATATAGTCTGGATATTCAGAACTGGATAAATATAGTAAAATTAAATAAAGATTATTTTTAATTAAAGTATCTAGATTGTTCCAAATTAATAATTTGATTGTTATACACCACGTAGATAATGATATGAAATTATTATTACTATTGTTATTTTGGATATATATTTTTGATAAAATTTAAAGATTTTTACTAAATATTTAAACAAAATATTTTTATATTTAATTATAATGTATTACGCATAATATCTTTTAGTGTTAATTTTTAGGCATATTTCTTTTTATCAAAATAAAAATCAATTTTAAAATTTTAAGATTTGATATTAAAGTTGAAGGGAAGATAAGATATTTCAGTAAAAGAAATATGTCATGCTATTGACAAACATTAATCATTAACAAATATGATAAAAAAATATAGAAAAACACGAGGATAATAGATATATGTTTTTAAGCACATGTTGCATACCGACCACTTTTTCCATTTGTTTTCTTCTCATATGTATGATATATGCATAATAGCTTCTTAATTTGTCAAGCGATTATACTTGATTGAGCATTGCAGCCTTTTAGTCCGTGGACTTTTACACCACTATACAAGAATTTCGTTTCTAAAGAAAGAAAATATAGTGGACGGTCCTCCAATCATTAATTACGCATACATTTTCCGTTATTTTGTTTTATTATTTTATTGCATCACCTCTGACGTCTAAGCTTTTTATCTCGTACTTTTTCTTTCGCAAAATGATATTTCAATACCACAATTTGACACCAATTTGACACTATCCACGTGTCAAATTGTGGTTGGTGCAGTTTTAAATTAAAAAAAAAAAACCGATATTCAGAAGAAGTAAGGACAAAGTTGGAATAAAAAATTAAAAATTTGAGTTTGACGGTTTCTTTTATGCTTTCGTTGAAGAACTTCGTTCTTATTCTCGCTTCTCTCCAATGGTTTTTTCTCCACCACCGTGTTGCCTCTCTGATTAGCCAGCGTAAGGTTCGTCACGTTTTCTCCTTTGAACCCACTCTTTCATCCTCTCAGTTCAGCATAACGTCATTTGTTTTGTCTTCCAATCTCCGGTGAACCCACCGATTGGGTCTTTCGTTCTCTCTGAGGAGCACTCGGTGTTTCGTTTTGTGTTGGATTCTCCAGTGAAGCCACTCATTGTCGTATCTCTTTGATTTTTTGGGGTTCCGTTTTACGAACCCATTCCGGTGAACCCACTCCCTTGCTCTCTTTCTCTTTTGGTCATTTGTGTGTTGTGACTCATTGGTATTTGTTTGTCGAAGTGGTAAAGGGAGCGTTATCTCTCTGTCTGTGGTTTTGGTGAAAGCATTGGTCTTTGTCTGTTTAGGTGAAAGGTCATCTCTGTCATTGTGATTGTGTGTTTGTTTTTGTTATTTTGGTAAGTGTAAGTGTTAAAATAGTAACGTATTGTTGTTGTTTCGCAAAACCTAACCATTTTCTACACATTTACCCTTATGAGTGCAGGTCCAATGGCATCTGGAAAAGCAAGTGTAAGGGTTAATGCAATGTTTTATGGACATTTGCTATGAATGATGTATTTAGTTATTGCATTTATTATATTTATGTTATTATTTTGTAGAAACGGCTTCGTGTGTCGATGGAATCGCAAACACTTCTTCAAATGAATAGTTTACTGCGAGACGCTCACATAGAGCGTATTAGGATGACCCCATTTCATTGGTGTGTACAAATATTAAACCCTATTGAGGTCAATTTGAAATTGTTGAAAGAAATGTTGAAACGATGGTCTAAGAATGATGTTTGTTTTAGGGTTAGTCAACAACTTGTTCCTTTAAATGTTGTTGATGTATTCATGGCAACCGGTTTAGGTATGGGTGGTTTTGATGTTCCATTTGATGAGTGTTTGGTTGGTTCGCTTGCACAGATATTAAATTTGAAAACCACCACAAAAAAGGACTTGATTGACATGTTTAATTTGATTGTGAAAGATGATGAGATACATGTTGATGTAGTGTGTAGGTTGTACATTTTACTTTGTTTAGTAACTTTTTTTTTGCCAAGGAAAATCTGAAAATGACGCAAACATCCTTGTGCGGTGTTAGACGACTTAGATAATTTATGTTTGTATGATTGGGTTTCATGTGTGCATAAACACGTTGTACAAAGTTTAAACAATTCAAAGAACAAAATAATGTCGAGACGATTCAAGAAGTCGCTCAATCTTAGTGGGAACGTTGCTGTGTTGCAGGTAACATGATTTAGTGAATTTTCTATTCTAAAAGCATTTTAGAATATGGCTAACTTTTGATTTTGTCAATTGAAGGCTTGGGCGGTGGAGAGACTGTCTTTGCACCGTCACACTACTCACAAAAGGTTCCCCTGCATATGGATGTGGCCCCCTTACACTGCAGACAAAGAAGTCATTACAAATCTATTTAAGACCGGAGAGGTAAGTGTTTGAAAGTATTGTACAAATTTTATTCATCGATAGATTTCACTAATGTTGTTGTATGCCTTTTTTACAGTTAAATCTTGATTGGTACGTAAGTAAGGTGGATCGTAATAGATTTGAACTTCGTATTGCATTGGGAATGGATGACATTGGGATGGATAAGGGTGAAGAATCAAGGCATGAACCATTGAAGAGTGAGGGATCAGATGAGGATAGCACCGACACTGCCACGTGGCTAGAAGGTGCTGATGCCATATTAAGGAATACGAATTGTGAGATAGCGTCACTGCATGTCCAAATTGCAAGACTAACGAAGGAGTTAATTGAGCTTCGTGAAATTCCAATTTATAATGAAGAAGATGCATTTGGTGTTGATGAAGAAGGAGTTGGAGCAGGTGGTGAAGAGTACGACAATGGAGATGATAAGCAGGCTGTAGGGGATGAAGAAGCAACACCTACAGATTTAAATGGGGCAACATCTGAGCATCGTCCTGATTATATTGAAGTTGATGATGACAAAGACGATGTTCCTTTAGCGGTTCCCCCTCTCCGCATTGTTGGGGATTTTTCTACCGCCAATGTCAACGTCGACCAATTGTACAACGCAGTAAGGAATTGGGACAAAAAGAAACCAAATAAGTACGTAGGGTTGAAATTGTTATCTGTATTATGATAGAGGATATTCTGCCAAATAATGGTGTTTCAATATTTATTCAAAGTTGTCTGTGAAATAATGGGGGCGTTCTTGGACACAAGTTCTATGCAGACTTTATCACCACGTGAATATGTGGATAACTTGGTAAGTATTATGTGTCATTTGTTTTTATTTATTTATGTTCTTTAGTGTTTATTGAAGGTTGATCGGTGTTGTATTCTGTAGGTGGTGTTATTTGCGTCTACAATGTTTATGCACTATCAAAGAAAGTTGATTGGTGTTGTGAAGAGGCTGCATTTCAATGGCATATACGCGGTATATTTGTATTTAATTCATATCATAATCCATTTGGAGGTACAAATAATGTGCACTGCATTGATTTATTCAAAATTCTTGATAGGGCCGTGTAATCGGTGATTATTTGAGACAGACTAAAAATCAACATGTGTACGACCTTGCTAGTTACACTGCCTGCATGAGGTCTGATATATTTGGTCTTCGAGACATTCCCACAGCTGACTTTGTGAGTTAGTGTAGAATGTAATTATAATGTTTGACAAATGTCAATTGTTGAAGTATTGACAATGTGTGTTTCTTTGTATGTAGTTGTTTATGCTCTTTATCCATCATGAACACTGGTGGTGCTATGCCGTTAAAATCCAAACATTGGAAATATATGTCATTGACTCATTGGGCAAGGGTGTTAGAAATAGGAAAAAGATTGACCAATTCGTGGTATGAGAGATGATTGTATGTTTTATATTAATTTTGTTCATTTGATTAGAATTATGTTTTTTGATGTGGTTAATGAACTTTTTTGGTAGGGTGAAAATATGACCAAATTCTTTTGCATGTTGTACGATAGAACCGATATTGGTCCTTTGTCCGTTCAACAAGCGAAAATCCCATCCCAACCGAACTTGTAAGTTGTTTAAGTAGGTGTATTCAAATATTTGGATATTTTATTATTGTTTGTTTTAATTAGTGAAAAATGTTTTGGTTGTATTAATGAAGACATGATTGTGGAGTTACCATGTTAAAGGCCATGGAAATTTGGGATGGAGAGGATAAATACAACGAGAAGAGCATGCCGGCATACACGAATGTAAGTATCAATTTCATTGTTAGCACTATTTCATGATTTTGTTAATTATATCTAAACTTATATACATTTTATGGTTTCAGGAGGAGTTGACTCAAATTAGAAAGAACTACGTGAAGTACTGGATCGTAGACGATGAGAACACTAGAATATTTGATGCACTAGATGAGTATGGGTTGTTGTAGGATTGTTACAGACAATGTTACATGTATACCAATTGTTATTTCAATGTCATACGATTTATATATGCAATTAATTTCATTTGAAATGTGTATTTCTTTATTTTCTGTGTGAATTGATCATAGGTTATATGTCCATATTAATAAGTCGTTTTAAGAAACGCAATAGTTCTTCAATTGTGCAATGAATATTGGTGGTTGTGGTTGGTAGATTGTGTTGGGAGTGTTGGACATGTAATTTTTTGGGGTCCATGTGCAACGAAATGATCCATGTTTGGTTCATTGGATGAAACAGGACATTGTAATCGTTTACAAGGTTGTGTAAACGTTTATGCGAGTGAAATTCAAATATTGTACAGAAAGTCCAACATAAGGGCCCACTTTCCATAACTCAGAGGACCAACTAAAATTTTTGTGATTTTTTCAGAAGTTTGCAGTGCATGTTATTGGAAATTGATGGTGAAGTGTTTATGGAGTGTTGGATGTCATGGTGTGTCACTCAAGGTAATTGGAATTGGTCCATGTTAGCCATTTCACCAAGTTAAGTGAAAAAGGACCTTTGTAATCGTTTACAAAACTTCGTAGACGTTTACACGAGAGAAATTGACAATTTGTACAGAAAGTCCAACACAAGGGACCACTTTCCATAACACAGAGGACCACTCAGAAATCTTTAAGAATTTTCCTTTTTCTTCCAATGGATCTTCATGGAAATAAATGCTAGAGTGACTTAGGAGTGTTGCACGTGAACTTAGGTCACCCTACCATCAAGGAATACAGTCATGTCAATGATTTTAGCAAACCAGATGGAGTCATTTCACTTCAGGTTGAAAATAGGGCATGGTAATCGTTTACAGACCACTGTATACGTTTACGCGAGAGAAATCCAGAATCTGTATAGAAAGTCCAACACAAGGGACCACTTTTCATAACACAGAGGACCACTCAGACATCTTTAAGAATTTGCCTTTTTCTTCCAATGGATCTTCATGGAAATAGATGCTAGAGTGAGTTAGGAGTGTTGCACGTGAACTTAGGCCACCCTACCATCAACGAATACAGCCACATGACTGATTTCAGCAAACCAGATGGAGTGATTTCACTTCAGGTTGAAAACAGGGCATGGTAATCGTTTACAACCCACTGTAAACATTTACGCGAGAGAAATCTAGAATCTGTACAAAAAGTCCAATAGAGGGGACCACTTTTCATAACACAGAGGACCACTTATATTATGTTTCATTATTTCGCATGAGTTCCACTGCATGTTAATGGTTTTGGTTCGTAACCTCACTTTACACTTTTACAGTTCATGTTTAGGGATGACGGGAATGATCCACATTACATATTTCACCAAACTAATTCAACAATCTTTCCAGTTTAATATTTATAAAGTAACTTAATTTCCGAATTTCAATAATATTACCCATTCATATAAGTGTAATACAATGTCAAACAATGGTAGTGCAATGAAACATCTCCCAACAATAACATTATTATTTAAATAACATAACATATTTGTCCACAATAAACCATTACTCAAAATAAATTACAACCACTAATTAAACGACAAAATGTGTAAACAATGATCAAATTATGTCACTCATTTTTTATTGTTAAAGTTTCAGTAAAAGGGGTTTTAAGAGCCTTGCTCTTGATCCGCAATCGCGACCCCTTCCTCACAAAAGTCTTGAATGGACCTGTATCAGTCTTCATTGGACTTGGATCACTCTTCATTTGACTTGGATCACTCTTCATTGGAGTTGGACCATTGGACATGCCTCCCGGGGAGAACGAACGATCTTCACGGGGCACACTCTGCCCACCTTCCTCTGGTCTTGTTCGTCTAGCTTTCTCGTAAGCAACCTCCTTCTCCAACTTAAGAACCTCCCTTTTAAGCTCCGCCACTAGATTTTGCTGATGCTCCATCGTATGCATAACACTTTCTTTCAGCTTTCGTTTCAATTTTTGCTTTCCTGACGATGGTTTCTCAACTTTCGTTTTGAGGCTTGGTTCCTCATTGATCTCATCATTCATTGCACCCACATCAAAGTTATGATCAACCTGAAATTCAACATATCATATCATACCACCAACACCTATATCATAACATAAATCAGTCATACACTAAATATCATACCTCACCACTCTCCAAAGCTTGTTTGACAATGTTGTCTCCCAAATTTACATTCATCCAATGCAAAATTCTAGGAGATTTATGTATTTCACCTTTGGGTGGTAAGAATTTCTCACAAAACCATACCTACAAAAAATTGATTATAACAAACAGTACTGAAAAATAAAATTCAATCCACAACTCACAACACAATTATAAATGAACGTACTCATATTACCTGCAGCATGAAAGTGCATCCATCAATGTAAACATTGCTTGTGCCTTTTCCTTTCTTCAATCCATCTAAAGCATTGCACAAAATACGTACCAAGTAACGGTACACTAAACTACCCGAACAATAATTACCCAACCCACTTAAATTATCAACAATTTCATACAAAACTTGAAAGACTCTTCCACTACAATTAGGAAATAATAACTCAGATATCCCCACTAAAATATACAGACTACAAAAATCAGAAGAATGAATGTTCTTCTTACGTTTTCTCATCATACATTTGTATACCAAATCCAAATTTTTTGTGTCTTTCCCAACATATTTAACACATGAACTTGTTTTATAATTTTCTTTGAAGTTTAAGTCCTTACCATCTGTACTCAACCCCAGACCTAAACAAAAGTCATTCTCAGTTATAGGGACTTCTTTATCTCTGATTACAAAACAACCATTACAGTCAACCCACTTCACAATTAATTCACTCAATATATTCCTAGCCAGCCTAACTTTACGACTCAACTCTAGGAACCAACCAAAAGGAGTCCCACAAATCAATGAGTTTTGCTCCTCTGTCAATTCCTTGGTCAAAGTTGACATATAGTTTGTGGAAAATGAGTGTCTAACCGTCAACTGCATCAACCACAAATATTCAAAACCCTAAAACAGAAACTACTGCGAACTTTACAAAAATGGGACAAATAAAAAATAGCCCAAGCATGATGACGCTTACCTTCGTTGAAGAACTCGCCATTTCGGAACCAAGGGATGACACAACCACACCAAGATCGAAGTACACCAACAACAACGACGAACAACAATGGCGAGCAGGGCAACGTGGGCGAACACACAAACACGAGAATGAAGAGCACAGAGTCAGCGGTGGGCAAAAATGATGCAACGAAAGTGAGGTAACGAGAAATGAGAACGAAGAAACCGTATCCCTGGACTGAAACTGCTCAAGGGTAGAAAAGGAAATCACATTTTGAAATCTGACCCTAGGTTGTGACGTTATTTTTTTTAAAAAAAATTAATATTTTTCAACCAATGACACGCCGAGACGTGGCAGTGTCAAAGTAGTGTCAAATTGATGGTGTCAAAATATCGGGACGCTTTTCTTTCTTCCATTCATTTCAACCTACATTAGAGCCAACTTTTTCACTCTTTGTAGTTTTTCGTCAACCATAGTTTACAAATACATGGGTATTATTTATTAATTTTCTCACGTTTTGAAAACGAAACACCATAAACATATTAGTGATGACTGATGTAAAAACTACAAACTTCAACGGTAACTAGAAAGTAATTTGATTTTTGTATCCTAGGATGTGACCATGAAAACACAGTTGTTAATAAAGTAGTATGTATACCGGTCACAATGATAAAAAGACATAATTCAATAAAACTCATTTATCATCTTAAAATCATTAATAATATTTTAAGATATATTTTTTATTCGATAATTTGATTATATTTCATATATCCTTTAATATCATATATCAACAAAATATATAATATATTTGATTGGTTTATATTATCTTTTATCATCATATCAAAACTTGTGTAAAAAAAATTTCAATACTAGATTTTTATACCGATTATAATTTATCAGATATAGAAAGTGGAACGGTGAAAATATTGTAAATATGGAAGCTTTTGAATATCCGTTGAACCTAAGACTGGTATAGAAAGTGGTCTGGTGTTAAAACCATAATAAATTACAAAGATTTTTTATACCAATTAGATTTATAACCGGTAATGACAAGGTGACAAAATTATAATAAATTACAATGTTTTTTTACAGGTTAGACCTAGAACTAGAAAGTGAAACGGTGGAAAAATTAGAATATTGAAGAAGATCTTCTATACTTATTAGTCACTATAATCCCTATAGAATGTTAAATTTTCCCCTTCCTCAATCCTTTCACGCTTCACTTTCGTTCACGTTTCATCTCTTCGCTTCTTTGCACCTCCCCTCCTCTACATTGGACCTTACTTTCGTTCATTGCTGACCCTTGTGGTTGTTTTCCTTTGCTCGCACTTCCCCTTCTTGTTGGTTGCCCTCATTGGTTCTCCTTTTCGCACCCCTGTAGAGGTGTTGTTCGTGATGTGGTGATGTTGCTCATGTTGTGGTGCATTCCCTCCTTCCTCTCACACTCAAACTCATGTGTTGGCATTGCTCGTATTGTAGTGGCTCACTCGTGTTTACGGTTTAGTTGAAGAACAAATGAAACATTCTTTGTTGTAATGGGTGGTGCATTCTCCCATTTTTCGCACGTTGTTTCTATCATGGTGTGGTGGCTCGCTTATCGTTGCTTGTTCTCCTCATTTAGGATTTTCGTGATGCACAATTAAGGTAAGTTTTGATCAATACTTACATGTATTTACACTTTAAGATCTTGAGTTTATAGGTATTTATTGTTACTTTAAGAAAGGTGTTCAATGAGAAAGTGTTTGTGGATGAAACACAACTTAAACAATGTGAATGCATAAATTCGGTGAACAAATAAACAATCAAGCTACATCCCCAGAGATATTGTAAGTTCCAAGAGAAAACGGTGAGACATGTGTGATCAATGGCTATGAATCCCTGCAAACAGTGATGTTGCAAGTGAGACACACACTTTGAACGCATCCCTTTTGGGTTGGAAGGAGAATTTTCCTATCAGTGGCTAATTTGCTTTATGATTTCCTTTGAAAGCTACCAATATACAAAATATAACAAAAAATAAACAATTTTAATCTCCATGTATGATAATGAACTCATGATTCACCATACACGGATTGTTAGCAGCTAAGCCAAAATAGATAGAAATATAAAATACAAAGTTATGTTACCTTTTGGAAAAATCTCCATAACTTACCAAGGTTGCTTTTACCATTATTCAATACAAAGCATTTGCAACCAAAGACCCTTAAGTGAGTAATGTTAGGTTTTCTACCTTTGAATAACTCACAAGGGGTAAGCTTAAGCATGGGTCTAATGATAGTCCTATTCAGCACATAACAAGTTGTGCTAACAGCATCAGCCCAAAAGTGTTTGGGTAATGATCTTTCATTTTACATAGTCCTAACAAGTTCCTCTATAGCTTTATTTTTTCTTTCAACTACACCATTTTCTTGTGGTGTTCTAGGAGTAGAGAAATTATGTGATATCTCTTGTTCATCACAAATTTCTCAAAGTTCTCATTATGAAACTCTCTTCCATGATCACTTCTAATAGCCTTTATCCTAAGTTCTTTCTCATTTTGAATGATAGAGGCAAATTTCTTAAAAATTCTAAAGGTTTCACTCTTAGATGCAAGAAAGAAAGTCCAAGTGAACCTAGAATAATCATCAACAATAGCTAGACCATAAAGATTTCCTCCTAGACTTTTGATTCTTGAAAGGCCAAACAAATCCATATGTAACAGTTCAAGAGGTCTAGTAGTAGATATCATACGTTTGGATTTAAAAGATGTTCTAGTTTGTTTGCGTTTTTGACAAACATCACAAAGTCTATCGGATTCAAACTTTATGTTTGGTAGCCCTAATACAAGACCTCTAAATTCAAGTTTATTCAAGTAAGGCATGTGAATGTGTGCAAGTCTTTTGTGCCAAAGCCAAGGCTCATCTTCCTTAGACAACAAACATATCCCAGATTTAAAAGAAGCCTTCTTGAAATCAATCATATATATATATATATATATATATATATATATATATATATATATATATATATATATATATATATATATATATATATTGGTGTATCTCTTGCCTACTAGCACAAGTTCATTTGATGAAGCATGACAAATTAAACAATGATTTAAATAAAATGTAACATTTAAGCCCTTATCACATAATTGGCTAATACTAAGCAAGTTATGTTTGAGCTCATCAACAAGTAAAACATTTTTGATGATGTATAAGAAGGGTGATTGTATTTCATCGATACCAACAATTTTACCCTTGTTGTTATGCCCATATGTGACATGTCCACTTGTTTTGTGAGACAAGCTGTTGAACCTTGTAGGATCTTCAATCATGTGTCTATAGCATCCACTGTCAAGATACTACATGGCCTCTTTTTCACATTTTTCTTCACTGTTTTCAGCTTGTGCAGATTTGGCCATCATGCTTAAATTTGTTTGTTGTTTAAAAGGCTTGCTGAGTTCACTCCTGCATTCATTTTCTTTTTGTAGATCTTGCTCCATTTCATTGTCTCATTCTCTTTCATATTCAGTACTGGACGAGGCAGTTCCTTGATCTTTCTTTCTAAAGTGCTCTTTGTTCCTTGCAAATTTCACGTTTAGTTTTTCTTTTGCATGTTACATATTTTGAAAACCTTTCTGCCATGAGATCTATCTCTTCATTCTTTGGACTTTCTGTAGTTTTCCTAGTAATTCCAGCATCAGACTTTAAGATGTTTATGTGACATTTCTCTTATTGATTTAGCCTTCTTGATGTAGAGAAACCTTTGACTTTGATCTTTTTAATTATTGTTTTGATTGGTTCATGAGGACTGTTGATCACAACATCCCATACATTTTTTCCTATTTAATTTAGGAAACCATTATTTTTTACATAAATTACACGTTTGCTCATAATTTGAGATATATTGGCCATCAGGAACGTTTTAATCGATTAAACAGAGAAAGTTATCGATTAAAATTTGAGTAATGCCTTAAAAAAGAAATTCCTTATATGTCAAGCAAGGAGGATGGGTGAATTGGATTATGCCTTAAAAAATAAGCCTTTTCAAAATCTTTGTAAAATCTTTGGTTTTCTTGAAATAAATAAACATGAAGTGATGAATCAACAATAAAAGAAAAAGAGTAGAAAGAAAGATGAACACAGACAATCTATACTGGTTCGGCCAATCCCAAGCCTACAAACAACCTGAGTTGAAGGAATTCCATTATAAATTGATTGAGTTTAAAGAAATACAAAGATACCCCTCTCAATACACTTCTCACCACACTCAAAATCAATATAGCAAACAAGAGATGAATACCCTAACTCTCTTACAACACTTGAGAACACTCACAACTCTCAAACCCTTGGCTAACACACACAGGTAGGCAAATACAAATTGTTGGTGATGATCATGATCTTCCAGTTACACTCATCTTGGTGCACATCAAATGAGAACAGTTCAACTCACTTTCTTGAAAGAATCTTGATGTGTAAGTAACCCAATTTGAACCATGATTCTCCAAGACACTTCTTGAACACTTCTACAAAAAAGTGCATAGATAGTGCTTTTTTTAATCATAGATAGCACTTTTTAAGCGCTATCTATCTCTGCGCTATCTATTAATAGATAACGTTTTTTTAAATAAGTGTTATCTATTGGTGGGTAATAATAGATAACGTTTATTTAAAAAATCTATTGGTCCAATTTTCTTTCAAAAAAATAATAATTAATTTTAGAATAAAATATTTCAAAAAATTTAAAATATTTTTTAAAAAGAAAATATAAAATATTGGTTTTATTATGTACAAACTCACGTTATCTATTGCTTCTATTATATACAAAAAAAAAATATAAAATATTGAGAAAAATATGACAAAGGTCTCAAAAAAAAATGTTCATTAATATGAATAAAAACTATTGGTACAATAATATTTCAAAATATAATCGTTAAGTCGTCTAGTACGTATCATGACATGACATTGCTTTATAAGATCATATATACAACCATATCATATATATCTTATCAGTACTTATAAGCATGTACATCACCATAACATAACCTATAAGCATGTACTAATTACATGTAAACACCAATTTCTAACTTTAATGATTTGACTGTCATGATATTATTGACATCTGCAACTAGAAAAATACTACATGAAAGAAAAATAATATATAATTAGTTAATTAAATTTTACTACAAATTAATTATGATAATAAAGATAACTTACATCAATTGGAATTGTTCCTCTTTCATAGTATGTGATAATTTCTTCCATCACTTGATATTGTTTGACTTAGACTTTGAAACCATGTTTCCTGTTTGAGCTCGATAGGTTTATATAACCTAATAATTAAAAAAATTAAAGCATGTATAAGTAAAAATAATACAACTAAAAGTATACATATATGTAAACTAAAAACATACAACAGCGTATATTCTTACATGTCAAACAATTTCTTCAAATCTTGCAGAAAACTTACAAGTTCCTTAAAATAGGAGATAAACTAGATGCATGGCCCCTCCAACCTGGTTGTTCGTGGTTATTGGTAAGATCCCTACCCAATTGAGGAATAGAATGCTTCTTGAGGTTTTCCTGAAAAGGAAAGGCTTAATATCTTCGTTGGTCCTTGTATTTGTGTGAAAATCTCATTTCGGTCCTCAAGTTTTGAACTGTCTCAATTGGGTCATAATTTTTGTAAAAATGCACACATTTTACCCCAACCGTTAACATATCTCAAACAGCGTTAAGTTTAGCTGACGTGGTATGCTGACGTGTTGGCTTAATCCCTTCTTGGTCCTCGTATTTGTGTGAAAATCTTAGTTCGGTCCTCAAGTTTTGAACTGTCTGAATTTGGGTCGTAATTTTTGTAAAAATGCACACATTTTACCCCAATCGTTAACTGATCTCAAACGGTGTTAACTTTAGCTGACGTGGTAGCCAGAGGACATGCTAACGTGTATTATTTAATTATATGAATTATTTTTTAAAATAAGCAGTGTTTCACGTGGCACAATGCTTATTATTTAGTTTATTTGAATTAGGGATTTTATTCATCTCTCTGAGAATCAGGGATTTTACACAGATTATCTCGTCGGCTCAAAAAATAAAGTCACCGGAAAACTCGCGTAACCAGTGGAATCAGTCTCACAGCCTTTTCTGCAAATGAACCAACTTGGTAACCTATAGGTTCATCACCAGCCTTTAAGTTATTTATTTCACTGATAACAGAAGATAACTATTGCACAGTGAGATCAGTTAGCGATTGGAGTAAAATGTGTGCATTTTTACAAAAATTATGACCCAATTGAGACAGTTCAAAACTTGAGGACGGAACTGAGATTTTCACACAAATACGAGGACCAAGAAGGGATTAAGCCAATACGTCAGCATACCACGTCAGCTAAACTTAACGCCGTTTGAGATCAGTTAACGGTTGGGGTAAAATGTGTGCATTTTTACAAAAATTATGACCCAATTGAGACAGTTCAAAACTTGAGGATCGAACTGAGATTTTCACACAAATACGAGGACCAATGAAGGTATTAAGCCAAAATAAAAACACAATTGTAGAAAAAAAAATAAGAAAGTATATATATTCCTACCTGTTCAGTTGATATTTTCCCAACATGAATTGATAATATCCTAAATTCATATAGTCATCTAAACATCATAATCACATATGAAATGCACTCAAACATACTATAGAGAATTACATCTAAGATATTCATACCAAAATACAACCTACTTCGCATGTAATTGTCAACCAAGACAACCAACCCACAATATAAAACATACATTCCCATTCACGTTCAAACAGTGAAGAAAGATAACACAAACATAAGCAAATCAACCCTCATATACCCACATGACAACACCCAATACTTCTAATTAAGCTCAATAAGTTCAGGGTCATGGTAGCAGCAACACAAGGCCAATCACACCAAATCCTACTAAATCAAATTAACATAAAAATCACTTTCTTAAAATTTGGTATTTAGATAGCATTTCCGGTTATGTTGTGTGTGCCTTATTAACTATCTCGGCCTGTGACTTCCTTGTCTTTGCATGCCTCTTTCCTTTCAACATATAAATAAACAATTATTAGCTTTAAAAAGAGTAAATGTATAAGAAAAAGAGTAAAGGTATTAGAAAAACACATAATATACAATTATTAGCTTTAACAAGAGTAAAGGTATAAGAAAAACAAATAATTATCTGGTATATATAATTTTTTTTGGAAATAGAAAAAGGTTATACTTCAAAACAAACAATGACTGAGAATGGGGTTCTAGACTTTATATAGTTGGAGACCAATGTCATTGATAAATTAAAACATTACTGTAAAAAAGTAATTGAATAAAACTATTATTCTTTACTGAAATAATTCACCAAGTTAAATATTAGGACGATTTCTAAATGATATAAAATTTTACATTTTGAATTAAATAATTTTTAACTAGTTTGATTTAAACTAATTAGTTAATAAGATTAGGTTACAATAAATGTTTACTCAACTCATTCATTGTCGGTGGAGAGCCTTATTGCACTTCTATTCGAATGCTCCACATGAAAATGGTTTAGAAACTAGTAATTACTATATGAAATACATGTCTTGAATGACTATTAGTATAAATTATTTATTTTTTGCTAGTAAAGAATTATATCCTGTCATATTTTAAGAGAAAATAATTTTTCAAATTAAGTATTTATAAGTCACAATTTTATAATATAGTAATGTGTGATATAATAAAAAAAATAGCAAAAATTTATAAAGTATTAAAGTTATTAACATCATAGATTAGTATTTATGAGAGGAGCAAATTATCCCTGGGAGTAGTCAAACAATTGAGAAAGAATAAAAAATGGTTCAAATAGTTAGATGCAGAAAGAAAGAACGCTTTTGAATTCTACAAAACAAAGGTTTAAGGTAAATGCTGACATTATGGAATTTTCACATATTATTGTCTTGGATAAAAAAGAAAAAAAATAATTGCTGATATATTCAGTAGGCCTGGCCAACACAATGGAAAATCAAATCCACTGAAAACAACTCTTATATTTTACAAGTTAAGATCCAAACATTATACCTTGCCTCATGGAGCACTGCTAACACTCACTTCTGAAGTGCCAGTACTTCACCAGGTACCTTTTTACTATAGCCTCCACACCTAAACATTGTCATAGTTCAGATTTAGATGTGGTTAAATGCTAAAACAAACAACATAATACGCTTCCATATATAAATTCAGTATTCTTGCCTTTCAAATCATTAATCATTCAATCCCCCAATACATGACAGGATAAGAAATTCTATATCAGACATTATCAAAATAACAATTACTGGAAATACAAAATTTCTAAGACAGGTCAAATAAATTATATTTACCAGGTTGATGATAAGAATTTATGTTATTATATATATATATATATATATATATATATATATATATTTATATATATATTTATATATATATATTTATACTGAGATAAACTTAAATTTTAGAGATTTATTATTTTATTAGGTTTGGGTATAGTAATATTTGGTTTGATTTGATAGAGATAAAAGAGGAATGGGTAGTTATGATTTTGTGTTTATTAGTTAGAATATTATTTTATGATAGAATAAGGAGATTTTATTTTTAGATAAGTTGATATTTTATTGTCAATTTTTTATTATTTGTAATTGGTCCAAGTCCCAATTTACACCTATTTAAAAGTTGGTTGTCAAAGTTTAATGAAAATCACCCAGAATGGATTGAAGAGCAATATTATTATTTGTGTGGGTCATGAGTGTGTATAGTGAGATTTTTCCAACAATATATATATATATATATATATATATATATATATATATATATATATATATATATATATATATATATATAAATAAATCAGTATGATCATATAGAATCGCGAGTTTGGAACAATTTTGCGATATATTTAATGAAATACATCAAAATTAATGACAATAATCCAAGTATTTATGTTTTACAATATTTATTTTTATGAACAGTATAACTATAAATTTTATTTATTTAAAGTTATATAATTTTATAAACTTATTTGTATTAAGATATTATTTATATAATTTCTTTCACCTGAAGTAAACGAGTTTACGAGTTCAATTTACTCGACTATCACGAGTTTACGTAAACTCTCAAATTTGATAACTATATATATATATTAAAAACGGGTGTTACATCAAAACATTATAAATTGTTAATAACATAAAAAACAGAAAAAAAAAAAGTGGTTTCATCCCCCTATATATACTATAGGGAAGTAGTCATATATGGCACAAAAGTGTAGTAGATAATAGCTGCACAGTCAGGAACTTGAGAGTAAAGAAAAAAAAAATGATAGCTTTAGAATGCATATTTGACAAGAAATTAAAACTCAAGTCAGTGGCACCTCATTAACATAAGAGACTACATACAGTAGTGAAGTAGAGTTGTTTTTGTCACATCAAGTGGAGGCTTTATTACATCTTCCTACAATCAACATGAAAACAACAGAGAAAAGTCATTTCCCCAATGTAGATATCAGAACAAATATAGTTAATCATAAATTTAGAATGGTTTCCATACATAATCCAGTATATTTCCAATATGAATCATGCACTATTTTTCTTCCAACCTATCAATCAAGTCATACAAGATTAAGGGTACAAATTGGAATGAATAATTGAGAAAAATGTAAATCATTTTTATATATGATAGACTCAAAGTAGGCACAACTGCCTTTGTTAATTTAGACATGGTCTTGCGGATACGAGTGAAACCGGTATAAAAAATTTGTCTAATATTATAGTTTTGTGATCACGCCAATTTCTTTATGGCTCTAGGTCTAACCGTTATTTAAAAGTGATTTTCTATACCGGTTCTGAGTTCAAGGGATATATAAAAATTTATAATTTATTATAGTTGGCCATTATGTCACTTTCTATACCGATTTTGGATTTAATTGATATAGATAAATTTATCATATTTACTACCATCACTATGCGACTTTCTGTACGCGTTAGATTTCAACTGAAGTAAAATATTGCTTTAAAAAGTATTTTTTTCACTAGTGTTAAAAATTACCTAAAATAAAATTGTTTTTTTGTTATAGATCCAAACATTTTATTATTCAAATTAAAGTTTTATTCTGAATTTTATTGAGAAATTCTTAATTTATTTTAAATTTTCAGAAAACATTATATCTTCTTAATAAAGAATACTTTAAATAGTCAAGCCAAGTAAATAAAAGTGCCCCAAGAAAAATAAGGTAATTTGTTACAATGTAGTTGCAAAACACATAATCCCAACTTTTGCTATATATCCATGAATTATTAAATTATCCCGAGCATTATAGTTCCGGTGAATGGTGGTAGAGTGAAAAACTTTCTATCGATCGAACTATAGCCACGTGGTAAGAGTAACGAAAATAAGTCAATTAATGTAGGACTAACGTTTGATCAAGAGAGACTCATGCATGGGTCAACAGAACCAGACACAAAAGATCTCATTCTACTACATATTCCATTGTTTTTGTGCTTCTCTTTTAGAGCGAAATGGTGGTGGGAAGGTTAAGGATAGGTGATTACAATAGTTTTGTTCACGTTCAGGATTCTACATTTAACTAAGGTTTCTATTTCCCTATCATTATTATATAACAGCTAGCTAGCGTACGGTCTGTTGTCTGATCTTAAGGTAAAATAGTCTCAATATCCTTTCATGGTTTTATTTCATCTGCATGCATATTGTTCGTTGGTTCTTATTTTGCATGTTTTTTTCCGTCCCCAATCAAGCTAGAGTTTGGTTTGATATCATTCAAGTTTCTATAATTATGATTTTATGCTAGCATATAAATGTCGTATTCCACTTTCTTTAAATGAAATGTGGGTTTCATTCTCATTGTTGTAGTTGTCCTGTATTTATTTTTGAAGAGAAATATGATCACCTTGACGTTAATCTGTGATCTGACCTTATTCCTTGCTAGTTACACAATGTGACAATGACCTTAGAATTTACGAGCTGATGCAAACCATTTTAACATGCTATTGATAGACTGATGTAAGTTTACCTTTTCACTACTCATGGCGGAAAATTGTCACTGGTTTTGGTGAAGATTTTGGTATGTTTTTTGAGCATTTACTCTCTTTTGTATATTGCTTTTGGTACAACAGGAAAGTGAATTTTACATTCTTCATATATGGTATGTTTCTGTTAAGTGTAGCTATCATGCGGTTGGTTTGTATTTTGGATGCTTGTGATATCATTACACGCATGCAGAAACTAGAAATTTTCTATTCCACATGATTGAAGTTAGACATTATAATAAGGGCCCGCTATCATAAAAACTTTTTATCATCTCGTCATATAGAATGTCATTTTAGAAATGTTTAATTCCATTTGTTCAATCATTTTCTGCCCCTTACAAACAGACGTTTGAAGACAACAAAGAGAAGAAGCATCAGGAAATAGTCTGCTCTGATAACATGAATATCATGGAATCGAATGATGTGGAAGAAGATGGCTTATATACAGAAGATGGGACAGTTGACATTAAAAACCAACCTGCCAACAAGTTAAAGACTGGAAGATGGAAAGCATGCAGGTTTATACTTGGTATTGAATCCTTTTCATATTTAATTTCATAATCTTATGTTACCTCTGTATTAAAAGCACACTGATCTTATGTGGTGAAAAAAACTGACAGGAAATGAATGCTGTGAAAGATTGGCGTACTATGGAATGAGTACAAACCTAGTGAACTATCTGCAGACCCGTTTCAACCAAGGAAATACAACTGCTGCAACTAATGTGACAACCTGGTCAGGGACATGCTACATCACCCCATTACTTGGAGCCTTTTTGGCTGATTCATACCTGGGAAGATACTGGACAATTGCTACTTTCTCATCTATCTACGTCATTGTAAGTTTATTTAAAGAACAATCTTTATTCTTTGTTCAATCTATATATTATGATAAAATTTAATTTAATTTGCACTTCATGTGGGTTCATATTTTAGTGTTGTCTATCTTCAATTAATTAATCTTTCAACCTTATTGATAAATGCATGCCTTGATTTTATCACACCTATAAACCTACATTTTTGTTTTCTCTTTAGGTGTTAATACACCTTTTTTATATCTATTAATATTTTTCTTTTTATAATAAGCTATTGAGAAACAGACCAATTGTAATTGTTTCTTATCTAGAAAACATTGTAGTCAATTCATTCTATTTTGAAAGTATTATGGATTTATTCATATGTATTGTTTTAGTAATAAATCAATTTTTCAAAAAATATCGAGCTGTACGTTATACTTGGCGACGTTGTTGAAATTTTTAATTAGTTTCATAGTAATGTTTCAACGTATTTTAGGTTTTTCTTTTAAAACATAACTATAAAAAAATTACATTCTCCCTCTCCTAACAATAACATAATTTAGTAAAAACTAATTATATTTTTATAACTCGTTTTGTAGTTTTTATGTAATTTTTTCTTGTTTGTCCTTCTTAAATAATGTATGTATTTATATTTTTTATTAGGAATAATAATGTCCAAATCTGCTAATTATGAGAGTAGATTTGGTGCATTACTGATATCATTTTCTAAAGAGTAAAGAAAATGAACTATTTTTATTAATTTATATATATATATATATATATATATATATATGAAACGTGTCTATTAAAGATTAAAAGAAGTATAATTTTAATAGGGAATTTTATGTATAATTTATTAATCTTATAACTAATTGTAATTATAATACGTGTTTATTTCAATAAATTTTCTCAAAATTTTAAGATAGTTAATTTTGTTTGAAAATATATGAGAAAAATGAATATGTGAAGAGAAACAAAAGTTAAATTAGAAATACCAAGGGGGTGAACTGTTACAGAATAATGAAAGTTAGAAAATGTACATATAAATCAAATCTTTTATTTTTTTCTAAAAGGAAATTTTCTTTTCGTAAAATTCGGTTAAAAAGAAAATATTTTTAACAATTTTTTTAATAATATCTTTACAACAATTTATTTGAGTGATTAATCTGATTCAAATTTATTAACTAATAAAATGAAAAAGTTGGTAAAAAAAAAGTTGATGAGATGTCATATTCATTTCCAAACAGAAGGTATCTAACACATGCTGGAAATGGAACTTGCTTGTTTATTACTTTGCAGGGAATGGTACTTCTAACATTTTCTGCTACTATCCCCGGAATAAAACCAGCATGTGATGCTAATGGTTGCCATCCAACATCAGCAGAAACTGCAGCTTGCTTTGTAGGACTCTATTTGATTGCTCTGGGAACAGGAGGTATCAAACCCTGTGTCTCATCCTTTGGTGCCGACCAATTTGATGAGAACGATGAGACTGAGAGGTTAAAGAAGAGTTCTTTCTTCAATTGGTTTTATTTCTCAATTAATATTGGCTCACTTATTGCTTCGTCAGCGTTGGTTTGGATTCAAACGAATGTGGGTTGGGGATGGGGATTTGGAGTACCTGCTGTGGCGATGATGATTGCAATTATATTTTTCTTCATTGGTAGTAGATGGTACAGACTTCAACGACCTGGAGGAAGTACCATTACAAGAATTTGTCAAGTTATAGTAGCAGCATGCAGGAAATCTAGGCTACAACTGCCTGATGACTCGTCGCTTCTTTATGAGATTGAAGACGCAGAGGCTAACATCAAAGGGAGGACCAAAATGCCACACACATCTCAGTTAAAGTGAGTTCTCTCAACTCAACCATTTATTCACGCTATAATTCAGTACTTGTTCGCCTTACACTTAAAAAAGGGACATGTACTCGATAGAGAATTTCATAATTTTCAACACGTTTAAATATATTGAATTTTAATTTATTTTATTTAAAATTGTTTCATTTTTCAAACATAATTTAATTAATTTAGTTAGTGAATGATAATTTTATTTTTTTGAATAAAGTATTTCAATTATCATCCAACTAAAGAAGACTATTTAAAAAACATGTAATAATTGTTAAAAATAAAAAATATTAATATTAATTATCTTTTTGTAATCTATCTTCACTAAAAATATTTTTTGTTAAAGTTTTTTTTAAAAAAATATTTTATATTTGAAAAACATTTTCTCAACTTATTTTAAATGAGATTATTACAAGGTTATGAAATGCAAGATAAGGTCAAACCCAAATAAAATAACTAAAGGAGTTCAAGTTTAGTCAAGTCAATTTAAGTTTAAATTGAGCCTAAGTTTAATCATATCAATCTAAGTCCAAAATGAGTCAAGTAGGTTTGGGTCACAATCAAGTTGAGTTTTCCAGACCTAGATAGAATCGGGTTTTCCTAAATCTGATCGAGTTGAATATGTCAACTTGGAACATAAAGACTCACCAACCCAAGATGAGTGGGCATATCACATCTTGAGTACTAGTTCAAAATAAGCCTAGAAAATATAACACTCCTAAAATAGCACTCTCACAAAGGTTGAACTGAGTGTATGTATAAACTCCAAGTATTTAATCATTTTATAAGCCATGAAGAGCCCCTACATAGGTAAGCATGAGTGGTTCCAAGGGTGGGTTAAGTAACACCTCAATTCAAGGTGTCAGGAGTCATAATTAAACCAAAATATTTCAAAATTTGTATAGCACGAAAATATATTTAAAAAAATCTTATCATTTAAAACGTGACGAATTAAATCAAATCATAATAGTTCCAAAAGCATTGTCCAATTACATAGTTCTTAAATTAATGAAAATAACCAAGGAAATAATAATCCAAATACATTATTTCAAAAGTTTATAACATTACCAACTTTAAATAACCCCAAGTTTTTCCCATACTGTCGCGTATCTATCATGCATCTACAACATCTGCAACATCCTCTGCTCACATATAAACCATTATACGATCATCGCCAAAAATGACAAACAATAAACACAAATACAAACAAATATGGGGTAAGCTACCGTTAAAATAAACCATAAAAATACAATATATGAATGTCAAATAAACACTACATAATAACAAACTTGCAAACCTCATCCTTATCATTATTAACATACTGACTAATCCTCTAAACGTTGACAACATCATTATCATCAATTCCTTTATCCTTGATGTCATCACGAACATCATACACACAAACCATCGGCCCATCTCCTCATCAACACTAACACTATCATGAATTTCATTATCATCATCATGAACATCATAACAACATCAACCTCATCATAACATCATCATGAGCATCACCAACATCATGATCATCATCATGAAAGACATCAGTCACACTCTTATACCCTACCTCACACACTTATTATACCGAACAGGCCCGTCCGAGTCGTCCCACCCTTGCGGCTAAAGGACCTATTTCCCTGCTCTACAAGGACTTATAAGTAAAAACATTAGTGCATCGCACACAATGTACTATACTCAGCAAGCGAGCTGGAGTCCAAGCAAAGCATCATTCCCCTCTTCCTACATCACGCGATCGAGTTGAAGCACTTGAACACTACTCTCTTCCTACACCCACGATCAAAGAGAGCCTCTATCCTGCATCGCACGGTTGATAGCTCCAATCTCAGGATTTACTAGGTACAACAAGTAGACTCGTCCATCATCTCATATGCCCATCGATCAACCACAAAACTTGGTACAATCCATTCACTTATCCATGTTCTATCATAAACCAAGAGTCAAACATCACCCAAATGTAGCAACTAGCGCACTTTCCTCACGAAATATCACGTCTTGCAACCCACCAAACTTGATCCTCATAAATTATCCATCAAAAACTCAAAATTACAAGAAATACATTGGGATAATCTATTATCACCAGTGATAATCGGCTATGCCAATTAAGTTTACAAAATAAACTTTTAGGTTTACAAGTTACGTGGAGATAATCGATTATTACTCAAGATAATCGATTATTCTGGAGGTAAGACTCTAAAATGACTCATGGATAATAGATTATCACTCACGAAAATTGATTATGCCCGAAACCAAACCACACCAGAAAGATTAAAAGGCTTACCCAATCCATACATCATCTCTAAACTTTGTGAAACAATATTAGCACCATATAAACACATTCAATCACCATAGATACATGGACAAGAACCTAGATACTTACATCATGCCTCAAGAATCACCCAAAATCCCTTACAATACAAATTAGAGGCCAACCACCTTAACATAATGTGAATATTGCATATAACCTTTGAAAGAAAACCAAAACAGCTGCATGCTGCATATAAAAGCCCTCCACCATATATTCACAGATTCAGATGCAAAGTATATACTCATGCTTCTCAAAACGCAAAACATATTCTATCTTCTTACAGAATCATCATCATACACATGCAACTTATCATAATCCTCACCAAAATCTCATCAACACCAGATTCAACAAATAACAAGAACTAAAATACAGAGTTAGCCATGAAACACCTAAGGTCTCACATAGAAATCATGCATACATTCACATATTCATACCTATAAAGAGAAAAAAAGATACCCTCATTCATCATACATTAAAGACTATGTAACCTTCCTCATACATTGGGCAATTCTAGGTTTTCTCTACTATTACAATAAAAAACTTGATTTACCAATAGAAGATATCCGTCAGTGAGTACTAAATTTCGTTGGTAATATGAATTTATCAACGGATTATCGATGAGCAAAATTTGTCAGTACAAATCTTGTCGAAAACATCTAAAAACCAAAGCAGAGAAATATGTTAAGTTGCAAAATATCTAGTACTAAAATAAACCTATTTTAAGACCCTTAATGAAATAACAATCCTAATTGGTAACCCCAACATGCCACATCAAAGTTGTCTTTGAATCATTCTTTTAATGGCTTACATAAAGAAACAATTTTATTCACAATCACCACTTCAAAATTCATCCTTCTTGTGACTATTATAATAATATGTTGAAGTGTTTATTGGCAAATACTTGGATGATTATGCACACCTAATTATTACTCCATTACGTACTAATACAACTAAATGGCAAATATGGATATTGTTAATCAAAAAGGTTTTAAATATACGATATAAAGGGAATATGTACATTAAGAATGATCTTTTTAGTACTAGTTCAAGAATTTTTCTGACTTACCACTCAAACTATTTCTCCCTAATTACAAGTGAAGATAGATTGATGTGGCAACATGGTTTTTGTCAAGTAGGTATCAATTGAGTTATTCTACTGCACCTGTAGAACATCCTCATGTGGAAGATCAAACCAAACATCCTTAAATATCAGAAGATACAGTGTAAGAAAAAAGGCATGGTCTCATGGCCTATTAGGTAAACAATGACAGTATACTGAACCAAAGGTTGCCACATCTAATCAAGCAGGCGTAATTGTTAATCCACCCTCATGTTAACTACTGGACAATGATACCATATTACCATCACTCTGAATTGTTTATCACCAATGAAGTTGTGCAAGAGTGGACCGTACACAACCTGAGATTTCATGATTTTAATGAAATATTTCAACTCATTACAAAACTAACCAGTTATGAGATGTGCCTCAGTTGACAACCACACAAGACTCACATTTAAACTCAAGAAAGCTACACCTAGCCCAATAACAGTTTCCATTACTTGGAAATCACCAAACACCAAACAACAAATTTCATTGCAATCAAACAATACAGGACAAGTATCAATAGTTAAACCAAGTTTCTTCGATTCATCTTGCTTTACCTCAATTCTTCAATTAGCGGAAGCAATCACAAAATTAACAAACACACCACATTGGATTCAAATTACACTGTAAAATGGTACAAATAAATAACACTAACCAACACTACACGAACCTTCACCCTCACTCAAAATATTAGAGAGCCTCATGTCGCGGTAGCGGTCTCCTTACGCCAGTATCCATGAACAATCACCCCTCATACAACAACCCTACATCCACCAACCATGAACCCTATGCAAAGAACCTCCAAAGCAGGACACACCCATTTGTCTCATGGAAGCATGTCAACAAACCAGGAAGGAGTCACTCTATACACATAAAGGAACCACTCTCTACCATTGTGAATGGGACGCTCTTAACAACGACGTTAGGAGAGTAGAATAAGGTTGCTAGAAGAGAGGAAAGCGAAGGACCTTGGCTCTGAAACTGCCGAGAAGAGGGGAGGAATACCCCAAATTTCGATCTTATTTAATTGAGGACTTTAGCAACGATCTCAAATCCGCCAGTAAATTATATCACTGTTACATTACCGATAAGAATCAGTGCATTCCCCTAGTAATTCCATATGTAAATCATGCTTACTGGCGGACCCTTGGTCGTCGTTAATTAACAGGTTTACTATACACACAAGATCACAACAAGCCTACACTCTCCTTCGATCTCACGTCCCTGCAACCTCTTTGTCACACTCCCTTTCTCTTTTCCTCTCAATATTTCACGTAGGGTTTCCTACTTCTGTAGAATGTCTCTCTCTCTTACTCCCTCTCTTTTATTTTCTAGCTCATTTAAAATCATTTCCCTAAAATTTGTATTTGGCTTTTAAAAACATAAACTACCTTTTGACTTTTTCTACCTCTTTTCATGTGACTTTGAAATATTTCAATTTATATCCCTTCTACCTATTTTTACTTCCTACACCCCTATTTATAATTTTCTGCACCTCAATCATTAAATAGGAAAATACCTTCTCGTCCTTAATAAAAATTATAAATAAAATCTAAAAGGTTTCCCATTGGATTTAAACCCACATCTATTCAATCCTAGACAAATATTTGTACCAATAAGCCAACTCATCATATTAGTATTAACACACATATCAAATTCAACAATTATATAATAACATGTGTTGCACTTATTTAAATAAAAATCAAATAAATAATATAAAATTTATGCTCTAACTAAGGCCTGAACATGTGACCACTTAGTTAGAGCTCTCAACAACTAAGCTACATAACGCATTGTGAAAAAACATGCAATTTCCATAAAAACACATACTCTCATTACAATACTATTTTTAAGTTCTACATTTGCTCGGATCTTATTGATTATCCTCCTTTCCAAGTAGTGTTATTCTTGTTCTCTCCTAGCACAAGTTTATCCTACAAAACAAACAAGCAAAAGAATTAAAATATCAACTTAATAAGTCAATTATGATAAACAAGTCAAACAAAATCAAGTCAACAAAAGTCAACTTAAGAAAAGTCAGTATAAAAAATGGAAAATAAAGACAAAAAAAAAGGGTCATAGGTTTCCCTTCTAGTTATAGTTATATTTCTATAGTCACTCTTCTAATCATGGACTCATTAAAACAAATTCAAATTTTTCATTCAAGAAATTAAAAATATATTTAACTAATCCATACTATAATTCTTTTAGATAAATATTCAATCCATTTATATAAACGGAATCTTTTAAAAGAATTAAAATATATATTTTTGAATTTAAAAATAAATTTTATAATGGAAATTGATAGTAACCAAATTAAAAGGTTGCCTTTTATATTTCATTATTTTGTTGTAACAAGATAAATGTGTTTATTTAAGGTTTTTGGACAAGGCAGCAATAGAGAGAGAATCTGACCACACAAAGGGTTGGGCAAATCCATGGAAGCTGTGCACAGTGACCCAAGTGGAAGAGCTAAAATCCTTAATCAATTTGCTCCCAATTTGGGCTTCCCTGATAGTCTTTGCAACGGTGTACAGTCAAATGAGCACAATGTTCGTGTTACAAGGAAACACAATGGATCAACAGGTTGGTCCTCACTTCAAAATGCCCTCTGCATCCCTCTCCATCTTTGACACTCTCAGTATAATCTTCTGGGCACCAGTCTACGACAGCGTCGTTGTGCCCATTGTAAGAAAGTTCACTGGCCACCGACAAGGCTTCACACAACTCCAACGCGTAGGCATAGGCCTTGTCATCTCCATCTTCTCCATGATTGTTGCTGGCATTCTAGAGGTTGTTCGCCTCCACATGGTCAGAAAAAACAACCTCTACGACGCTCAAACCGTTCCTATCTCAATCTTCTACCAAGTGCCTCAGTATTTTCTCATAGGAGCTGCGGAGGTTTTCACCAACATTGGTCAAATGGAGTTCTTTTACGGACAGGCACCTGATGCTATGAGAAGCTTGTGTTCAGCTCTTCAACTCACCACTAATGCATTGGGAAGCTATGTGAGCAGTTTGATTCTTATAATTGTGACAAAAATCACCACAAGCAATGGCAGCATTGGTTGGGTTCCAGACAATCTCAATAGGGGTCATCTTGATTACTACTTTTGGCTTCTGTCTGTTCTCAGCCTCATCAACTTTTTTATATATCTCTGGCTTGCTAAGAGGTACACATACAAAAAGGGTACATGAAATGCTCATTAATTTGGCACACTGTTGTATAATTGTGTAGATATTACTCTTCTGATCCAGTTGTACATTGACGTTAGCATCTTCCTTCTAGACGCTAAATTGCATTTGTATAGTTCTATTTGTGTAAAGGCTATTTGTAATGTATTGAAATAAAAGAGTTTGTACTATTCAAGGTTCCTTGTAATGTTGTAGACTTCACTTGTTATGCTCCCGGTATGTAGGTTGACTAACCTCCAAATGGTTAATTAGAAGCTAATAATTCAACGCAACTCGGATACTAAAAAGATAGAGGGTCTGTAATTTATTTACATATGAAAAAAATATATCTAGTTAATATTACATACGAATTTAATTTGTAAATAATAAAATTCAGATGTAACTTATATACATATTATCAAAACTAAGTAAATTATACAAAATAGATAAGTTACATATTAAGATTTTAAGTATGAGTAAGTTTTATATCGATAAGAAACGAAAAAATAAAGTATCATATAAGTTTGAAGATTTATTATATTAAAATTTTGATTTTAGAGAACGGTGTCAATCTTTATATAGTTAGGTTTATATTTGGTATTGTATCTGTCTAGTTTCTTCCTTTGTGTAATGTATTTTTCAAATTGAAAAGTATTTTTGTTTTATTATTTCCTATTTTTTATATTTCTTGTCAATTTGCAATAAAATTTAAATTAAAAAAGATAAAATTTTAAAAACATATCAATCACACTCAAATTTGATACCAACACTTCATTTAATCTAAATTCTAATAATAAACAATATAAAATTGAAATATAAAGCACAATATCTAATTTGAAAAAAGAGTGCTGACAACTCATAATCTAAATTGAAGTTCCAGAAAGATATAACTCTAACAGGTTCTAATAAAATATAATCTAAAATTGCTAATATAATCCGGAAGTGTAAAATTCTAAAACTTAATATTTAGAATTGTAATGTACATGTTAGTATTGGTTTTGGTAACTTGTTGTGATTGCTCTTAATCTTGTTGGGGTTGGTCTTTTTCCCGTTACCAAGTGAAGGTCTCCCTATGAACAAACAAGGGTGTCAAAATGACATGTCACAAAATATAACATAGTCATGCAAATTTTGCTACAACATATAGACTAATAACCAAGTGTATATATGCTTAGATTTCGTAATAACTAAAAGGATTATGATACGTTAACAATTTTTTTATAATAGATCAAATGTCACTATTTTATTGGTTTATTTGAATTCATTTTCAAAAAAATATTTGAAACAGACCAATCAAAAGTCACCATGTGTGTATTATAAAAAGTTGTTAAAAAAAAGTTATTAAACAACATTTTCCTAACTAAAATCAAGGATGTGGTGACACACTTCTTGAGCAATCCTCTTCTATCGCACGTGCCACTCTCTTACGTTGTGGAAAACTATTAGGAAGAGGAACTAGACACTAGAGACGATGATGATGTCTCTAGCACTAGTAAAAAATAGGGTTTTTAAATCACCTATTATGTCTCGGTTTTCGAAAACCCGAGACATATAAAATTTCGGTGGCAGAAATGTAATTATAGAAACACTATACACCTCGATTCTTTTAAACCGGTTGTCTAAAAGGGTATATTGCCTCGGTTAATTAAAAGACTGAGGCAGAAAATTGTGCTTACCACTTAAAAAAATAATATTTCCTTTTTCGAGGAAAGGTACAACACCGGTTGCAGATTAAACGAAGTCGTATAACATTTATGCCTCAATTTTATTGTAACTGATGCCTATAAAACTTTCACTACTCAGAAGTTTCCTTTCACAATTCCAAAAGTTCAAACCTTTTCGTCTTTCTCTCTCTCAAAGTTGGTCCAATATTTCACCTTTTTCTGCTTCTCCCTGGTGTAGTACTCACCCTTCACCAGCAACATCTTTGAGGTCAATGACGGGGATCTCGAACTGGGTAATGCTTCGATCACCAGAGACGGCAATGTCTTCCGGTGGCATGACAAAAATAAGGGGGATATTGGTGATGTCGGCGTCGACGAGACCCTTAACACCGCCTTTGGTTTCTTCGAAGGCTTTCAGCTCCAGTTACGGAGGTGGGTGCGGGTGCCTGAGCTACTGCTGTGGGTGCCTGAGCTGTTGTTGTGCGTGCATCTTCAACCGCATTATTAGCCTCATCTGCAAATCGCCACCGTGCTTGCGTTCCTCTTTTGGCTAATGCCTCTCTCACACGCTTCACGTTCGTCATGCCACTGGTCCTTGCCTCCTTGTCGTCGCCACTACCAAGTACACCATTGTCGTCGTCGTCTTCATTGCTGGTGTTGCTGATGTTCATCCGCCATTGGTGTTGTTGTTCTTGTTAGTCTGATATGTTCTTCTCATCAACCATCACCAACCCCTCCTCCCTCCTCCACTCCTCCTCCATTGTTCCCCTCTTTTGTTTTCTGATTGATGCATGTGGTGGGATTTGGCTGGACTTGATCTAAATCGATAAAAGTTTGAAGCTTTGGAGAGGGGCAAGTATTTTTGGTGTTAGCTTTCGGTCTTCTTGTTTGATCTTGAAGTTTTGTTTTTTGCTGCAGAATTGAAGTGGGGATTCACCTCTGTAAGGTACCGAGTGGGGTTCTGCTAAAGAATTGAAGTGGTTTGAAGCTGGATTGTGAAAAGAAGTTTCTTTTTTTTTTCTTGGGGCTGTTTGTCGGCAATGAAGGGATTGAAGGGGGATTTTGTCCTTTGGTGAAATAAAAAAGCATATCAAACACCTGGTTACTTGATCCAGCATCTGGGTTGTTCGATGAACACACGGTAAGGCTCCTTGTTTTCGGATTTTGTCCTTCGCTGATGTATTGAACTGGAAGAGTTGAACCTGTTTGATGGAAGGCTCGTGAAGGGAAGGTTCGTGGTGGTGGAGGCGATTAGGGTAGGTGGAAGAATTAACCTTCTACATCGCCTATATATGCATCGGTTTCTAAACTGGTGTTTATGACCGAAATTAACCGGTTTCTATTCCTTTTACTGTACTAGTGTAGCGAGGAGGACAGTGAGAACCAAGTCATGTCATGGTCCTCCACACCATCATTGCTAGCGTGCTCCTACAAACGATAAATATGTTTTTGTTTCCATATGTGAGTTGAAAATGACGGTAGTAGATGTTACAAAAGAAGGAAGAATGAAATATTGTATTTCTTATTGAATGATAAGGAGAGAATACAATTGATATATATAATTGTTTAGAGCAATATAAAAAAGGAATATAAGTATAAAAATATATGAACATAAATGCACAGATATGAACAGAGAATAAAATAATTCCAATATCCCCCCTCAAGCTGCAGCATATATATCCTTAATGCTCAGCTTGGACAACAAAGATTGAAATTGTGCTGGATGCAAAGCTTTAGTATGAATGTCTGCAAGTTGTGATGAAGTAGAAATAGGCAGGAGCTTAATTACACCAGCTTGAACTTTATCCCTTATGAGATGACAATCAATTTCAATGTGCTTTGTCCTCTCATGCATGGCTGGATTTTGTGCAATTCGTATAGCAGATTGATTGTCACAAAACAGAGGAACTGGTTGTGGCAGAGACTGTTTCAAATCATGGAGCAAATACAAAAGCCATTGAATTTCACATGTTGTGGAAGCTAAGGCTCTATATTCTGCTTCAGTTGATGATCTAGATATAGTATCTTGCCTTTTGGATTTCCAGCTGATTAAGGATGCACCATAGAACACATTAAAACCAGCCACAGACCTTCTAGTATCAGGGCAAGCAGCCCAATCAGAGTCACTAAAAGCCTTGAGAGAATGTTCTGTGTTGGAGGGAAAGAATAATCCTTGTCTTGGATTTTTCTTGATATATCTCAGGATCCTTATTGTTGCTGCATAATGATCTTCCAAAGGATTGGAAAGAAATTGACTGAGAGTACTAACAGCAAAACATAAATCTGGTCTTATGTTGGTTAGATATAATAACCTGCCAAGAAGTCTTCTATAGGCTTGCACATCTGAATAGGGTTTTCCTTTTGTCTTGGAGAATTTTGTGCCTGGCTGTATGGGAGTAGAAACAGGTTGACATCCCAACAATCCTGCATCTTCTAGTAACTCTAAAGCATACTTCCTTTGTGACAAATTAATGCCCTGTTGAGATCTTGCAATTTCTAAGCCCAGAAAATACTTGAGTTGGCCTAGGTCTTTAATTTTGAACTTTGCATTCAATAGAGCCTTCACAGTTTGGATTTCTTGGATGTCATCACTTGCCAAAACTATATCATCTACATAAACAAGTAAGATGGTGATATGAGCAGAATCACTTTTGACAAAAAGTGAATAATCTAATTTGGATTGTATGTAGCCCAAAGAAAGTAAAGTAGTTGTCAACTTGTAATTCCATTGTCTAGAGGCCTGCTTGAGTCCATATAAAGACTTCAACAACTTGCAAACTTAGCTTGGTTTTTCTGTTTTGTAGCCAAGAGGAAGAGACATGTATACCTCTTCATCTAGATCCCCATGTAAAAAAGCATTATTTACATCTAGTTGATGTAAATACCAATGTTTGGAAGCTGCTAAAGCCAGAACCAATCTTACTGTTGTGAGTTTGACAACAGGTGAAAAAGTCTCAAAGTAATTTAAGCCTTCCTGTTGTGTGTAGCCTTTGGCTACTAACCTTGCCTTATATCGTTCAATACTCCCATCAGCATGCCTCTTTATTTTGTATACCCATTTACATCCGATAGGTTGCTTTCCATTAGGTAGATCAGTCAAAACCCAAGTTTTGGTATTTCTAAAGCTGCAATTTCTTGATCCATGGCATTTCTCCAACAATCATGTTTGATGGCTTGGTTATAGGTTTTAGGTTCACTAACTTGGGAAAGATTCAAGACATATGATTTATGAAGAGATGATAATGCATCATATGAGAGATATGAAGAGATAGGATATAAGGTACCTGTGGATGACTGAGTGCGAAAGAAGTAGATAACATGTTGCAATGGTAGTCCTGCAAATAAGATGGTTTATGTGTTCGCCTGGTTGATTTCCTTTGTGGAGTAGCAGTGGCAGGTTCAACAGAAACAGGTTGAGAAGAAAAACTAACAAGGACTAGAACAATAGAAGGAGGAGATGTAGGTGGTAAAGAGGGTTGATCAGTAACTTCTGAGAAAAGAGGTGATGGAGATGAATTGATTTTGGTGACCAAATCCAATGAATTTAAATTTTGTGTATCAATAGGTGAGTGTTTGTCACTAGTAAGAAAAGGAAATATGTTTTCATAAAATACTACATTCCTTGATAGAAAAATTTCCCTTGAGTTGAAATCTAACAAAAGGTAGCCTTTCACTCCTGTTTTGTAACCAAGTAAAACACATTTTCTTGCACAAGGTTGAAATTTTGTTATATGTGCTTGAAGAGTTGAAGCATAGCAAAGTAAGCCAAAAACTCGCAAGTAAGTAATGTCAGGTTTAACATTTTGTAACAGCTAAGATGGAGAAAAATATGTCAAAACTGTGGAAGGTAAAATATTAATGAGTTGCACAGCATAACGAACAACAAAAGACCAGAAAACTATTGGCAAATGGGATTGAAACTTTAAAGATCTAGCAACATTGAGAATGTGTTGATGTTTTTTCTTAACAATTCCATTTTGTTGAGGTGTTTCAACACAAGATAATTGATGTTGTATCCCTTTTTGTCTATAAAAATTTGTCATTGCAAACTCATTACCATTATCTGATCTAACAGCTTTTACATCAATGCCAAATTGAGTTTTGATATAAGAAACAAAGCCAATAAGATGTGATCTTGTATCAGACTTACTTGCCATCAATTTAATCCATGTGAATCTAGACATATCATCCACTATAGTTAAGAAATATTTGAAACCATCAACAGAAGAAGTACAATATGGCCCCCAAATATCAACATGGATTAAATCAAAAGGAGCTTGTGAAATAGTAGTACTTAATTGAAAAGGCAATTTTCTTTGCTTAGAATAGTGACAAGTATCACAAGGTGTGGATTTTGTATCAGGTAAAGTGGCATACATTGTGCGTAATTTGGTATAAGAAGAAGAAGAAGGATGCCCTAGTCTAGAGTGCCAAATATCTGTAGAGTCAGGTCTTATTGTAGAACAAGCAATAGAATTCTCAGGAGAAATAGTAGTTGGTGGAGCAAGGGGTGGGGATGCAAGAACTATCATGACATACAAACCATCTCTTTCTTCAGCTTTCCCAATCATCTGTAGGGTTGACTTGTCCTGTATTTCACATGAAAATTCAAAAATGATAATTTTACAAGATAGAGATTTAGTTAACTTTGTGACCGAAATAAGATTGACTGAAAAATTAGGAACAAAAAAGACATTATGTAAGGTAAGGTGTGGGCCAAGAGAAACTGTGCCGGAAAAATGAGCAAATGAAGAGTTCTTGTTGGGTAGAGAAATTGCAATTGGTGAGATTTTATGATAATATATAAAATGAGACAAAGAACTGGATATATGATCAGTAGCACCTGTGTCTAGAATCCATTGGGAAGAGATATTACCTTGATCCTGAGAAGAAGTGGAAACATTATGAGAACTCACTAGACCAGTAGAATGTGTGACTGTGGGATTAGATTGAGGAAGAAGTGTCAATAGACCTTGAATTTGCTCTTGAGAAAGTCCCAAGGTTGAGGAATGTGACTGTGCCTGAGAATTATTAGAAGGAACTGTTGTAGAAGAATCTGTGGTAACATTGTGGACCTTTTTTGATTTCAAATCAGGTGGTAATCCATGTATCAAAAAACATGTATCAATGGTGTGGTTTGTCCTACCACAGTGACTGCATTGTCGAGGTGCACCAAACCTTCTACGTGCCTGAGTATTATTAGAAGAAGAAGCAACTGCAGAAGCCGTTGAAGGAGAAGAAATTGTAGGAAAGCCAAGAACAAGAAGTAGAAGATGAAGATTTTGGTAGTAAGAGAATTGGTTGCGGAAGGACGTGATCAAGAATTAATTTTCTTCTGATACCATGTTACAAAAGAAGGAAGAATGAAATATTGTATTTCTTATTGAATGATAAGGAGAGAATACAATTGATATATATAACTGTTCAGAGCAATATAAAAAAGGAATATAAGTATAAAAATATATGAACATAAATAAATGCACAGATATGAACAGAGAATAAAATAATTCCAATAGTAGATGCGAGCAAACATTAAGTTTTGAATGGTCCTTAAGAAACCTCAGTAGAGTCCTTCACTCTTATATTTCATACCATTCAAGTGTTACTTGCAGCCTTTGATAGGTGATGAGAGTTTGTGTTTCAAAGAAAAGTAATAGAGGCGTTATTTTGGGTTAGTGTTTTCATGGCAAGCCTTGGTGAAACTTTTTTTGGCATGTTTATTTGTATTTAGTGAATTGAAATATAACGTACACCTTAATTTTGAAGGTAATATTGATGATAAGTGGATTCACATTCGAGTAAGGATTTTGCATTATGGACAAGAAAAGTTTTACCTAAGCTCACAAATGGACACCAAATATTCTTAATAAATTTGGAATGATAATTTCTAAGGTGGAGTGTGAGAGCTATTATTTCTTAGTGAGAAAGCTTCAGTTTTGAAGAAAAAAAAAAATCCTACAAAAGACTCTTTAACACTAAATTATTAATAGTTTAAAAAATTTGTATAACATGCGAATAATATTGAATGAAAAAACGATGCAAAAATTTTATATGAAAGTTAATTATTTAATTGATAAAATACTATATTTACAGGCTTCCTAAGTTATAAATAAATAAATAATATATTAAATAAGACATAAATAAATAGATATATTAAATAAGTTACTTAAAGATAACTTAAATTCTTAAAATATTATATAATCAATTATTATATTATATTATCTTATTAGATAATTAATTATTATATTAGAATATACTAAAAATATAATAAAATTTAATAATAAATTATTATAATTGCTATTTAATGGAAGATTATTTCCGAGACTTACCAAATCACAAAAAGAAAATACAAGTTCATATGTGGAAACATGGAGGGATAGAGATCCTAGAAAGAAAACTTAATGGCCTAGAAAAAATCACTCTCATTTTAAAGTGAACTTTAAAGACACATAAAAAATACAAATAATATTAGTTTTGTATAAACTTTTCGAAAAGGACAAATTGTAATTTCTCGAATTTAAGTTCAATGACTATATAAATAATTAACCCTAATTATTATTATTATTATTATTATTATTATTATTATTAATTGTGGTATATTTAAATGGCACCCATGTTACAGTATTTAACGACTCATATAGATAAAGATACATTTTTTATCAGACATATAAAGATTCATTAAACAAAAAATGTGTACTTCGCATAAAAAACTTTAGGTTATACAATATAAACAAACAAAACTAAAATTTGTCCTATTGTTGCAAATTATAAATTTCATAAAGATTTTTTTAGGGTAAAAGAATAGGTGGCTACAAATATAATATTGATTAGAGAAAAAACAATAATTTATTATCAGAAAAGATGTATTCTTTTATATATTTGTTGGTTTATGAACTATCTTTATTTTATCTAAGATATTAAAGAAAGAATGAAAATAAGTAACAGTTTGGCACAACAAATTGTGCATTTCTATTCTAAGTTGAACCACTATACCTAAACATATATAATTACAATACACGTTCCATCAAGTTAAGGTGTGTGGTTTAACTAGCTATTCATCAATGTGTTAGTCCGTTACCTACTGCCAAAGTGCAATTAACATAAGAAAAAATATAAAATACTAAAAAAGAGGAGGCCAGAAGGTGACAGAGTTGTTACTTACCCAATGTTAGTTTAATCTTGGCTTTCAAACCAAACATGATGTGCACCCATCAATGTCTTCCTACCTCTCTCTCTCTTTATATATATATATATATATATATATATATATATATATATATATATATATATATATATATATATATATATATATATATATATATATATATATCCTAAACTTGAAAGCCATAGCTCAACAATACTTTATTTTGTGAACTAAGCAATTGACATGTTCAAAGAACCTTCGGTTTCCTTAGCCTATGCCATTTTGGATGAAGTTTTAGTCCCTTTTTGATTTGGAATATGGTTTTTTTTTCTTATCTATTTTTCCCATTTTGATGAAATTTTAGTTCCTTTTAATTTGTTATATGTGCTTCTATTATCTTTCAAGCAATTGTTTTTCAAATGGAGTAAATTTGTTTACTTGTTATCCTAAAATTAAGCTATTTTTTTATATCAGCACTTGTTTTCTTTAATCTAACAAATTCAAATCCTCGTTATAGTCAATCTTCATAAATTGATTATATTAAATTAGAATAATCAGATAGTTTATTAATTGAAATTGCAAAAGGGTATGCAATAGTCATATAACTAAGAAAATGTAAATTTCTGAAATAAAAGTTCTTTAAAGTTAATTATTTGTCATTTTAATGTATAAATGTTGATATTTTATATTTCTCTTTAAGTTTCGGTCTGATTTGATTGTTGATTTATACTTTACCTATTTTTTTTAATTTATAAACTAATTCTAGTTTGAGAGAATAAAAGGTTTTAACTCTTTATAAACTTTAAAGTTTAAAATTTATTCATCAAATAAAAATTAATCAACATAAATATTAAATCTCACACAAATTAAAAAAAAAAGTAAAAATGTATCTTCAATTTATAATTTTACATCCTCCAAATTAATTCAAATCTTATTAAAAGATGCCGAAGGTAAAGATAAGACAACTCAAGTTGAAGGTAGAAATGCATCGAAGTTTAAGAAGTGACGTTAGGATTGATGATCAATGTGGACAACTAGGCTGATAGTCAAAATGGGGTGGTTTGAGTCAAAGTTTGAGAAATGTTGGCTTGGATAGAAAACAGAGACTTGTAGACCCACGAGAAAGTTGAGACAGGTTAGTCTAATTGAAGGTTGAGATCGGCTCATTTGGACTGGAGGTAAAGATGATTCAATTGGGGCAAAAGGTCAATATTAGTCATTGGAACCAAAGATCTAAACGGGTCGACTTGGGCTAAAAGTCGAGACGAACTAACTTGAGTTCAAGGTTAAGATTGTCCATTATATGTGTTATAGCCATTATATTTTATTAGCCAACTTTATAAAGTGATCTAATTAAGAAAAATATGGCTAAGGTTATATTTGTCATTAAAGGTATATTGTCTAGAGACCGACACTAATTTTAATTTGTTGAAGGGGTCAAATTATAATTATTGAAACTAAAGAATATTAACTGTCAAAGGTTATTTAAAGGGTCATGGTCTCCATCTGTGATTACAACAATTCATTCCTGTTTCTTTCTCTTTATCCCCATCAAAAGAGAAAATCTAGAAGGAACTAAAGGTGCTCTACAGAGGGAAGATCAGAGACCAATTCAAGTTCTTTACAGAAGGAAGATCAGAGACCAATTTGGGTTCTTTACAGAGGGGAGATCAAAGACCAATTTAGGTTCTTCATTAATTGTTCCTAAATTTTAATCCTTTAGGTACACTTCCACTTTAATGTTCTAAGGGTACTTGGAAACTGCTTTAGTTAAAGGGTTTATTGTTCAATGTTAATCTGTAAATCATAAAATTTCTAACAAAATGGTTTGCAATGACGAAGTTTAAGATGAGCTTTCGAGTTCAAAGATCAAGATGGGTCGACTATGTCTGGAGGTTATGATGGGTTTACCTAAGTCAAAGGTCAAGACGAGCCGGTCCTAAACGAAGATCAAGACGAGTCGATCTTGGTCGAAGGTCAAGACAAATCATCCTTGATCAAAGGTCGAGATGAGTCAGCTATGACCTATGTTGAGGCAAGTAAGGTTAGGTCAAAGGTTAAGATGAGTCAACTCAGGCTAAAACTCAAGCTAAATTGACACTGATTTAAGATTGAGTAAAACTATCGGAATAAAAAATCAATTTGAGTTACCTTAACTCGAAACAAAAATTAAACAATCCAATTAATTGAATCAGCTAATACCCAGAAGAAAGAAAAGATGAGTCAACCCAAATTATCTCAATCTTAAACCAACTTAGACTAATCCATAAATTTATATCATGAGAGTTTTAAAACTATTTTAACCTTCTTATGTACACCTTTTTACTCATGAGTTTTTTGTTTTTTAGCTTAACCCGTGTGCGTCATGGCCTATCTACTTATATTTAGACAAATATTGGTGTAATTATGAAACTCAATCATTGCTATTACCATTAATAATCTAAAGATTGAGATTGTGTCATTTTAGTTAATTTGTCACATTATCGACGGTTTCTTTTCATTCATTTTTCAGATATAAGAGTTCGCAATGTTCAAACATATTTAAGAAGAGCCTATGGCACATTAATCAAGAGCCACACGACTCTCTGTCTTAAACAAGATAATTCATTATTTCTTGTCAAAAAAGAAAGAAAACATAATATTTTCAACAACAAAGAAAAATTAGAAAACACAAACAATGAAAACAGTACTATGTTTTACATATGCAAATACTTTGCTCTTGCCTTCAATTAATTATGTGATGTTTAAGGAATCAAAGAATTCAATTAATTATAATTCTATAAATAAATTATATAATTTTTTAATATATTTTTCATCTATCTAATTAACAACTTATTAATAAATACGTCCACCATAGATTGATCTGAGAAAAATAATGCATAATTGATTTCATAAAACAAATATTAATTCAGAATACTTTTTTTTAAAGTTGTATGAAGTGATATATTCTGTCTTTAATGACTAGATACTCTTAATATCATACAAGATCATTATGAATTAAGGGATGCTGGTAAAAAGGGTGTTTAAGGCTCAAAATGGTGAATCAGGTTTTGTAACTAAACAGCATTATCGTACTTTAATCAGCTAAGTTTCTAGATGAAACTTACATAGTGGGGAACAGCTATAAGTTTGGAAGTCAAAACACAACCAATACAAAACTGTGATAACCAATTTATCATAACAAGTATAAGCCTAAAGGAGGTTGATTAATAACTTGCATCCCAAAATACAGCTATTCCCATCATACACTACTTTATGTGACGAGCAAGATATCATGAGCTAAGCCAGTTTAACTTGGTGTTTTCAGTCTTAATTTCCAAGAATGGCTCCATCACTCACCTAACCAAGTTAAAACGACGTGGTAGCAATGCGCATTTCGGTCTATATAAGCGTGGGTTGGCGAGTCGTTTGTGAATGCAACACACAAGGACACATAACAAGTACGACAAACTAAGACACCGAAAGTGTAGAGAGAATTCAGAGTGAGAAAAATGGATTCTCGTTTTGCTCGAATCATGCTTCTCATGGCTTGCATTCTTCCAGCTTTGGTCGAGTGCAGAGTCAGGCACTACAAATTTCATGTAAGCAAACCATTTTAATTTTCTGCCTGTGATGTGCATTGTGTTGTGTGAAGCATTTTGATAATGTTTTTTTTTTTTTTATATATACAACGATGTTGAAGTACTCTTAGTTCAGAAGCACCTAAGAATCTACTTTTTATAGTAGAAGCTTAAAAAAATAATATATGCAAAATGCATGCAATTTATGCTATATTCAATTATCTTCCTCTCCCATCAAGAAATTTTCCATCAACTTCTTGATAAAGATGGGGGTACCATTGTCGCAGAGGTTAATATCAGTTTTCTTTTATTAAACTTAGAATAATGTTCTGACAACTGCGAAACCAGCTTAGGATTATATTTCCCTTTCATGTTAAATAGATCTGTGCACTTATGTTTCAACTCATTTTGAACCTATTCAAGACGAGTTAAGGGGTTTTATCATATGTTACATGACCATAGTATGTGTCCTTGTTGCAAAATTAAGCTATGAGCCTGACAGTCTCTGATAAATGAATCATGGCTCCAAAGTCAAGTGACGAAATGAATTTTCTATATAACAGATTGATTGATTTATATATATATATATATAACCTAAGATGAACGGCAAGCTTAATAATATTATTTATAGGAACATGAGCTCTCATGTTGTTCTTGGTATGAGACATGGTGTGCAGTGAAGGCATTTTGTAATCATAGTTATTAGTTTTGAAGCTTTAACCTCACCTAAACTGCTTAGTAGATGCCAACAACTACGTCACACCATGGAACACAAATGAGTAGATTTTAGAATTGTGGTGACATGGAAGGTGGAGCTCCAAATCAGCACCTAGAGATAGTTAATCGGTCAATTTTTTCCAACCACTTGGATGCAGTATTACAGTTTCTTTCATAGAATTAGCTAATGTTGGTAATAATGGGTGCAGGTGGTGGCCAAACAAACCTCTAGATTGTGTTCAAGCAAATCTATTGTCACCATTAATGGGAAATTCCCAGGACCCACTCTTTACGCCCGAGAAGATGACACAGTGCTGGTCAAAGTCATCAACCAAGTCAACCACAATGTTACCATTCATTGGTGAGACGTCATATATTTCATTTTATTATTTGCTTCAAGTTACAATAAGTATAGCAGAAAAAATAAGTAATGGGCCTTATTGTAAACAATATCTATCTATAATCAACACAATGTTCATATTCAATATTCTGATTGAAGTGATTGTGCCATCTTGGTAGGCATGGTGTGAGGCAACTGAGAACTGGTTGGGCAGATGGACCAGCATATGTCACACAATGCCCAATTCAACCAGGGAAAACCTATGTGTACAATTTCACCCTTTCAGGACAAAGAGGAACACTTCTTTATCATGCACATGTTAACTGGCTAAGGTCAACTCTCCATGGTGCCTTGGTTATCTTGCCAAAGAGAGGTGTGCCTTATCCTTTCCCAAAGCCAGATGATGAACTGGTTGTGGTGTTAGGTGAGAAAAAACGTACCCTTCAAATTCTCCTATTCACTAAGTTAATTGATCTTAAAGTCTACACATACTTAATTGCCATTACCTGGGATTCCTATTAAAATTCACTGTCGTGATAAATTGTAGGAGAATGGTGGAAATCTGATACTGAAGCTATTATCAATGAAGCACTCAAATCAGGATTGGCACCAAATGTCTCAGATGCTCATACCATTAATGGCCTTCCAGGGACAGTTACCAATTGTTCTTCACAGGGTATTTTGTTCTGTTCAATTCTTTTTCGGTGATAACATATATTTTCCCTGTCAATCAATCAAGATATTATTAATACATGTAACTCTTAAGGTAATTGTTGTAAAAGTTAATTAACTTACCATAAAGAGTAATTAATGATTAGAGTAATCAATATTTTCATTATGTTCAAACAAAGCTTTATTTGTTTTCATTTTTGGAAATATGTGCAGATGTTTACAACCTGCCAGTGGAGGGTGGAAAGACCTACCTGCTGAGAATTGTCAATGCTGCACTCAATGAGGAGCTTTTTTTCAAAATTGCAGGCCACAAGCTTACAGTGGTAGAAGTTGATGCCACATATGTAAAGCCTTTCAAGATTGAAACAATTATGATAGCCCCTGGTCAAACCACCAATGTCCTTCTAAGTGCTGACAAAAAATCTGGCAAGTACTTGGTGGCAGCATCTCCTTTCATGGATGCTCCTGTTGCCGTTGACAACTTGACTGCCACAGCAACATTGCACTACACAGGCACGCTTGCCACCACCCCCACATTTCTCACAACCCCACCTCCCAAAAATGCTACCCATGTTGCTAACAACTTTATCAGCTCTCTTAGAGGCCTTAACTCCAAAAAGTACCCTGTCAATGTCCCACAAACAGTTGATCATTCACTTTTCTTCACTGTTGGGTTGGGCATTAACCCATGCCCATCTTGTAAAGCTGCAAATGGGAGCAGGGTGGTCGCTTCAATCAACAATGTCACGTTCCTCATGCCAACCATTGCCTTACTACAGGCACATTATTTCAACATCAAAGGGGTCTTCACCACTGATTTCCCTGCCAATCCACCCCATGTTTTCAACTACTCAGGGCCTGGACCGGCCAATTTGAACACCGTAACTGCCACAAAGGTTTACAAGCTACCATTCAATGCCACAGTTCAAGTTGTTCTACAAGATACTGGAATCATTGCACCTGAAAACCACCCAGTCCATCTTCATGGCTTCAATTTCTTTATTGTTGGAAGAGGAGTAGGCAACTACAATCCCAGTACTGACCCAACGAACTTTAACCTTGTTGATCCTGTTGAAAGAAACACTGTTGGAGTACCAGCCGGAGGATGGACTGCAATTAGATTCAGGGCAGATAATCCAGGTAAAATTTCACAATCTCATACAACGAATGAATCAGCTTAATTAGGACACTCTAAAAATGAGCTGGAAAACATAGGGCAAAAATATTTTGAAGCCAACAAAATAACAAAATATATATGAACAGATGGAGTGTAAAGCCTTTGAAAGGTCTATTGGATTATTACTCATGAATCTCGTCATAGTAATCCTTTTAATTCCTTGTGTTTGATAGGAGTTTGGTTCATGCACTGCCACTTGGAGGTGCACACAACATGGGGACTAAAGATGGCCTTTTTGGTGGAGAATGGCAATGGTTCTGAGCAATCAGTGATACCCCCACCAAAAGATCTTCCCAAATGCTAAATGTGTTCAGTCATCAGTTAATTATGCAATCTACAAAACCCTTCCATTGCTGCAACAACAAAAAAAAAAAAAAAAGAGCTTTGGAGGGATACAGAGAAGCCAGGCAAACGAAGAAGAATAATAACAAAAGATTATTTAATAAGCGAATGCCAGAATGTTTTTTTCTGAGTAGATAGGAGAATTTGTTCAAGCACGTTCAATAAAATGGAGCGCGCAATTTAGTTTTCCTCTTGCAAATTCAAATTTTCAAGACACACTATGTATGCACTGGAATCAACAAGTGTACGCTCTTGTTTGTTTCATGAAATACAAAAGGGTTATTTACATCGTCAAATTGATGATTATTTTGGCTGATATTAGCTTTTTCATAAGTGTGTTCGAATGTCTTTCAGTCCTTAATGCTTTAGGCCCTGTTTTCGGATATTTTTCAATCCTTAGAAATTATAGACGATGCGTTTAGATGTTTTCTGAATCTATGAATGTTTTTCAATCCTTAGCACTTTTAGGCTCCTTCATACTAGGATCTATTTCAATCTGGGATGATTTTAGATGTCTTTGTGTTAGAATGTGTTTCAAACTAGGCTGCTTTTAGACACCTCTGTACTCGGATGTGTTTTAACCCAAGGCGCTCTTAAATACATTCGTACTTTGATGTCTTTTAATTCAGAACACTTTTAAATGCCTTTGCATTCAGATTCTTTCAATTTGGGACACTTTTAAACGCCTTTGTGTTTGGCCGTGTTCCAACCGGGTTGCTTTTCATATGTATTTTAATCTAAAGTAGTATTGTATTAGCTTGCGGATGTCGTTGCCATCTAAGCTTAGTTGAATTAGCTTATGGATGTGTTGCCCTTCAAGCCTGTTCAAAGTTGTTTTTTGGATGTTTAGCATTTCATCTTCTCGGAAACAATTTGCCATCGAGTTCTTATTCATATGCTCCATGTTTGAGTGAATCGACTATGCCACAGGAACCAACCTAATAATATATGCCTCCATGATTATTTTTTCTTGCATCACCAAGTTTGCAAAAAACTAGGTCTCATTTGTGAAAGGTGTGTTCCGTGACATGTGTATTGTAGTATCACATTACTTATTTGCATCTTTTAATATTACCTAAGCTTCTTCTTGTATCTTGTATATGAGGTCGACATCGACTCGTAGATTGTCACCATTATGAACTTCATCAATCTTTTGCCTTTTCCAAGAGGCTTCTTTGAGCTCAATGGGGATCATGGCATTTGCTCCGTATGTGAGTCGGAAATATGCTTCTCTTGTCGATGATATAAAAGAGTGCAATGGTATCCCCATAATATGTGTGAAATTTCCTTAGCTCATAGGCTTTCACTTAGCCAACTTTTTTCTTCAAACCATTTAATATAACATTGTTCCATGTGTTAATTTGACTGTTAGTTTGTGATATTCTTCGATTTCCAGAAATTGTTTGAAGGCTTGTTAATGAATATTGTCAACTATTAAGAATGACAACAAAGTGGGGTAAACCATCCTGACTTTGAGCGAAATTATCCAAGTATATTCATTCCTCATGCAGTGAAGAACTAACGAGTAAAATTTATATATCACTTTTATGCTAAATAGGACCACACTTCTAGCCTTTGTGGAATTTTTTCAATGGATATATGAGCCTTTTTCTTCTAGTCTATCTTGTTTATCATGTTTGACTAATTTGTTATTGATTTTTTATTTTTAAACAATATCAAACTAAATTATTTTGTATATCAATCTTCTAGTCCCATATTTTTCAATCACTTAGTTTTGAGTCTCGAACCACTAGTGGAAAAACGCTGTTTAACGTCAGTTATTTTGGGCTTTTAACATTAGATCCCAAACCGACATCTATTCCAGTGACGTTAAATGAGACATCACACCCCATAGGTCAGACGTCTATATAGATGTCGGGCTATATAGGTCAGACGTCTATATAGACGTCGGACTATATAGGTCAGACGTCTATATAGACGTCGGGCTATATAGGTCAGACGTCTATATAGACGTCAGACTCATAGATTAGACGTCTAAAATGTCGACGTATTTGATAGGATCTTTCTCCGCTTGAGGCCTCACGAGTTGCTCCTAGGTCATGGTGATTCGAGTTTACAACTTTATATTTTAGTTTAAGAGAATGAATTGTATGTTCTTATTTTGTATTGAACGATTTTGATAATGTAGTGGAGGGAATTGGAGGAGTGCAAAACGCAAGAAATCGCCGTCCAAGAACACTGCCTAAGGACATGAGAAAAACTGCACAAAAACTCAATGAAAACGCATTTTAATCGATTCAAATGAAAAATAATTCATCAAAGAGTAATGTAATCGGAGTAAAATTAACTTTAAACGGTGCAAAAGTAAGAAAACAAACCTGAAAAACGTAGCATGTGAAGAGAAAACGCGAGGAAGATGATGAACAATGAGTGCGCGTAACTACTGCCTCGCGTTCGCAATGTTTTAATGCAGACATTTAGACGTCGGTTCCCTTTACAACAGACGTCTAAAGTGCTTTAGAAGTTGGAGTGGCGAGATCAGACGTCTAAATGGAGTCAAAAAGTGACTTTTTGAATATCTGGATTTAGGGTTTAGACGTCGGTTCCCAGAGTAACAGACGTCTAAAGTGCTTTAGAAGTCGGAGTGGCGGGATCAGTCGTCTAAATGGAGTCAAAAAGTGACTTTTTGAATTTCTGGATTTAGGGTTTAGACGTCGGTTCCCCGAATAACAGACGTCTAAAGTGCTTTAGAAGTCGGGGCTCTCCCAACTGACCTCTATATCTTATAGGTAGGTGAATAGCCATTAATTTCCGCCATATAGACGTCGGGCCCCCTCCTAACTGACGTCTATATGTTTTCACCCACCTGTCAGACATATAGACGTCAGTTAGGAGGGGTCCCGACGTCTAAAATATTATAAACGTCGGGGCACCTTCTAACTGACGTCTATATGGCCAACTTATTTACGAAAATGCCATCGGTCATCAATATACGTCGTGCTTACCTTAACCGACGTCTAAAGGGTGACGTTAAATAGCGTTTTTGCACTAGTGAACTTTCCTTCATACAATAATTTCAAAGACTTTGACTAAAGTAACATATAAGACAAATAAAATGGTTAGGACTAAAAACACAATTACTTGACAGAGATGATTTTATTTATAAAATGTATTTCATTATAACCTTATTTGAAAAAAATCCTCTGTAAACATAAAAACTAACCTAAGGAAAAATAGTACGTCATTCTTATCTAAGATTTAATTGTAGTACATTACCATGAGACTTGTGGTTCAGAAATAGTTTTACCTAGGTCTCACAATGGGTTCTAAATGCTCTTACCAAAATTCGTCGAGTAGTATTTGAGATGGAATGATAGATCTTCAATGGTCGAATCTCTAATTCAAAGTGGTGTTACTTTGAGTTTGTTGATAAAAGCAAAGTAGAAGTCTACAAGTAAAGACTCTTTGACAGTTAAGTCAGTAAAAATGAGTGGATAATGTGATAATGCTAAATAGTTTTGAGTAAAAAGTGAGATACCTATGTGGTGGAATTAAGTATTTATAGACCTTTTAGACCTATAAAGGATAGGTTAACAAATTTTGTTGATATCTTGCTAAATAGTAATTGGAATATGTATATATCTTAAATAACAACATTATCTCCTAATATTTTAGGGATAATTACAATATTAGGTTTGTTATTATTTTTGGGCCTATAAACTAAGTTGAGTATACCAAAATTCATTGAGTAGTCTCTAAGGTGAATTAAGAGATCTTCAATGGTCAGATCTATGATCCAAAGTGGCGTTCACCAGCAAATACTCTCTCGCACCCACAAGTCAGTAAAAGTGTAAAAGGCTTTTTATAAATAGTCTAAAAATTGTGAGACTCAGTTATTTTAATGTTAAATGGTTTTATTATAAATAGTTTTGTTATAAACGAGTTTCATTATTTTAAAACGTACTATCTCTTAAGAAATCACTTTTCTAGAGTTCTCTACCTTCTCTCTAAGAGTTCTAATTCCTGAGTTATCTCTTTGACGATCAGGATGTACCTAATCGACCATGGTGTCAAGGTCTACAAATCTAGCCAATCAATTTCAAGAATAGAGCAAGTAAGTTTTGACTCCTTTTTCCTCTCTCGTTTAAAAGAATCTTGTATTGTTGCATGTGTAATCATGCTTCTCCTAGTCATTCTTGGTTCATCTAGAGTTCTAAGGACTCTGTCCGTTTCGAATTTGGTGTCTCGTAGGTTCGTCTATAGATTTCCTTGCATTTCAAGCAATCAGCGAAACATTTGCTTGAGTTGAGCAGTGGTCTTGCAAGGTAAGGTAAGCTAGACGTTTTATCTTTAACTATAATTGTTTTGCAAGTTTAGTGGTTGGTTTCTTATTAACTTGATTGAGTATTAATTTGAGTAATTATGCTATGTTAGTTCAGTTAGATGTGTATGTTATTGTATTGTATGATCTATGTTTGATATGATGAAGTTGGATGTCTTTGCTGTCTTGAATTGTGTAAAATGAAGTTGTTTTGATGTTGGAAATTTAATTCAAAGTGTTTGGAGAGAAGAGAGATTAAATACTTGGGTGGTGAAGTTAAAAAGGGAGGTTTTGATAGGGGAGTTTGAGAAATAGGTGTTAAGGTGAAGAAGCAACTATTTCAGGGCTGTTATTTGCTTATTTGTAACTTGTGTGGGATGAGAATTAGTTGTTATGTATGTTAGAATGGAGTGATAGTCATTTTGAAGTATTTGCATAGTTGTTTAAGTGTATTTGGGGGTTTGAACTAGTGAGACTTTGAATTTTAGGTTCGGTATCTAAATAGTCATTTTGGAGAGTGTTGGTAAGACATTTCTGACTTGTTAGAGTCCTTAAGTTAATCAAAAGTGTGCTAGAACTTGTAGAATTAAATTTTGGTCTCTAAAATGAGGATTGGGTTAATTTTGGATTGAAATATTGTGGTAAAATAGTTTAAAAAGAGTTTAGGTTGGTATAGATACATTTGTTTAGGTCTATTTGAGTGTATAATACAATTTAGGAGTATTAAAAGTTGGGAAAGATGCATAAAATAGGTCATGAGGGGTTGAGAGGTGAAAATTCTGTAGTTTTGTTACAGTAGAATTATGTAGTCTCGCTGAGCGAGTGTCTTCTAACTGAGTGAGCAAAACACTTCCCATTGAGCGAGTGTGTTCTAGTTGAGCGAGCAGAACCCATTATTTCTATTTTCACACAACAAGTCATGGTGATTGAGCGAGTGGACTAACAAAAACTTTTAGTTGAGAGAGCAGACTTGGTGGCTGAGCGGAAATAGCAGATTTTCAACTAAAGTTTTTATATATTTTCTTAAAGTATGTTCAATGTATGTGATATTGATTTATAATATGAATTTGGGACAAGAATATGTATATGGTTTCAAATGGATTCAATGTAAAGATGAAGTGATATCAATGGTTTCAAAGTTGTGAAAATGAGTTCCAAGGAGGAACTTCTTGGTGGTGGTTTCAAGTTTTGATAGTATGAATGGTCGAAGTTAAGCTGGGGTTTATCCTGACATTCTAATGATCATCCATGTTCAAGTAGAGAGTGGTGAGTCATGTCGTGAAAATAATAGGAGATCTGAGCCTGAGGTGCCTTTCTCTAGTTGGTAAAGGGGCATTTGTAGGACTAACCCGGTGTAGTAGCTTGGGGTAGTCCAGTTGTTCCACCACACCGGTGTAGGAACCTCTATAACTCGACATTCCATACAATATTCGGATAGTCAGTCTAGGTCTTTGCATGCTAAGATGTTTGGGTTGATGTATGTTATAAAATGATTTATGTATGCTATGTTATAAAGGTGATATAATTTGTCTTGTATCCAGCTTACCCTTGCTTTTGTCTTTGTTGTTTGTGTGTTTAAGCTTAGGGAGGACATCATTCAAGGAATTCAACGTTTGGTTGAGAGAGAAAAGCAACATAAGAGATAGTCTTTGGTCCGTCAAGGATAAGATCTCTTGTTCTAGTAACCTCAAGTTTTCTTATAAGTTCTTATCTATGTATGTCTTATTTTAGTAGTTTTATATTACTAAATTGAGATATTACATGAATCACTCGGCTTAGTTCATGATAATTGGCCAATTAGTAACTTCAAAAAATTTAAATCTAATATGACTGACCACAAGTTGGTGGATTAAACAGATTGACTTAATTATATATATATATTTTTTCAATCCTAAAATATTACAAGTTTTTTCTAATTAAAATTTAAAAAATTCAATTCAAATATAATTAAAAATCACAAAAATATAATACAATTTAGATATATTTAAAAATAAGACAATATTTAAAGTTTTTGTTTTTTAATATAATTTTATGATTGAAATTTATAGCTAGATTAATAAATTCGATTATTAGTAAACCGAGCCTAAATTTATAATTTATTTAATACGGTAGGTCAGGTTATTTTTTAATATAATTTAATGTTTAAAATTTATAGATAGATTAGTAAACCGAGCCTAAATTTATAATTTTTTAATACGGTAGGTCAGGTTGACTGACATATTTTAACTGACAACTTGTATTTTATTTTGTTAATATATTTTTAATATAATAGGACATAAGAAAATTGTTTTCTTAAAGAAAAAGTAAAAACTTGAAAGATTCAAGTTAAAACATTGTAGAAGTGTGAATAGTGCGACCAAAAGTACTTGATCAACAATTTCTCACAGCACTCCCATGAAAATTATTTAAAAAATACTATTTGATACGTCTAAACTTTTTATATTTATTTAATATTATCTTTATTTATTTTTTTACATTTTTATTTCTTAAAAATATAAAAATTTACATTTTTATAATCATTTTACCTTATTCTATATATCAAATAAATATAAAAGTTTTTCATAATTATATTACTAAATTTCTTTCTTTCTAGACTTTACAATTCACGAAATATATTAATGTATTTTTGACCGTTGCACCACACCATCGTTATTATCGTCACTGGGGCTGCCATCCGCCAGTGAAGACGAATAAGAGAGATATTACTAAAAGAATTTATTGAAAGAAAGTTTTTTTCAGAAAATATTTCATATATTTCCTAAAGTTTTTTTAAATACATTTCATAAAAATATTTCAAAAAATACATTTTGGAAGGTATTATATATGTTTCAGAAAGTTTATTTCGAAAACCTATTCCGAAAAACTTGTTCCGTGACGTATTTCACACATTCCGAAAATTTTATTTGAAAAATCTCGTTTAAAAAATTTTATTTCAGAAATTTCAGAAATCCTGTTCCGGAACCTGTTCTGAAATTTCTAATTTGAAAGTCAGTTTTATAAAGCTAAAATGATATTTTTTTGAAAAATGTTACGGTGGAGGAAATTAAAAAAGTGTTTACTTAAAAAAAAATCCTCTTCAAAATTAAAAAAAAAAAGTGTTTACTTAAGTTTTTTAACGGTTTTTTCTTCTTTTTCATTGTCCATAGTTTTCAAAAGTATATTTTATCTTTCGTAAAAGTGACTTTGAGTTTACCTTTTCTAAAAAAAAATTGAAACAAACATTTTAAAATATTTAGAATAAGATTTTAATAGGAATGTACTTTTTAGAAGAAAAAGAATACATATTATTCTCATCGAGATTTGGAAACATGAATATTTAGACATGTGATAAGATTTACACACTGGATTGAATGTTCTTTATGATTAGAATTAAATCTCTTAAAAGATTTATAGAAGATGATCTGCTTATAAAAGAATATAATAAAAAAATTGTGTATTTTATATTATTAAATATAATAATTTATCATTTATAATATTTTACTTAATTAATTGTATATTTCATTGTTATATGATATTAAAATATATTATAACCTAATTAAATTAATTAAATTTAATCATATATTTTATTAATATACGATAACTGTACTATCAAATATCTTATAAAATATTATTTGATCATTTTCTAGATGATGTGTTGAATGAATTTTGTTGGACCATATTACTTATACAATTATAGAATAGGATTTTTTAGAATGTATGTGATAATTCCCAAATAAATTTTCCAGAGTCAACTCTTCAAAATGTATGTGATACTTTTCAGAACAAACTTTTAGGAACAATGTCTGAAACATATAAAATGTTTTCCATAATGAATTTATCAAAACGAGCTTTCTTCCGTAACATGTTCTCTTTCTGTCTTCTTCTTTCTCTACAATGGATAATGGTGGTTGTGGCAATGATAATGACACAACGATGATGATGGCAGTGCCAACCAATGGTGGCGGAAACAGTGGCAACAATGGTAATGGAGTGCAATGAAGAGGATATTTTATATTTTTTCATTAATACGGGGAACAATTAGTAATAATGCAGGTGCAGGAAGAAAACTCCTTTTTTTAAGTTCTAAAAGAAGTGCAATATTATTGAGTTTCGGCACAATTTCTTCCTGCACGTCCATATATTTCTCTATGCACCTCTATAAAATTTTGTATTTTATGTTGTACATCTAAATTTTGTATTTAGAATATACCATAGAATATACACTTTTTATTTTGTAGTTTGAAATTTATAATTTGAAATGTACTTTTTATTCTACAATATAAAAATTATATTTTGGACTGCATAATTTAAACCAGGATTAAATATGTTTTTGTTCCTTTAATTTTCAGTAAAAATTGAAATTAGTCACTCTTCAAAACTTTGACCCAATTTAGTACTTCAACTTTATAAATATGTGTTTAGTCATTTTAACCAATTTTTTCTAAGTTTATTTGACATTTCAAATGTATTTCGTGATAACATTTGAGTTGTTTATACTGTTTAACACATTTTTTCTTCAATATTAATTGAAAAATACATTTCAGACCTCAAATAAACTTAACAAAATTTCCTTAAAAGGACTAAATTTATATAATTTTAAAGATAAGGGGCTAAATTAGTCCAAAGTTTCAAAGAGGAACTAATTCCAATTTTCACTAAAAGTTAAAGAGATCAAAAACATATTTAACCCTTTAAACAATAATATATTTTGAATTGATTTGGAATATATTTTCAATTTTGTATTTTAAAATCTATAAATTAAAATATAAAAAATATATATTTAGATCGTGTAATCCAAAATACAAAAAATTTATGAACATGTGGAAGTAGTGGAAGAAATGACTTGCTTTTACTCTTGAAGAAATGGCTTGAATACTACTCAGACAAACTATTTCGGTTTTCATTACAATATAGAATTTGTTTCAGCTTTTTGAAATATAAAAATATTTTAGCCATTATTTTCCTCCAAGAAAGGAATGGAATATATATGAAATGGAAGCAAAATTTGGTGGTGGGCCAGATGTATACTGTGCAGGAAGAGCACGCTGTTCCCCATTAAAAAAAAAATAAATAAATAAATTTCAAAAACTAAAAGATACATATTTTTTCCTCACCAAAGAAAGACATCTTTGTGATATTCTTTCATATATTCTAAATCAACTTTTATAATAAGATAATCCCTTTTCTATCATGTTCCTTGGGCACATGGTTTTCTTTAAATTATTTATGTGATTGAAAGATGCCAATGGATGACTCTCCTTACTCATTTCATAATCTCCAAATTTGGTTACTAAGGAATATTTTTCCTAATTTATCAATCGATGAGATGAAATTGGATCATCTCGCCTTTTATGTTAAAAAGAAAAAAAACTAATTTCAGTGGATGCAAGAGCTCAAAAAGAGTTAATTTCACATTAGTATTATAGAATATGTTGTAATATCATCACGTTATATATCTTCAAGATTATGTCTTTTTAGACATAACTATATGTGAGAGAGGAAGAGAAGTACTCAACATCACAATTTTTCATTCCCAAAAGGATAACTTTAATTTAGATAAAATCAATTTGACTCAAAATTATTGAACAATTTTTCTTTTTACAAATAATTTTCGAACGTAAAAAAAATGTGAAATATTTGTTTTGTTAATTAAGGTCAAATTAATTCGAATAATTTAAAAAAAGAAATTTTGAAAACGTATATTAAAGACCTTAGGTTAATTAATTTATGCACTAACTAATTTTATCTTATAAATAATTATTTTATTTCTTATTGTTTCTGGTTATAAAAAATATAAAAATTTGCTTAAACAGATTGTAGATATTCTGAATTTCACCCATATCTCTAGATATCTTTCCTATTTATAATGCACACAGCCAAAAATAATAAAGCAAAAGACATCTGCATTTACATGTTCTAATCTTTTAAACATTTCATTTGTTTAAAACATTCCCTATACATTTATTATTTCTTTATTTTTGTCAATTTCTATGGCATCATATAAATTACTATATGAGCATTCTTATTATGTTAGACGAAAAGGGTGAAAAGTATATATATTCATATATATATATATATATATATATATATATATATATATATATATATATATATATATACACCCATATATATATATATATACGTATACATATATATACATATACATACATATACATACATACATATACATATACATATATACATATACATATATGTATATATATATACAGACATACATATACATACATACATATATATATATATATATATATATATGTATATGTATATGTATATGTATATATATATATATGGGGTTTTCTAACTTGCATATGTCTATTGAAAAATTGGTATATGGTAATAATGTGTACCGAATTTTAGTAAACAAAAATATCTTAATATATAATAGATTTTAAATTTTAAGGTTAAGGGTATTTTAATAATTTTCATTCTCAGAACTAAAAAAGAAAAAAGAAACCCCCGAAACCCTTGTTCACCTTCTTCATTCCTTCCAACTCTTTCTCTTTTATCTCTCTCACTCCAACATTTTCTTTGTCATCCCTACACCAGTTCCAACTGAGAAAACACTTGTTGTTAAACAATTTGCTTTTGTAAAGAGTTGAGTAATTGACATATTCGCCTTCAGAAAAAGGTTCGTTCAAGATCTCTTCAATTTCATCATCTTCACTAACCTCTATATTTTCATCATCTGCGGGTGTTGAATCATTATCTCTAAAAAAACTTCCAGTCCAATTACCAATTCCTTCAAATGTCATGATGCTAATGAAAACTCATTATAAAATCATTTTTTGCAAGAAATTGTTTAACAACGAGTGTTTTTTATTTTTTCCAGGCCAATTACCAATTCCTTCGGATGTCATTATGCTTGTGAAAATTAGATAAAATTAGATAAGACAAAAATTATGAAATGAAAACTCATTATGAAATCATTTTTTTGTAAAAAATTCTTCAAGAGCAAGTGTTTCTAATTTTTTTTCAGTTAGTGCTACAGTAACGATGATAGAGAACATATTGGAATGAGAGAGATGAAAGAGAAAGGTTGAGAGGAATGAGAGAGGTGAGCAAGGATTTGGAGGTTTCTTTTTTTTAGTTTTGGAAATAAAAATTATTAAAATACCCTTAACATTAAAACTTAGAATCCATAATATATTAGGATATTTTTGTCTACTAAAATCCGGTACACCTTGCTAAAATATACCAATTGAATAACTGGCGTACGCAAGTTAGCAAACCCATATATATATATATATATATATATATATATATCAGAGAGGACTATATTCTATAAAAGTAGGGTAAGTGGGGGACAATTTTGTCAATGATGAATTTTATAAGAAATGCATGTGTAACTTGGTAAAGATTAATTATTTATGTTTTATTATAACAGAATTGAAGGAAAACACAAATTGAGAGCAATTATTAATTCAAACCAAGAAGCAATATTAGTACAAAATATGACTTCGCATATTAGGCTTTGGTTTCGACGAAAACGAAGCATAAAAAGGCATAATGACATTTACGTAATTTTGGTAAACAAATAGGCTTTGGTTAGAAAACAATCGAGGTTGTATATATTTTCCTCAGAATTGATGTCATAGGGTCCTAACATTACCCCCTTTAAACAAGCTTTCAGATTTTTCGAGTGATGACATGTTTGAATAGGAAAAACTAGCCTATGCATCGTACATGCTAGAGAACGAGGTAAAGTATTGATGAGAGAGAATGCAACAATTGACGACAAACCGTGGAGAGAGAATCACTTGGGAAAGCTTCAAGATCTGATTTTTGGAGAAGTATTTTCCAAATAGTGGTAGGGTCGCAAACCGAGTTCTTAACTCTTCAACAAAAAGAAACAATCGCTCTAGACTATGTTAATCTTTTTGAGTATGTAGCCCGCTTTTACACGGAGACCATGATTGAGGAATGAAGATGCTAAAGGTTCGAATAAGGATTGAAGCCTGAATTGATGATGATGATTACACCTCATGAAATTAAAGAATTTACGACGATGTGTAAGAAAGCCTTATAAGGACCCTAAAAGGTAACTTTTTCAGGAAACAATAACAAAAAAAGCCTTCTACCAAGCCTGCACAGGATAAGTTAGGAGCATTGAAGTGCTACGAGTATGGCAGAGCTCATTTCAAAAGAGATTGCTCGAAGCTTGCGGGAAGAAAAATAGATGATAGAAAGTGCTTCATCTACAACAAACCAGGGCATTTGCCCTGTGCTTGTCCGAAGAGAAAGATGTCACGGGGAACTCAGTCACAAAAGTTGTCAAAAAGAAAGTTGAAAGAGACTGACAGGGTTTTTTCTATGATAAAAGAGAAGCGGTTCAGTCAGGTAATCTCATTCTTGACACTTGTTATTTGAATGGTAAACATGTGTATATGTATGAATCATGAATCATGTTGTTGTTGTTTAAAACCTAGCTATTAAAGTTTATTGTGTGTTCTTTAAAGTCAATGAGTTGATGTTGTTTTGGCCGAGCCTCTTTGTGCCTTTGGTTGGAATGTGTTGGTTGTTCACCAAGTTATGCATGTTATTTATGGCTTAAGAATTTCACATGGTTGTTTTCTAAGTTGTATAATTTGATGGCTAAATTATATTTGAGTATGATTGAGTTTGTGCGGGTTGAAATGGTTGAGTTGTTGGTGTGGTTGGTTAAGTTATGTTCATTTGTTGTCGTACCTGTAAAGTCAGGGGTTGATTCGTTTTCTCTTGAGACTTTTGCTAAGTCAAGGAAGAACGATGTTGATCATGACTGTAAGGTTTTCGACTTAAGTAGAGCAAACTTTTATTATGGCTAAGAAAGCAGACAGAGAGAGGTCTGACCATAGGGCTTTGGGCTTAAGCACAATGTTACTTGTAAAGCTTATGGAAGTAACCAGGGAGGCATAACGTTTGATGTTGTTTGGAGATGTAATTATTGGTGGATTGCATGAATATTTTTTATTTATGGTTGAAGATTATTAGTTTTGGTGAATGCTTTCGATGTATATTTTTTTATCATGTTTATATGATGGTTATAACTTACCCTTACTTTGTGTGTGTTGGTTCGATGATCGTATAACTCATGTTGTTATATGTGAGCAAATGTAGTTGTAGATGATGCTGAAACTAGTTAAAGTGTCGAGAAGAGCTGAGAATTGTTTGAGATTTTGAAATTGTAATTTTGAACACTTTGAAGTTTTATATTGTAATAACTATGAATAGTTGTTGAAGTTTATTTTTGAATTAAAGTTTTCCTAGTTGGTGTATTTTTTTAACTTCACTTTTAGCAATGATATTAGAAAATGTTGCGTTTATGTTTTACACGTGACTTTCTAGAAAGGAGTTTATGTGTTACATAAATGTTGCGTTTATGTGTTACATAAATGACGTGGAGAGAAGAAAGAGTAAGAGAAGAACACAATGCCAAAATATTTCTTCTCATATTGGTTAAAAATAAAAATCACATCAAATGAATATAGAAAGAATTGAACATATAATCTAAATGTGTTACACTTTACTTCAATATAATTTATCATTTATTGTTTTAACTAATGTCGTCCATGCTCATATCACCCTTCTAGAAATTTACTTATTTTTTCGGGGTGTTACATCCATTGTCATTGCACTTCCATTTTTCATCTTCATCAAGGGAAAAAAAACAAACAAAAAATATAAAGTAATGATGCATGAGATTCTCATTGAAAATGTGAGTGAAATTGGTACACAAAATCAACAATTCATTAAATTAATTTGTTTTTATCCAACAATGAGACAGAAACACATCTAAATTAGATTAAAAAACGGGTGTTTGCTAGCCCCGTTGAAAAGAACTCACGTGTAATCAATTTAGTTGTAAACAATAATAGAGTATCTATCAACACTAAATCTTAATATATATATATATATATATATATATATATATATATATATATATATATATATATATATTATATTATATTACAATTGAATAACCTAAAGAGTTCTAGTTTTTATATCTGAATTAAAAGAAAAGAGTTATTTCATTGCCGTAAAAATGGAACGTTACAATTTTTCTTTATAAACGGATACTAAAAAGATATTTTTAGAATTTTAGATTTAAGCTTTTTAAGGTTTAAAACTATTTGTAATTATTCTCTCAAATTTAATCTTTAGAGTGTAAAACCATATTTTTTAATTTTAAGATTTTTTTTTTGAATTTAGAATACCAAAATCAGAATTCTCTCAAAATTTACTGGGTGTTCTAATAATTAAATTGTTATTTTATTTTCTAAATCCATATGAGAGTTGAATAAGATTTGGGGGTGTCCACTTACATGTACCTTTAGACAATGAGCTTTAGCTTTTGGCTTTTTATCACACACGCACATATATACTTGTCAAACATATCAATTTTTCTATTTTGTTTTTAACGGGTACAAAGGTATAGGTACGTTTTTGTTTATTCCCTAATCAGTGGCACGATGAGTGAACACATTTAACAATGAAGTGACAGAACGACTCCCTCAAGTAGTGATGCATGAGCAATTAAAGTAGTGGAAGCAATAGAAATGTCAACAATAGTTCACTCACAACTATTGGATGTTAAGATAATGACACTTTGAAAATATTTTTTGACGATATTTTAATATTATTTATGTGTTATTTTGTAATTGGTCTATGTTAATGTTTATGATTATTATTATGGAATAATTTTAGACCAATCACACTATAACACATAAATAATATTAAAAAAAAGTTGTCCAAGAATAATTATCCTAAATCTTAACTATTAACTATTTGGTTGTTTCTTATGCATTGCATCATTGGATGGTGGTCTAGTTTTGCATAATTGCACCCACTTACTTACTTAGTCACACACACCAACCTTGACTAGCCACACCAGCTGCCTTGTAAGGTTGACTCACCCGTGTAATCCATTTTCTCTTACTTCTCACCCCATTCATAACACGAACCAACATTTTCTAATACAACAATAATTATATCTTGGACTCGATTGAAGGAAAGAGTATTTTTCCATAGAAACCTTGTACTTTTAGTACTTAAATCATGTTAGATTCTTTTCAATGAGATAGTTCGAAGTTTCATTTAAAGTAAAAAATTATTAAGATAAATATAATATATAAGGGAAAAAAAATTATAAACTCATTGTTTTAGAATTTTAGGGGTAAGATTTAGATAATTGGTATCATACGTGGGAATTATTATAAGGTGCTCCCGAATAAGATAGTTTTATTCAATAGAGAGTATGCAATGTTTTGGTAAGGATTCACTAAGGAAGGATTCTAAAAAAAATATATAAGCTTGAGTTAGAAGTGTTTAAACCAGACGAACCCTTGATTAGATGAGATCAATCCATCACTAGACTATGCAAATTATAGATGAAACATTGATTAAACATTGTCTAATGATATACCAAATATAACTTTTGATTACATATTTGATTATCTAATGTGTATGATAAGTATCATGTAAGCAATGTAAAAATCATAATAAAAACTAGATGAAATATAAAGATTGAATAAAACAAGTCTGAATGACAATAATAGATGATTTAAGTCAACAGTTAAACATAAGAGTGCAATGATCAAAAGAGTTAAAATTGATGATATGACCAAACGATATATCTTTCATATAATTACTAATTTAATATTTAATATCAACTGAAATAAATATTTTAATTTAATAAAAAACAAATTATTGATAAGAACTACAAGACTTAAAAATCATCTATTCATAATTATATTGCAAAGAAAAAATGTTTTCAAATCAAATAGTCATTTTCATTTACATATATAAAACTAGATAAATAGATAAATAGATAGATAAAAACATTTTATGTGACTAAAGATTGAATTGATCTTGATTACTGTAACATTCCAAATAAAGAAGTACAAACCAAACTGTTTTGATTGCAGAAAATAAAATAAATTAACCTTTTAAATGAAATTCAAATCTTTCAATCGTTATTAAACGAAAATTCAAAACAAACATTACTTTAATCCTACACCTACTTTCCATAACCCTTTTTTCATCACACACCTTCTACATGGTAACCTTATGTACCTTTCAAATGAGATACATTTGGTTTTTTCCCTTTAAACAACTCATAAGGAGTCAACTTTTAAATTGGTTTAGTGAACATTTTATTAAGAATATAACAAGCAGTACCAACTGCATCAACTCAAAAGTATTTAGGAACAATAAATTCATTCAATAATATTCTAGCTAACTTTTCTAATGATCTATTTTTCCTCTCAACAACCCCATTTTATTGGGGAGTTCTAGGAGCATAAAAATTATGACTTATACCATACTTATTTCAAAATTTTTCAAAAGACTCATTTTGAAATTTACCACCATGATAATTTCTCAACATCTTTATTTTCAAATCTTGTTCATTTTGGACTCTTTTTTGCAAATGTTTTGAAAGCACTGAAAGCTTCACTGTTCAAGGTTAAGAAGAATGTCCAAGTATACCTAGAGTAATTGATGAGTGCATATTTATACCCACATTTATGTTTTAGAATTCAAATTTTTGATGAGATTCTTGTGTTTAAATGATTGATTTAATGTGAATTTATGACGATTGAATTTATTGGGTTTGAGAATTAAAGATGCTGAAAATGTGATTCTTAGTTGCATAAATTATTTTGGATGTTCTAATGTTTATTTCTGGAGTTGAAGTTAGAATTTTATTAATTTAAAGCATGAAATTGAATGGTCCAATCTGGTCAACTCAGGGCTTTTATGCAATTTTGAAAAGAAAGAGATGGCTAAAGTGCAATAGAGGAAAATTTTGGACTTATGTGTAAATTTGAATAAAATAAAAAGGGTTGAAATGTAATTTTGGGCAAGTTTAAATCTGTTAGATATTTTAAAAGATATTTTGGAGAAAATATAACTTAAGATATTTTACTTCATATTGTTAAATTATTACCTTATTTAACTAAATCAATAAATATCAAAAGATAATATTTGCCAAATCTTTTTTTATCTAGGAAAGATATTATCAAATATTCTCAAAAACTAATTAAATCTGTTGAATATTTGAAAGATATTAGATATAAGATAAAAGATTTTATCAATAAAAGATTCAAAGTCCAAGCCCAATCAAGCCTATATAAAAAGACCCAGGGGACTTCGTTCATTCATCCATCACTCCTCTCTCTTATTTCATCAAGTATTCAACTCCATTCATGGAGAGCTAAGCATCTATGGCTATTCTTTTGTAATTTCATTATGGATTCTTAGGTTAAGTAAATTAATGCAATTGGTTATTTTGATTATTGATTTAAGTTTTTCTCTCTCTATGTCTTTCATCTCTCTATCATATTAAAACCAAAGGTTTTTGCATCACGATGTGTTTGAATGTACATGCATATTAATTATATGAGTTTTAGGGTTTCTAGGTTTAATTGAGAATCTACTTTGATTGAATTTAGGAACTTTCATATGATTAAATGGTTTTTACTATCAATTGAGAATGTACTTCGGTTGGTAGCAATAATTTCAACTATAATCAATTGAGAATTTACTTTGATTGATTAATTTTTAATTTGGTTAGGAGATTTAAGAATAGACATGATTAAACACAATAAAATTCAAATTAGATAAGCCTTCGTTGGAGCTATCAAATTAATACTATTTTTCAAGGTAACTTCAGTATTGCCAAGTAGTATTCAAGAAAATGATAGGGCTAAAGTAACCTTGAGTCGTCTCCTAACGAACACGGAATTGCTTTCGAATATCTGACTCTTATGAATGCTATGCAATCTTATGAATAAAAGTAAGAATGTTTAAAGAATGTTGTAGAACAAAGAAGAAACTTAAAAACAATTATGAAGAAACAGGCTAATTCCACTGCTTTTCCAAAATAGATTAATCATCGGTTATTCACATATCACTGTTCAATTGATTATTGTTTAAGTTTCAAATTAATTAAAGTACATTCTTAATTAATTTGAGGGCGGTCATGCAGTTAATCAAAATACATTCTCAATCAAATGTAAGACCTTGTTAGATTATTCACAATAAATTCAACCAAAGTACATTCTCAATCAATTTTATTGTGTTTAATCATGTCTATTCTTAAATCTTCTAACCAAATTAAAAGCTAATCAATCAAAGTAAATTCTCAATTGATTATAGTTGAAATTATTACTACCAACCAAAGTACATTCTAAATTTATAGTAAAAACCATTTAATCATATGAAAGTTCCTAAATTCAATCAAAGTAGATTCTCAATTAAACCTAGAAACCCTAAAAATCATATAATTAATATGCATGTAGATTCAAACACATCGTGATGCAAAGATCTTTGCTTTTAATATGATAGAGAGATGAAAGACATAGAGAGAGAAAAACTTAAATCAATAATCAAAATAAACAATTGCATTAATTTACTTAACCTCAGAATCCATAATGAAATTACAGCAGAATAACCCTAGATGCTTAGCTCTCCATGAATGGAGTTGAATACATGATAAAATAAGAGAGAGGAATGGTGGATGAATGAATGAAGTCCCCTGGGTCTCTTTATATAGGCTTGATTGGGCTTGGACTTTGAATCTTCTATTGATAAAATCTTTTATCTTATATCTAATATCTTTCAAATATTCAACAGATTTAATTAGTTTTTGAGAATATTTGATAATATCTTTCCTAGATAAAAAAAAGATTTGACAAATATTATCTTTTGATATTTATTGATATAGTTAAATAAGGTAATAATTTAACAATATCAAGTAAAATATCTTAAGATATATTTTCTCCAAAATATCTTTTAAAATATCTAACAAATTTAAACTTGCCCAAAATTACATTTCAACCCTTTTTATTTTATTCAAATTTACACATAAGTCCAAAATTTTCCTCTAATTGCACTTTAGCCATCTCTTTCTTTTCAAAATTGCATAAAAGCCCTGAGCTGACCAGATTGGACCATCTTTGACCATTCAATTTCATGTTTTAAATTAATAAAATTCTAACTTCAGCTGCACAAATAAACATTAGAACATTCAAAATAATTTATGCAACTAAGAATATAATTTTAAGCATCTTTAATTCCCAAACCCAATAAATCCAATCGTCATAAATTCACATTAAATTAATCATTTAAGCACAAGAATCTCATAAAAAATTTGAATTCTAAAACATAAATGTGGGTATAAATATGCACTCATCACACATCCACAATGACAAGAGCATAGTAATTTCCACCAAAACTTTTGATCATAGAAGGACCAAATAAGTCCATATGCAATAATTTTAAAGGTTTGGATGTAGAAATCATGTGTTTGGATGAAGAAGAAGATTTTGTTTGCTTTCCTTTTTGAGAAGCTGCACATAGTTGTCTTTTTTAAATTTTAATTTTAGCAAACCAATAACAAGATATTTTGAAATCAATTTATTCAAATGTTGCATATATGTGTGTGCAACCCTTTTATGCCATAACCAAGGATTGTCTTCCTTTGCAACTAAACATGTTATGCTATGACTAGACGCACTTTCAATGTCAATAAAATATATGTTATTATATCTAACACCTTGCAATGCAATATCAGATGAATCTTTAAAGTAATTAGTACATTTATCACTTTCAAAAGTTACCTTGAGACCTTTTTCGCATAATTGACTTATGCTTAAGAGATTGTGCTTTAGTCCTTCAACATATAGTACATCTTTGATGGTTAAGATATTTCCTCCTCCAATGTCTCCGGTTCCAATTATCTTCCCTTTGTTCTTATCCTTATAAATTACAAATCCTTGCTTCTTTTTCTCAAAGCTTATGAACCTTCTCTTGTCACTAGTCATATGTCTTGAGCATCCACTATCAAGATACCACAAATACTTCTTTGACTTTGAAGGTTCCTACAAGACAATTTAAACAAGAATTTTAGGCCCCGGATCTCTTTACGGGTCCTTATGGTTAATATAAATTTAAAATTCATTTCAATATTTTAACCCCAACATACTTTCCATTTGGTATACCAAAGTGCTTAATGTTGTGCTTATTTGAGGTGTGGCCTTGTTTCATACAATAGAAGCAACAAACATCATGCAATTTGGTTTTCACAATTGTTCCCTTTTCAATCCAAACTCTACGTGTTCTTCTATTTTTATGTTTCTTATAATACATATTTTTGTTTTTGAAAGAATTCTTCTTAACACCATTTTTCACACAAGATACATATTTTGTAGCTTTCATAAGCAAATTTTCTAAAATGTCAATATGACTTTTGCAAGATAAGTACTCAACAGGATTTTCAACAACAGTAGATTTTAATTTCTAAATTGAAAATTTTGATATGTCATATTTCTCCACATCCACAACACTTGTAACTTGAGGAGGATCCTTGATTTTCTTTCTTTTCACTTTTGAACTTGTCCTTATCCTTAGCTTTCATGAACTTGGCAAACCTCTTGATCATGAGGCTCATATGCTCATCATCATCAGAATCATCTTCTACTCTTGAGCTTTTTCCTTTAGAGAGTTTAGTTTTGAATGCCAAGGTCGTCTTCTTTCCTTGGTCTTCTTCAGTAGTTAATCTATTTAGCTCAAGCTCATGCTCTCTTGGGTTTCCAAATAAGATAGCCGCAGACATTGACGACAAAGTCCAAAGATTTCAAACATTTTACATTAAGCTCAACAATATCAAAAGTCTTACCCAGTCTAGTGAGATGGTTGACAATATGAGCGAAAACGTTTTTGCACATCCGTTTTGATTTCTCCAGGCTACATTATGAACATTTCATATTCTTGTATCAAGGTGTTCTTCTTAGCACGCTTCACATCATTGGAACCTTCATGAGTTACTCAAAGGACCTCTCACATTTAGTGAGTTGTCTTACACATAGATATTATATAAAATTCATCCAAAACAATAGCAGATGAAAGAATATTTTGAGCTTTAATATCAAGTTGTGCTCTTCTATTTTCCTCAGCAGTCCAAGTTAAATATTGTTTTTCTTGTTCAATACCATCCAGAGCTCAGGTTTGAATAAAAGGATCATTTTCCATAGCTTCCCAGATGCCTATGTCAAATTTTGACTTTCTAGAAATCATAATTATCACCGGTAAAAAGTGGTGGTCTGTTGATGGAAACACCTTCAGCATAAACTTGATTGTGTCCATCCATTTTCGTAAAATTTGAAAAACTATTGAAGCAAGCTTTAATACTAATTGTAGGAATTGGTATCACACAACAAAATGTTTAAAGGTGTGTAAACGAACACAACTCAAGAGGGGAGAGGTAAATCGGTTCTATTAAAAATTTTCGTTTTTTTTTTAATTTCTTCAAACAGTTTATAAGCAGGAAATGTAGAGATAAAGAAAATCACACAGAGGATTTTTATATTGGTTCGAATAAAAAGATTCTACGTCAAGTTATTAATCACTTTAGAATGAATGATTAACTTTTCTCTAAAAATCAGTTTAATGTTTACAAGATGAATAAAGAACTACACAGAAAAGAATACACCTTCCTTCGACACACGAGGGAATGATCACTAGCTTAAACAACTTGCAGAGAACCGCTTGCACCTTTAGACATACTAAAACCAAGCTTTTCATTCCTCAAAACTTGGTCAAGCTTAGACTTAAACTCAAGAACTTCCTCTGAAACAGTTTTGTGCTATCTATAGTTTAGGTATCCTTACAAAGGTTTAAGAGACTTTTATTTATAGGTTAGGGGTCAAAAAATGAAAAGACAGCTCCAAACTACCAAAGATAATCATTATAAAAAGTCATAATCGATTATTTCAGGCCATTATGGGTTTTAAAATCATGATAATTGATTATTCTTAGTGATAATCGATTACTGCCGAACCCTAGACAATTTTAACTTTGCGGAGATTATCGGTTATCCTTACTGATAATGTATTACTGCCGAGACTTAGCCTTTTCCACTTTTACTTTTGATAATCGATTATCTCCTATGATAATCGATTATTACCGCAAGAAATCAATAAAAAATAATAAGTTACATGGCTTCAAAGTGCTTATAATTGAAAGATAAACCTAATACAATTGTTTTTAGAAAAGATGCTTTAACAATGTATGTGAGACTTCCTTGAAGTCTTCAAGTGCATCATCATCAAAATCTCTTCAAAGCATAAATGCTTCTTATTGGAAACATCCCTAATCAGCGAATAACCTTCAGTTACCCTAGATCAGTTGAGTATTAGCACCACTTCTGGTACTAGACAACCTCGCCTAGATTTCCTCAACTCAGAAAGAGTTCAATTGTAAGTGTTTTGATTCTCTGCAGAATTGCAATCAAAGATTTCTTCCAAGTCGTTTAGACTATTACTCTTGCAAAAAGGATATGATTACAATACAAGACAGTCTAAACACTCGCAGGTATTTCTCTCAATACTCTTTTTCTCTCATCTTACAAAAGTAAGAAAATAATACAATGAAGCACTAGAGCGATGCTTTTCTTTTTTCTTTTTCTCTCTCTTCTCTTATTACAACTATAAGTAGATATTGCAATAGTGTTTGAGACGTCTTTTTCTATGTTTCATTCTGTCACTAACTCTCTTTTCTTCTGTATGTGGATGTTCTGATCACTAGTGCAGTTAAAGGAAACGACACCGGTTATTTTCGTTGATAGACACCGGTTCCTGAACCGAGGTATATTTAGGCGAGGTAAAAAGTGGTAGACTTTATGCCTCGGTTCTGAACCGAGGCATAAAATGGTAGGATTTTGCCTCGGTTCAAAATTAACCGAAACAGTAACGTTTTTTTATTTTTTTTAAATATTTTCTTTGTTGGTGCCTCGGTTCCTGATGAACCGAGGTCTTAGGGTTCTTTTTTTAAAGAGCCTTTATTGCACTACTTTCTTCCGTTCATACCAAAGAATATCCCTGCATCAGAACTATACAAAGGCAAAAGTATATCCATTTCAAATTCACCTAAGATGTTAAATTAAAATTTGATCTACGAATCCTAAGGTATGTGTATATACACATGATCCAATTCATCAAAATAATAGTCTTATCATATTTATAAACACTTGTTCGAATAAAAACAACTTAGAAGAAAAAAACTGTGAGAATGAGAACAAGTATTAGAGCAAACAAAACTAAGATATCGTGATTCTAACGCTTCCCACCTCTTCTCTTTAACACTAACTTCAGAAATAGCATGCAAACAATCAAGAATCCCAAAGCCGCCACCCCACCCACTGCCAGCGCCACCGTCCTCTCCGTGTGTGGATGCCCTCCTCCCTCCGATCCTACCAAACACACATTAAAAATCAGTATTTTTTCAATTCTGACTAACGCAAACAACCACAGCACAAACCCCACCTATCTAGATCCTACAAATCCCTTTTGCAACCCCACTAATTAAATCCCTTCATTTCATTTCCCAGTATTCAATTAATTCAAATCAAAAGAGAAAATCACCCACACATCACATCATGATATTTTCAACAGCAAAATAGTGATTTTTTTTTGCACTTCTGAAGAATGGTGCACTGACCTTAGGAAGAAGAGGAGGTGGGAACTCCGTTGGGGTAAAAGCTGTAACTGATGTAACAATTATGAAGATAAATCTGCGCAGAAATAGAGTAGCCACACTGATCCTTAGCTTGTTCCACGGGACTCCTGATAAAATCCCCGCAATCTACAATTCCCAAATTACCCTCGCACTGTCCCAACACATAGATCTTGTAACTCCCAGTGTAGAACAAGTTCTCACTGCTCTGCACGCCGTTCTCCACCATCCCAAATGTCGCGTCCCTCCTCGCCTTGAACCTTCCGCCGTCGACAATCCTGCGGGCCCTACAAACCTTGTACAGGAGTTGAGTCGCTGCAACCTGCTTGAACCCGACCACCTCGTACCGCAAGTAGCACCCGCTAAGCTGGACTCGCACTGCGATGAATGGCAATGGTGGAGGAAGAAGAACAGTGGTGGACGAAAGTGATGAAGGAAGAATAGTGGCAATGACACAGAAGAAGAAATATCGCGTAAATAAAAACACTTAGCCCCTTATAACTCTAGATATTACTTCAGTTAACAAAATAACCGAATCAGAAAAAGCCTATTATCTCGACTATTACAGAGACCGATGCTTAAACATTTCAGTAAATGTCATTTTTTCAAATTAAATTGAGCCATATGCCTCGGTTAGCCGCCCACCCGAAGCGGAAAAGTTGTATGGCCTCCATTTCATGCAACCGAGACAGTATCTAATTGTATTATATTAATTTGCAACGTAGAATGCTCAGAGGGAGAAGCTTTTTAACAAGCTATACTGCCTCGGGTGACTGCAGAACCGGTGCAATATCATTCTTTAGTTTTTTCATCACAGTGGCAGCAGGTAATGTGGCCAGAAGACCAGGCATATATGTCTTTGTTCCCTCATGCAACCGGACCAATATCTCCCTCATAAAAAAAGTGTCAGATGGTTGGCAGGAAGAGCAGGTGTATATTCCTCAGTTCTGAATGATAACCGAGGTAGTATGCGTTTTAGACATCGGTTCTTTGAGAACCGGAGCATATAGTTTGTTTAGATTTACAGAATTTCCACCGCTTTTTTATATGCTTCGGTTTTGATGAAACCGAAGCATAATGTACGAGTTTGAATCCCCTTTTTTTACTAGTGGGTGAAGCTTGAGAATATTCTTCTTTTCTTGCGCTCTCCTCTTATTTTGAGGAATTTAGATTTAATAGCTCAAAGAGATTTCCTGGCTCAACGGATGATGAGATATCTTCATATCTTCATATTTTCTTTCCTCTTGATCATCATCTTCTTCTTTCTACTTGTCTTTTGTTTATACACCTTGGTGATATAGCCGTTGTGACGATGCTTGTGTTGAGATTTCTTAATATGATCGTTTGACGAAGCTTGTCTTGAGATCTGTTCTTTTCTGGCTATTGATGTAGATGTCAATCATAGGATAGTATCTTTTGTCAGAGCAGACGTGTTTTTTAGATCATTTGTCAAAAGCAATTTTGTCTTGTCCTTTTGGCACAACTTTTGATGACTTGTGTTAAGATTGTTGATAGGGGGAACACAGGTTTAGTTGAACCCACAATCTTTGTGGTATCTGTGTTTTTTATGAAGACAACACAGAGTTAATAAAAAAACATGTGTATGTACTATGTTACATGTTACATGCTTATATGTTTACTGTGTTATATTTGTATAAGCATAACTGTGAAAATATTGTGTTTATTATTGCATAATTGAGTTTTAAATATGATTTTATCTGTGTATGCATAATATGAGTTTTTGGAAATGAAAATTCACAAGCATCTAGCTTCAGCTGTCTGAATTTTAAAGTGTGGCAAAACAACAAGTTTTAAGTCGATTACATTAGTGTTTAAATCGATTAAAACTCGTGTGTTTGCACAAATTTTTTTCAAGTGTGAAGTGATGATTTTGAGAAGAAAAGTTTCCAAAATATGCTAAGTATTACTACTTAATCGATAGCATGCATCTTGTATTCGACTAAGTTTGTTAAAGATTTGAAAATTGTTTCAATGCTTGAAATAACGGTCACAATGGTCATGTTTTTAAATATGTTGACCAAGCATTTATTGCAAATCGATTACATTAATTGTGCTTTCAATTAATGCCTTTGACTGTTATTATTCTGTTATAAATGTGAAATTATTCGACTAGATTAATAGCGTAATCGGTTAAAACGTGTCTGATTTGTCTTATACTATATATAGACACATGATTTGATTTTTGTAAGAAGAATTGATCTTGACACTTTCATATTTGTTTCAGTGTGTGCTTTGACATCTTAAAAAAGAGAGAAAACGCTTCAAGAATCAAGAATTACCGTGGTGATAAAGTCTTGAGGATTTCTTTAGTAGCAAGATTGTGTGATAGGAAAAGTCTTATCGTTCTACATAAGAAGGTGCTTACTGCATGATCAGGAAAAGCTTTAGCAAACGCTAAGAGTTGCTGGTATTCCCTGTGGTGTATACACATTGCATACACATTTTGCTTGCGATTCAAGAAAATTTTAAAGACTTGTTGTTTTCTGGTGAAAACTATGCTTTTTGGAAAATTAGAATGCAAATTAGACCACCTCTATTTGCTGGTGAAAACTATGTTTTTTGGAAAATTAGAATGCAAATTTTTCTTGAACCAATAGATAAGGGTGTTTAGGACAAAACTCAATGGTCCATTTGAACCCACTCATGTTGTTAATGGAAAAAATGTTTTAATGTTTTTTTTAGTGGACTCAAGATGAGAACCGGAGAGCACAATATGATGTTAAGGCTTGTAATGTAATTGCCTCTGCTCTAACAATGGATGGATTTTTCAGGGTCTCTCAATACAAAGCAACAAAGGAAATGTGGGAGGTTCTTGAAGTTACACACGAGGGAACAAACGAGGTGAAGCGTGCCAGAAAGAATTCCTTGATATAGGAATACAATTTGTTCAGGATGAAAGTCAAGGAAACCATCTATGATGTGCAGAAGAGGTTCACACACATTGTCAACCATCTGATGGCTCTCGGGAAGGCTTTTGAGTAAGAATAGATTAATATCAAAATCTTGAAGAGCTTGAATAGAAGATGGTAGCCTAAGGTAACTGCTATATCTGAATCTAAAGATTTGACTAACATGAATATGACAATCTTGTTTGGAAAGCTCATGGAACATGAGCTAGAGCTTGGAAAATTGAGAGAGGAAGAAGAAATTGAGCAAAAGCAATCGATTTCTCTCCAGGAAACAAGCAAAAGATCCTCCAAGAAAGTGGAATATGAGGCTGAGTCAGATGCAGAAATGCTAGAGAAAGAAATCATGAACATGATGGTAAGAAATTGTAATAATTCATGAAGAATAGAAATACTGCAATTGACAATGCAAGTTATACAAGAGGAGGAAAGAAGAACTTCAAGAACAACACGATCACATCCTATGAATGTGAAAATGATGATCATATAAAGTCGGATTCTCCAGAAGTGAAGAACAGGATGAAGGCTAACACCAAGTATCCTCAGGAGAAGAGAAGAATCAAGCATATATCGCTTGGGAGAACAATGATAATGATTCTTCAAGTGATGATGACCACAGTGTTGAGGAGGAGTCCAATCTGTGTTTCATGGAAGGCTTTGCAGATTCTGAAGACAGTGATAGTTATTTTGAAAGCGAGCCAATTGAAGTCAAGTATGACTTGTTGGTGGACGCCTTTCAAGAAATACATGCAGAAGCCATGCGACTTCAATACAAGGTAAATCGATTAAGCTCTGAAAGAAAATATTATGAATATCGAATTAATAACCTTGTAAAGGATAACGAAAAGCTAGAAAAGGAATTAGAATCTGCTTTACAATCTACAAGAACGACTAAAACTGAAATTCAGATTGGGAAAGAAATGTGATAACTACCCTATTCATAAAGAAAAAATCGATTACTTTACAAGTATTCTAGCAAAATTCACTCAAGGAAAAGATAATCTAGATGTTGTGTTAAGATCTTCAGGTAGAACAATAAATAAACAAGGCATTGGTTATAAAGCAAATAGTAATAGAATTAATACTAAGAAATTTATTTACCTGAGTAAATATATTACAAATGCTTGTTTATATTACAATACTATTGCGCACAATGTCAGAAATTGCTATTACAGAAAGGTTGGAGTTCCTAAAGGAAAATACAAGTGGATTCCAAAGGAGCAACCTACTGTACCTAACCACAAAGGACCCAAGTTTGTATGGGTACCTACTACAAAACCTGTCAACTGTTTTGTAGGAAAGTAAGCTGCTGGTGAAGCAGTGTAATGCTCAAGGATGGACTGTAGTGAAATAAATCACAAGTTCTTGAGTATTTGAATATGGTAACTAAAACAGTTATTTTCACGCACTCATGCATCATAAGTATCTGTATGAATTATTGTTGAATGCATGATTGTTGAATGCTTATCTGATTGATCTATTGTATGAAAAATTATGTTTCATGATTTTTAATCGATTGGGTTAAGTGGGGAATCAATTAAGTTTTCATGTGTATCTCTGATTTTGAGTGAAACTCTTTTTATCACGAAATCGATTCTGATAGTAATGAAATCGATTAAAATCTCTGATATGGACTTTCACGCTTTAAATTCTTTAATGGGTCTGGTTCTATGAAAATTTGTATTGTGCGCCGTTATAAACATCTAACTTGAGAAGTTTATGTGCATCGTGATTGTCTCAAAACTTTGTGACACTAAACCCTTATCTGTGCTAAGAAGTCTCTAAAATTCTTCAATATTTGTCATGACCTTTTCATCTTCTCAACTTGGAAAACATCATATTTCTTTGGTAAGAGAGACAAATCCATTTGGATGGTTTAGTGATGATGAACAATGGACTGATTTCATATGTCAGTGGGGCTTCAAGAAATTTATCAGGCACAAATGCCTAAGCATATTCTTCTTTCGCACTGAAGGGTTTATGTTTCAAGAATTGCTACTATACTCTGGTCTAACAAAATTTGTTGAACTCGAAGGAGACTACTACCTGAATATGGTGAAAGTGTTCTATACCAACTTAAAAAAGGAGGGAAACTGTCTTCTGTCCAAGGGAGTAACTATTCGTATTGGTGAGGCTGTATGGAAAATAACTGTTGAAATTCAACCAGGTGGATGAAAATCACATCATGGCATACCAGGCCTTAGCATGGTTGACATCTACAACAATTACTTAAGGAATACATGATAGGAAATTATTATTCTTGCGATATTGATCATATGAGTAAAGAGGAAAGGATGTGTGCATCGGTGATCACCTGAATTTTGCTTCCAAGAGGTGAAGATCAGACAATATTGACTGCAGAGGATGTGTACCTACTGTATGCACTGCAAACCAAGACTCAAACAAACTGGGTCTCTGTAATCAGTGATCACATGGCAAAGGTAGCCAAGCTACATGAATATCGTCTACCATATGTTGTTTTCATAAGTAGAATTCTAAGATTCAATGATGTGGACGTCACAAATGAGATAACCATTAGCTGCAAAAGGAAAAATGTGATTGAAAAACTGTTCTTAAATCACATGGAACTTAGAAGGAGCATAGAAGGCTGGATATTCAAAGATGAATATTGTCCTGGTACTGATGAAGCTGACCTTGTCAATATTGATGCATCAAGTTATAAATTTAGACCTCAAACAAAATTTGAAAAGTTTGTGGATGATAAGTTCAAAAAGTTGATGATAAGATGTCAATGCTTCAAAAATCCTTCTCTGAACTACATAGAAAGATGGATTATGCATTAAGGATAAATGTTTTTGGTGGCATCTCTGAAGATGATTCTGAGGGTGAAAAGAATAGTGCAGATGAAAAAAGAAATACATTTGTCATTTTGATTCAATTTTTAATTTTAAATACATTTTTATTTTAAGTCAAATTCTCTAAAATAACTAATATAAGGTAAAAAAAAATACTAAAATGCATATTTTTAAAATCGAAAAAACTAAAATGAAAATGGTAAAATCTTTTATCAAAATTAAAATTCAGAAGCCACACGAACGTATATGGAATGATACTCAATTAAGTAAAAGTTTAGATTTAAGTCCCGTGAATAAGTAAAATTAATTTAGAAAAGGGACTGCTCAAAGTTTTCAACAAAATTAATCATACAAATTGTAAAAGAAGAAGGTTTAATAGTTTTTTATCTCAAGTTTTTGCTTAAATTATGAGGTTCTTCAGTTTTCTTTCACTTATAATTTAATCACTTACATTAAATTGATAAAAATTGATGTTAAATCATTTTAAGAATAACAACATGACAATGCAATTTACTTGTCGCATTGTAAATATTCAATGCAATCTTAGGTGTCATATTATCTATATTATAATGTTGTTATTTCTGAAATTTGTTGAAAGGAAACACATTACTCTTTTTAAGAAAAATAATATTACATTGAGACAAAAAGTTTGAGCGATCACACCGAATAATTTGAATAAAAAGTGCAATAAAAAACTATTAAACTTAAAAAGAATTGCGAAACTGAGAATATATATATATAGGATATTGAAGAAAGTGGGGTTGTGGTATGTCCTATCAAGAAGCTATTAAAGTGAGCATGAGGTTGTGTCTTCTTGTCCTTCACCAAAATCATGAATAATAATGAGCTGGACGCTGTATTTTAGTCTATGCCATTGAATCTAACTGGCAAATGGTAGCATATGGCTGTCATATCTCTACCCTCATGCATGTGTGTACCCAATGGACGTTAGGAAGGTATCAAATTATCAATGCAAATCACCCACAAATGTCAGAACCCTAGCTTCTGGAAATTTTGAACCTACATGCATAATAAGAAATCCTTATACTTGTCCTTACATTCTATTATTTCTTTATGTTTGACTCATTATTCTAAATGAAATTAACATCAGACCCACAAACGTGCATGCCATTATTCAAATAAGTTCATTTCTAATAAAAAACTGATATATATATATATATATATATATATATATATATATATATATATATATATATAATGTCGATTATATCTTTATAGAAAATATAGATCACAAAAGCAAGCGAGACCAAAGATTCTAGACGATATATTATTATTATTATTATCATTATTATTATTTTATTATTATTATTATTATGAAAATAATCAATTATACAAATTAAGAGGTTCCAAGTTACTCAATCCCGACAAAGTTTGAGAGTTATTGCATGTCAGTACTACTTTACGGTTGTTGTTTTTGTTAAGATGTTTGAACGAGTGGGAAAAGAATTAAAGAGCTTACAAACATTTTTTATAATGTTGAGACAGTGAAGGAAGACAAATAGCATGGATAACATAAGAAAAAATATGTCAACCAAAGGAGTTAAGCACCAAGCACTGTCTAATAAGACACATGAAGTGCGGAAAGATTTTTAAAGGAAAAATATAGATCGTGGAAGAGTTTGAATAGTATAGGAAACACATGAAACAAATTTTGATGTTGGAATGATTTGAGGAAAGGTGTGGGGCAAGAGAGTCAAGCAAGTGATTTGAAAATAATGACATGTGAAAAATAGGCATACATGGAAAAATGAAATCTTTGGAGGATAAGTGGATGGGTGAAGTGCTTCTAATAATAATCTTTAATAATTAAAATTTTATGGATACTTGCATAAGAAATTCAAGCACTTGAAAAGAAAATAGATCAGAATGGAATTTGGTTTGGATGAGAACTAAAACATGTGACAAAGTTCTTGCAAATTGGAGAAAAAGTTAAATATAACGAAGACATAGAAGATGAATGGAGTTGGAATAGTGAAAAATAACAGTAATACATACTTATATATGTTACTATAAAATAGTATTTTAAGGAGAAGATGCACAATTCTATCAGTAGTGTTGGAAAGTTAAAGTAGTACGATTTTCTAACAACTTTGCATGGAGGGTAATTATAAATAGAGTGGCTTACAAGAGAAAATTTAGGTTCTTAAAGATGGATAAATGAGAGTACAAATTGTTGCAAGTTTTATGTGGACAATGTGAAGAAATAGTGAATTGTTTGTTCTGTACAAATAATTTTTCAAGCAAAGTGTGTAATATGTGTGACATATGGTTAGGTGTAAGCTTTGTATATCATCATGTTCCACACACTACATAAAAAAAAAAGTTAATCATCGACAGATTATTACTAGCGGATATTAGATCGTCAATAAATCAGCATTACCGACGAAATTACTGACGACCTCGTCATGTTTCGATTATCGACCGAAATGGTCGTCAATAAGATATTGGTGATTTAAATTATTGACGGATCTAAGACCGCAAGTAATTTCCTCAATGAAATTTGCACAAAAATTGGGGATTCCCTCCCTTAATTTCACTTTCAGTGAAACTCAATAAAGTAAACCCCCTACTTTTCTCTCCTCCTTTTCCACGGTATCCTTAACCAACACGATATCGTTCAACACCCAACAACTTTGGTGAGGTTTGCTAACCATCGTCGAAGAGCGTCATCTTGGACCTCATTGTGAGAAGTTGTCGTTGCACGTCCTAGTGACGACATTCCTTTGTTCGCGCGTCCTCCATGCCATTGTCGTGGTGCATTGAAGGTCCATCGAAAGCTCATTAAGAGACTAGGTATGGCCATTTACTCATTTCTGTTTTGTGCCTTAATCAATGTGTTTTATGTTTGCTTGGGTAGGATTCTATTTAGGGTTCTTAGTTTTTGTCGAAGGTTATTATGGGTTTTATGTTTAGGTTGCATTGTAGGGTTTGTATTGTTAATAATTTTTTGATTGATTATGAGTCCCATGATGTCCATTCTCAAGAGGGAAAAACATGACTCCTTTACTGCGTATTTTTATGTGCTGTTGATATGAGGTTGCAAATTGAATTTGGTGTCATGTTTTTGTTCTTTTTTTTAATCTTCGAACCAAGATAGTAATGACTTAGTGGTTGGTATCAAAAGTGTGATCATGGAAATAATTTGTTTTTTAGTGTATTCCCTTCGCGTGAATTATAAGTTTGTTATAGTACAAACTTAATGTTATACATTGATTATTGAAGGTTGAATATAAGTGAGTTGGAATAGCTTTGTGATGTTTATTTAAAATTCAAATTCTGTTTTTAAACTTTGACTTAAGTTAAATTTTAAGTATGTGCATTATCAAGAATTATTATTTAAATGATTAAATTGAAGTTGTTGTTTTTGTTTATGTTTTGGCCCAACTTTATTAATGTTTCACTAGTGGAAAATGTGGAAAAGAACGCGGGTTATACGTTTCGGTTCCCACAAAACCGAAGTATATACAAAGGCGGTGGCAATTTTGCAATTTTAACTAACTTATATGCCTCGGTTGCTCAAGAACCGAAGCATAAACCATATACTACCTTGGTTAGATTCCAACCCGAGGCGTAATCTTTGGCCATTTCCCTCCAAACATAGTCAAATCAACTGACAACATTTTTAAACTACTCTACAGCACCGGTTGCCAGTAAAACTGAGGCAGTAGAGAACGAGTATAGACACCGGTCATTAGGAGACCCGAGGCAATAGACATTTGCCCAGTTTTAGACTTCGTTTTCACCGAAGGTCGAAGCTAGAACTTGAAAATAAGCATTGGTTGGCCTATAGAACCGAGACTGTATGCTTCTATGACCTCGATTATCAGCTACACCGAGGAAGTAGAGAATTAATACTTTTACCAAAGCCAACGAAGTTACCCTACTCTACACTGTTCTTCTCTCTCACGCATTGTTCTTCTCTCTCGCAAGCGAAAACGCCTTTTCTTGCCTCCGCTCCGTCATTGCCTCTGTCATCGCCTCCGCCGCAGGGTCGCCGGTTCGTCGTCGTCGCTGCCGCTTCGCGCTCCTAGTTCCTTTTCTTGCGCAAGATCTCCAGTCGCCGCTGCTGCCATCCAACCAGTGCCGCTGCCACTGCCATCAAACAACCTTCATCGTCTTCGCTTTCTCCCTATTACAGCCTCGCCGTAGATGGTTTACAGATTCGTTATTTGTGCGTCTTTTTTTGCAAATGTTAGATGAATTGCAGACGGATCAATGGTCGGTTCCGCCTGGGCACCGCCCTACACGCTGCACCGGGGTTGCTTTGAATGTTGCTGTGGGGTTGTTGAGTGCTTGTACTCCTAGGACTGATGCTAGAATCATAGCTTTTGTTGGGTGGTCGTTCACGAAAGGACTTGGGGCGGTAAATTGTTGTTCTTTTCTTTGTTGTGTAATTGGATGACATTTTCTCTGTTAGGGTAGTGAATATGGAGCTGATGTTGGGGAGGTCTTATGCATTTATCAAATTTTATGTTTGAAGTATGTGACCGTAGGAAGGGTGCGGTTTTGCTGTGATGCTATATGACTTGGCAGCAGTTAAGTGTCACAGGGGATGCTTGTCTTTGGAAGACACTACTCTTAAAATTGGCTTATGGTGTGCAAAATTTTGATATTTGTGCTTTGTCACTTGCTACAAACAAAGTATTTTGAAATATGTTGAGAACTATAGTTATAGTTGTTTAAAGGTAGTAAGGAATCGGCATCCTGCTATTACTGTTTCTTAGGATATTCCTAAGATTGATTTCTTCAGTCAAGTATCATTGGGATTTTTAACAAAGAAAAACTGGGGGCAATTCTTGTTTCTCTGTCTTAGTCTAGAGCTGAAAGGACTAAAGATTTTTTGTGTATATTGGGTGTTTATGATGATTTAGATTTCATTGTTCTTTCCTATGCAGATTGTTTCAAAAGATCTGTTTGACCCAGTGCGCTCTCATAAAGATCTTGATAAAGATGCAGCACCATACTTCAAGAAAGCAGTCAAGTTTTATGAAGGTCTCGCTAAACAGTTGGTTAGCCAGGGTCACGTATTAGACATTTTTGCATCAGCACTTGATCAGGTTTGTGCTTGCATATACCAATATTCTCATACCTTGATACTTCTTTCACTTGCAGTGTTGCTGATAGATTTCACAAAGTGAGACTTTGAAGAACGTAATGAGTTCTGATAATCAAGCGCCTTTTTCCTTAATTTAATTTCATCAAATGCCTTACATCTTATTTTACATTGACAGACTAAGTATATTCATGTGGTTATGCAAAATTTTTTACAGGCTTATTTGATTAGATATTCCTAATTAAATTCGTATCCCTGTCACTGGAAACATCCCTGGCTACATGACCTGTGGAGCTATATTTCAATGTGGTTAATATCTGAAAATTGAAATGTACAGAAGCATCACTACTGCGCAGAATAATATCTGAAAAAAGAAACACTTATATTGCCTCGGTTCAACTCTAAACTGAGGCATAAACCCCCCACTACTACCTCGGTTCACCAGCAACTGAGGCCAAAATTCTGGCGAAAAAAAAGTAAAAAAAGAAACATCCTCTACTGCCTCAGTTGCATTTGAACAGAAGCAAAAGCATACATTTTTTAGACTCGGTTCAAAACCAGGGCAAAAAGTGATAGACTTTTTGCCTCGTCTGGATATGCCTCGGTTGTAGAACCGGTGCGGATAAGCAAAAACAACCGTTGTCGTTTTCCTTTACTGCACTAGTGTTTGGATCGATTAATTTCTATATTTGGCCAAATTGAGCTTGTTGATTGCTTATGATTGATCTTAATTGTTTGTTAAGTTGTGTAACCATTTATTTACTATCTAATTTGGTTTGACACTTGATTTTGAGTATTTGGAGGTTTCAGTTCAGTTTAACCATTCATTTTACTTAGATAAGCATATAAAAACTTGTGTAGATAATTTTCATTGCATAAATTCTTAGGTTAACTCATTTAAGCATTTGATTAAACAATTGCAGTTTTGCTTAGGGTTTAATTGAAACTTCTTATCAAACAGTTTTTAATTTCGTATAAGCATAAAATTAGGACAACTAAGAACCTACAAATAGTTCATGACATGTTTCCTATCAGTTAAGCATATTTTAAAACCCTTATTGCATGTTTGTGCAATGATTTTGGTTTCTTGTTGTGTATGATTTGTTCCTGCAAAGCATATTAATGTTCGAGTTAGTAATTAGCCTCTCATAATTGAATGTAGCAAATTATCTTTGTTGTTCAGTTTTCTTTTATTGCAATTTGTTTTTCTTTAACTAAGTGTTGATGTGTTTGGACAAGTTCAGGTTGTTGATTGCTTATAAGTTGATCAAAGTTTGTTCCAAAGTTGTGTAACCATTCATTTGCTGTCAAATTTGGTTTGACACTTGATTTTGAGTATTTGGAGGTTTTAGTTCACTTTAACCATTCATTTACTTATTTAAGCATATCAAAACTTGTGTAGATAATTTTGTTTGCATAGATTCTTAGGTTGGGTCATTTCAACATTTCATTAAATAGTTGGCTATATTATGGAGCAAAGATAGGGGTTGTGAGAAGTCTTTACAAAGGAGAAACATAGTCTTTATGCATAAAGATATAACAAATGTAGATATGTACATAAATTTTCTTCTTGGATCCCCTACCTCGTAGAAGCAACCCTCTAGTCTATGCTAGTTAAGTTTGGTAAGGTATCTCTTTGCAATCTCTTTAAGTTAATTGACTTAGTCCACCAACAATCTTATTTGTGTTATCTTGTTTTCCTATTTAGTCCCATTATCTAACACAAGTGTTTTAAAATAGAAGACAAAACTATTATCAAAATGTGAAAAATTTACCTTTTGATTTTTGGTCCTTATCCATGCCCAAAATTTATTTCAGTTATAATATTTCCTTTGGTAGAAGCTACAGTAGTTTGTTTGAATTAACGATAGTAAATAGCAAGCTAGTTAGGAGCTCCTGGAATTTGGTTTGAATATTATAACTAAAAGAAAATGGTATGAATTATAGAAATGTAAAATCTTGTGTTCTGATTAAAGCAAATTAAATTGTTGTCATCACTACAAGTTGGGTCATGGTTGGCCTATCATTTGGACAAAGATTTAACACTGAAATGAAAGATATGTTATTAGGTTTTGGAATGGAGGGTCTGAATGCAGGGGAGTCTTTTTAAGGTATGTTATGAGATATCTTTATGAGATATCTGGGTGGGATTAATCATAATCGGTAATAACTTTATGTCTACATGTTTCTCCATAAATGAATTTGGTCTGATATTCTTGTATGTATCTGGAAATGTCATAAGCTTCATTGAAGTATCTTTAGTGTAATTAAAGTTTTAGATTTAGTTTATTAGGTAGTTTAAATATGTTTGGGTATATCTGGGGCTAGTTGGAATGGAAATAGAGAATTGGAGGTAGGTTGAAACTGGTTTGGAATGAACACTTTATTCAGACCGCTTAACAATATACATATTATGCTCTTGATGGAGGTATTCGACGCCCATGCATCAAGTGCAAATTTACAAGGATTTTGAAAGATGAAGTGCTTAAAGTTCACATATACCAAAAATGATTCATGCCAAATTACACGGTTTGGACATTTCATGGTGAAAAAATTCCTTCTACCTACATTGCTTGTGAAGAGCAACAAACTTCAAGTTCAAATACTTTTGTACATACATCTGAGATAGATTAATTTAAGTATATGAAAGAAATGGTCCACAATGTTATTTTTTGACATGGTGAAGAAAATGTATACGATAGTCCTGACATGATGAACAAGAAGCAGACGATAGATGAGAGTCTCTAAATGAAATCACTCAGAGGTTTTACAGCCTATTGGCAGAGGCAAACCAACCTGTATTTCAAGGGTCATCAGAGTTAAAATTGTTCGTGTGCATTAGACTAATAGCTTGTAAATCTAATTGCAACATTCCCAATCAAGTATTGGACTTCATGCCAAAATTGGTTTTAGATCTGACACCACCAAAGATTCTTTCCTAAAGAATTATTACAAAGCCAAAAGACGTGTTTTAAAGCTGAGATTGGAAGCAAAGAAGATTAATTGTTTTGTTAATGGATGTATGATTTTTTATGATAGGGATAATGGCAAGAATGATGCATCATTGGTCGAATGCAAGTTTTGTTGGTAGCCTCGATTTCAAACAATGCATCCAGGATGGAGGCAAAAACAACTAATTCCATTCAAGTCCATGTTCTACTTGCCGCTCATTCAAAGATTACAAAGAATGCTCACTTTAATGCAAACAGTATAACACATGACATGACATGATGGTAACATAACTGAAGGAGTTTTGTGTCATCCTTTTGACGGTGAAGCTTGGAAGCACTTCAATCATAAACATCCATCCTTTGTCAGTGATGTCCGTAACGTTTGACTTGGTCTATGTTCGGATGGGTTTACACAGTACATTCAAGTGTTTGTATCACTATATTCATGTTGGTCGGTGATTGTTACCACATACAATGTTCCACCTGAGATGTGTATAACAAAGCCTTACATGTTTTTAATGTGTATAATACTAGGTCCATCTAATCCTAAATCAACGACTAATGTTTATTTTGAGCCTTTGATTGATGATTTTAAGAAGCTATGGAGTGATGTTTGGACGTATGATGTTTCAAGGAAGCAAAATTCCTTATGAGAGCAAACATTGATGTGGACTATTAACGACTTCCCTGCATATGACATGTTATCTGGTTAGAACACGCATAGCCGATTACTTGTCCACATTGCATGGAGCACACAAATTCATTCTTATTGAGTTATGGTCAGAGAAACAAAAAGGCATTTCACAAAGGTCAAGTTGAAACCGATATGCCCCCCGCCTAGGCTCGCTCCGTCACAAGTTTGGAGAAGAGTCAAATACTTTTCAAAAGTGGTTGAAGGTGGTCTCAATAGGATGGAAGGGTATGGGGAGTGACATAATTGGACTAAAAGAAGCATTTTCTAGGATCTTCCCTATTGAAAAGATAACTTGCTAAGACAACCTCAACGTGATGCGCATAGAAAAGAATTTCTTTCAAAATATATTTAACATGGTCATATCAGTGGCAAGACAAAAGATAATGAAAATGCACGAATAGATTTACCTTTGTATTGTGGCCGAATGGACTTAGAGTTGAAGTTGCAAGATAACGGGCGGTTGTTGAAACCAAAAGCAAATTACACCTTGTCAAAAGATGAGAGTATAAACAGAAAAATGTAAAGCACACAAGACTTAAAATTAAAAAATTGAACTAAGAATGAATACATCGTTTAAATGTGTATTTGTTAAACATTAGAAAGGGGGAGATTGTTAAATACAAAATCGTCTATGCGAACAAATAATCTCATACTTTGAAGTTTAATCAAATAACATTAAAATGGGTTAACATCAAAAAATAACCTAGGATGAAAACATAAGACCAAGAGCCAAAATCCCAAAACACACACAACCTAGAACCTGAACCCTAAACATAGAAAAACATCAAGGAAAACACTTAGGTCTAAAAACGTCTAAGACAGATTGAGCTAAACGCTCAATGCTTACGTTAAAAAAACTATATTACTTAGTCTAGGTTAGAAGTTAGGTTATCTAATACAAAAAAAAATATAACTGATCAAACAAAGCTTAAAAAACTAAAATAAAACCCTCTTAAGTTCATAGCATAGGTTCAAACTCCTTCATGTGTGATACAACGATATCAACCATCAAGCTATTGAGATTCATTTGAATATAACACACCATAAACACACGCATGCACGCACGCACATATGTATATATAACAATAACTTCAATAAAACATTTTATGCATTTGACAAGATTTAAACACAAGGTCACCAACCCCACAAAGAGCTGTCACCAACTAAGCTAGACATGACTTTTAAAAACATTAACTTTTCTTATTAAATAAACATAAGCCCATTTTCTATATCACTTTAAAAGGCTAAGCTTTTTTAGGATCTTATACTTTTCCAAAGCACCTCTTCTTCTATGACAATTATCATATATTCCATCTATGATTTGATGGAAATTGATTCATATTCTCTTCAAATACAAATTAACCAAAAATAAGACAATAGTTACTAAAAAAACTTTATATATAGAACAAGATACAAGAAGTAAATTGTAACCATAAGATACACTATCAGACCTAAAATAATTTAGGTCCTCTCTTTCTCTCTATCGTATTATGTTCTTCTATGATACCATCACTCTTTACCGTCAACATCTTAAAAAGGTTAGAATTTCCAAGAAATTATTTTTTTTAAAGCTTTTGAGCTTTGACTTTAAACTAGTTCTAAGCTTATATAAAAAACAATAATAGGAAAAACACAATAGTACTGGAGAAAAGAAACTTTGTACTATGCTTTAATGATATTGTGGTAATTTGTTGCATACATCCGTATGCATGTGATGAAGGAAATGATACACTTATGTACACACAAGTAACGTAATAACAAAATCTAGCAAAATAAAATTAGGGTGAAAAATACCTATGTAGAGCTTAAAAGATATTGGTAAATCCTCTTCTTTATAACCCACCAAATTTTTAAACTACGCACACTATAAAGCTCCTGATATATTATTACCTCTCTTTCTCCTATAAATGTTATATAGAGAATATTAAGATCATGACTTTGAAATCATAAGGCTTAAAATAGAAAATTAAAGTAAAGGAAAAAGCAAATACTAATTAAAAGGTATATACTCAAACTAAGGAATATTAAGTACATGTACAAATCCACCAAAATTTACAAAAAGAAAGTGTAACACATGCAAATCCACCAAAACTTCCTAAAAACAGTAACAAACCCTATCTGACCCAGTCTTAAATGATAAAAGAAAGTTGGACTCCTAAATGACACTAATTCACTATTAAAACCTACAACATGCTAAAACTAAATTAAACACGTGAAGACTGCATTATAATAGTAAAATAAGATACAAAAGTGTTGGGAATCCAAATATGAGTCTAAGTTCCACATTGGATAGAAATGAGAAAATAGAGTATTATATAAAGATGAAAGACCTATTAATTCATTACCGTAAGGTTTTGGATAGAAACTGATGTTAATCCTTTATATAATTGGGCTCAGATGTTATTGGTGTCTACATAACCCCAGACAAAGGATGAGACTCGTTTCTTATGCTTTTGATTTGATATGTGCAACTTATACATAAAAAATGGTTAATCACTTCAATTTATTCTAATAAAAAATTCTAAAACATAAATAAATTATATTCTATGACCATAATTTTAAATAGGATTATATATTTTGAATAGGAACTTAAGAAGGCAAACTATGTAATACCATAACTAACTCAATAGGATTATCATAAAGGCAAACTATAAATTTATATAATGTGGAAAGTGGTAATGGTATATAATAGATAACTGAATCAATATATAGTTTAATAATAGTATAATAAAATTTAGAAAAATAGTTAGAAAGGTATAACATTCTATACAACAAAACAGAAAATTCACGATAAAGCACATATGAATAGAAGTGGGTATTTGGTGTTATAAAAGAAGGTTTGAGTTCCTTCTATATATAGTATCTTACAGCTAGCTAGCTCCCATTTCAAGTCTTCCATCATCCATCCTTTTCATCATTCTTCATTACAACCTAGCAGTATTTGTCTGAAAATCAATGAGTCCAATTTATAGAATGTAAATGAAAATATTCACAAACTAAAGTTCTAATGTTTCCAAATTATGTATGATAGTATTAGGTTTCTATGTTCGATACTAAATTTTGTTCACAATCTCTGAAGTTATTTGCAAGGTTTTCATTTTCTAATTGATTAAGAGTCTTCTACAAGATTGATTAAGTTATTCTAATTATTATAATGTTGATAATTCAAGGAATAAAAACACCAGAGCAATCTTCATATCATAATTTTGCTAATATTTTTGGTATATTATTGATCTACTTATATTCAAAAATTCATACTCTCACTTTGTTTTCCAGATTTCAATATGTAATGTAAATACTTCTCCAATGTGATTTTGATTCCATTCTCACCAAGACCTACACTCTTTGTATATAGAGAATCACCACCAAGATTAGTTTGTTAAAAATCATCACCTAGATTGGTTTCTCAAGAATCATCAACAATAATTGAAGGAATAAAATAAGTTAGAAGTGGGAGGGGATACTCCTTTGCACCTTGCAGCCTCAATTTAAGTTGAATTTAACTTGAGATGTTTTTGAATTTAGATATAGTTATTAATTTAATTACATCTAGGTGTTGAATTTAGATAAATTTATTAGTTTAAGTAACATATTGAGGCACAGTTCTAAAGTTGGCACGGACGGCCAGTGTTATCACAGTAGTCATTGAAACCTTAAAATGTTGTAATAATGTTATGTTATTGTTAATGAATATTTTACAACGTTAATATTTTCATTAATTAGCAACATTTAAATATTTAAGTGCTGCAACGGTAAAATTATTTATTGTTTTATTGTCTTTTATTAATTTTATTCTTTCCTAGTTCTATAAATAGAGAGTTTTTTCTTCATTCCTAAACACATCCAAAATTTGTCTTCTCTCATTCTCCTTTCTTATTTTCCTTTCTAAAATTATTATGAGTTTATTTTATACTCTTTTTAGATATCCTTGCTAGTTCTGAGATCCATAGAGAAATTCTGAGAAGTTCTTGTTGTATCATGGAGGACTTGCGCAATACACCGCGGATAAGTCCTTAAGGACAATGAATCTACACGCCTCAAGAAATTTTGTTCGTGTTTTTATCAGCTTTTATCCAACAATCTTAAGGACTTATGACTGACATGAAGAACTCCCAAAGGATCAAAACTTTGTTTCCAGAACTCAAACGGTATTTGCGAAACCACTTCCGGACGTGTCAAAAGTCTAGGTCTTCTCTAGAGAGAACTTCTGGATGCTAGTAAGATGCTCGCAACAACGATGGCTTCTTATCGCATTTGTAGGGATCGTGAATGAGGATGAAGAAGAGGGAGACGAGGCGAAAAAAATTTCATATGTCATGCCTTTGTAATGTTTGAGAAAAGGTGGAGAAGATTTTCTCTCCAAAGAAAGGAAAGGAAATAAGAATATGAGGTACTTGAGTAATTTTTTGTATATTTACCTACAAATAAGAGAAGTACAACCAGGTATTTTCTCGTTTACCAATCTTAAATATTTTAAAATTGTGGGGGTATAGGTAATTTTACTTGATTACTTGAAGAAATAACTTTGGCTTTTCACCTAATGATATTTGATAATATTCTAAGTTTGAAAAAATAGAACATGTCATTTTGTATGTAAATAACATGTTAATTTCTGGTACATACAATGAGATTGTTGTTAGAACTAAATTGTTTCTAGGATCAAATTTTGAAATGAAAGACATTGGTGAAGCCAATGTAATTTTAGGTGTTAAAATCATAAGGAAGGGAGATAATACATTACTATCCCAAGAACAATACATTGAGAAACTTCTTAAGAAGTTTAGGTATTATAATTTCAAACCCGTGAGTACCCCTTATGATGCTAACTCCGAATTAATGAAAAATAGAGCAGAATCTATATCTCAATCTCAATATGCCCAGATAACTGGGAGCTTATTACACTTGATGAACTTTTCTAGACCTGATATTGCTTATGCAGTAAGTAGACTGAGTAGGTACACTCAATGTCCAAATCTAGAACATTAGGATGAATTTGCTAGGCTTATGAGATAATTAAGAGGTTCAATGGATTATGCCATTAAATATAATGGATTTCTCGCTTTACTAGAAGGGTACAATGATGCTAAATGGATCTCTGATTCATATGAGACAAAATCCACTAGTGGTTATGTATTCATACTTGGGGTTGGTGTGATTACATGGAGATCAGTCTAGCAAACAATTATTGCAAAATCAACAATGAAATCTGAGTTTGTTGCTCTTGAGATGGCTAGAAATGATGACTGAGTGGTTGAAAAACTTCTTAGCGAGCATTCCACTAGGAATGAAACCAACCCCATCGGTATCAATACAATTTGATTGTCAATCGGCAATAACTATACAAAAACAAGAATTACAATGGAAAGAATAAACATATACAATTGAGACACAATTTGGTGAAACAGCTGTTAAAGAGTGAAACTATTTCCATTGATTATGTGAAGTCATAACAGAATCTAGCAGATCTCTGATAAAAACCCTGGGAAGACAAATGATATTAGAAACATCGAGGGGAATGAGATTTAAGCCACTTGTAAACAAACAACTGATGGTAACCCAACCTTTGTGATTGGAGATCCCATGAATAAGGTTCATATGGGTAAAAACAAGTCATTTGTTAGTTCCAATAGCACTAAATTGATTTTAATCAATTATGTCTCATCCTATGATGCGTGTGAATGTGCTAGAGACTGCACTATTGAGAGACTAAACTTTGTTATCAAAATTCTATGTGGTGAAAGAATTTTAGTTTAAACAAAGTTTTTAATGATTTTCATATCCCTTATGGGTGGTGTATGATTTGCAGCATACACTTGATGAAATCACCTATATGAGTGTCGAGTGGGGCCGCTTGCATGAGATCTTGGCATGATCTCTAGAGCACTCATGAATATCGGGCACACGCATTGCTTAGTAAGTGCAACACAGCGGTAACAGCAAGGATCGTGATTGTGATTGATAAACCTCTTCAAATGTCTTTGGTTCAAATAGCTTGGCTATACCAACTACATTGTGTGTTAAGTATCTCAATCTAAGACTGGTTCATATAGCTTGTTATACTAGCTCTAATGCATTACATATTATGAGACCTAGGATAAAAGTTTCTTATCTTTCTTTTTAATGTTTGAACTATTTGAGTCAAAGATTTTTTCTTTAAACTTTCTTTTGCAATAAGTAGGGGATTGTTGTAATAATGTTATGTTATTGCAAAACAATATTTTGCAATGTTAATATTTTTATTAATTAGCAACAGTCAAATTTTTAAGTGTTGCAACGGTCAAATTGTTTATTGCTTTTATTGTCTTTTATTGATTTTATTCTTTCCTAGCTCTATAAATAGAGAGTTCTTTCTTCATTCCAAAACACATCCAAAATTTGTCTTCTCTCATTCTCCTTTCTTATTTTCCTTTCTAAAATTATTCTGGGTTTATTCTATACTATTTTCAGATATCCTTACTAGTTCTGAGATCCTCATAGAAATTCTGAAAATTTCTTGTTGTATCCTGAGGGACTTGCACAATGCACAACGGATAAGTCCTTAAGGACAATGAATCTACACGCCTTAAGAAATTTTGTTCGTGTTTCTGTCAGCTTTTATGCAACAAAAACTACACCACTCGCCCATTTGAAACAACATCCGGACAGCGCTACACCTTGCGCTACTCCTCATTATACTCTACTTTGAGTCTTACATATGACTACAATGTGAGTACTACATCTGAGATAAGCAAAGGGTTTTGCTCCAAAACAAAAGGAGTTGCTACATATAACACATGTTGTGGGTGAAAGTACTCTACTAGTCCTACCTTAGAGCAATGTATTAGTCCTACCTTAGACCAATCTTTGTTAAACCAAACACTTTCTGGTAAAACATTTGACCAACAATAATACTAAACCAAGTTTATTTGTGGTTTAACTTATCTCAAAATAATGTCACAATCCAATCACATCAATTGAACAAATAAAGATACAAAACAAAATGAGAGAAAAATCCAATGACTTTTAAAGAAATATATACCTTAAAATATTTTAGTTATAGTAATAGAACCAACAAAGTACAATTCCAGTAACTGCAACAAATGCACTTGCTCCAATTACAACGAATGAAGTACCAACATTTGGAGTGAAAGCACCCAGTTCAACAATACTTGTCAGGGTAGGTACTCCTATTTAATGAGTAAATACGAAAAACAATCAACTTCCTTTTTGTAATCACAGCCTAAGTAAAAGTAAAGACAAGAAACAAAAGAACAACCCACCCATTCAAAACCACATAGTAAACTCAATTTCCATCTTTTTAACTCAATCAAAATACAAAATATACCTTGAGAAAAAATGGATTTTCTATCTACTTACAACCCCAATCGAGTTTATTCACTCACTTGAAATTTTTGTTACTCACGCTCCATCACTCCAAAAGGAGAAACCCTTACATATTTGCTCACTTACAAAGAAGAAACCCTCTCGAAACCACTCACTCTTTGTTCTTCTCGCACTCATTCTTTTGTTCAACCGCACAATGACAAAACCTTAACCTTGGAACCATCTCCACTGATCACTATAGGTTGCTCGACTTCTAAAGCTTACACCTTTCTCATTGCATCACGAAGCTCTCGTCTTACAACCACCACCGTGTCTTCTCATCTCCAACAAGACTTACCAAGGTTAGGGTAAACAATCCATTTGAATGCTTCCTGTGGTGTCATTCCATCAAGTTTCAAATGTGGGCACTTGTTTTGTACATATATAACACACTGCACAACCTCCGCCCAAAACTCCTTTGGCATGTTCTTCCCTTTAAGCATGGTTTGAACCATAACAAGAATAGTCTTATTCTTTCTCTCTGTCACACCATTCTGTTGTGGTAAATATGGAGCTATAAGAAAACGCCTTATCCCTTACTCTTCACAGTACTTCTTAAACTTTGTTGATGTGAATTCACCTCCCCTGTCAAATCTTAATGCTTTAATTTTCTTGTTTCCACCATCAGTCTGAACATCTTAAATGCCCCTAGTGCTTCCTACTTTTCCTTTAAAAAATACACCTAGGCTTTTCTAGAGAAATCATCTATAAATGAGATGAAATACCTCAACTAGCACAACTTTACTTCCCATGAAAATCAAATCATTTACATATAGAGCAACGAATATACATATTTTGTGCTTCTTTAGGTATATAGCATGTTCATACGAACATTGCTCATAACCATTCTTCTTGAAATAGGTATCAATTTTTTCATTCCATGCTCGAGGAGCTTGCTTCAGACCATACAATGACTTCTTCAATATTAACACCTTATTTTCTTCATCTCTTCTCATGTAACTGAAGGGTTGCTCTACATAGACCTCCTCTTCAAGAAAACAATTCAGAAATGCAGACTTCACGTCCATCTACTGAATCTTCCATCCTTTTTGAGCTACTAATGAGAATAGTAGTCGAATTGTTTCCATCCTTTTTGAGTTCTACATAGTCAATCTCTTTCTGTTATTTGTAGCCCTTCATCATAAGTTGGGCTTTATAGCACTTCATCATAAGTTGGGCTTTATAGCACTTCACTTCTCCTTCTACATTAATTTTCTTTTTATATATCCATTTTACACCAATTGGCCGAACAACTGTAAGTAAATCTATTAGCTCCCACGTTTCATTTTTTCAATTGAGTTGATCTCCTCATCCATGGCTTTTTCAGTGCAACAGTCTAGTTCATTGTCTGATGTTCATCATATACGGATTCATTGTATTTGTCCTCCATTATGTCTCATACATCTTAGGATCCAAGCAGAACCTTCATCTATAAAGACCAATTGTCGTAATTGATTTTTTCCAACAATTGTGGCACACTCAGTCTGGTTCATTGTCTGATGTTCATGATGTGCGGATTCATTATATCCATCCTCTACAATGTCTCATACATCTTGGGATTCAAGAAGAACTTTCATTTGCAAAGACTATTGATTTTTTTTTTTCTGACAATTGTAACACACTCTTCGTTGAGTACTTTTCATTAATTGAAGAAGACTATTAAAATAACCATACAAACTTAATAAAAAAACAGAATAAAAATATAAAAACAAAACAACTAAATCTATTAACGCCTAACAAAAAATATCTCCCTCACTGAAACTAAAAAAACAATAAACCAAACAAATATTACATTTTTAACTTTTTTTTTTAATTTAAGTTTATTTATCATGATTTTTGTGTGTGGTGCGTAGGAGAAGGAGAATGCTGATGAAGGAATATGGAGATGAAGGAGTGATGGTGCGTGGAAGTTCAGGATGAAGACGATGGAAGGGGTGATGGGGTCCGTGAATGTGATGTGCTAAATGGAGGGCGTGAACGAAGATTATGGTGGTTCTGTTAAGGAGGAGTGAAATCGATCCTCTCTGTGGAGGTGTAGTGATGATGAAGGAGTGCAGAGATGGAGCGTTCATGGTTTGTGTCTATGTTTACCTTTTTATTTAAAAAAAAAAAAAACATTTTGGCTTTGTGCTTATATAATAGGATGAAAAATTATACCAATCATGGAGACCACGTGTGTGATTATGAATGGAGAGGATATTAAGGTGTGTGAAAAGCAAAATCATTGGGTGTCAGGTCAAAAAGAAACATTGGGTTGTTGGTAAAATAAAGAGAGCCATGAAAAAGAATTGGCAGGTTTTTAACACAAAAACTGTATTAAGCGTTTTTTGAAAGCGAGAATGGTATAAAAATAAACAAATGAGAAGGTATAGTATACACAAAGGAATTGAGCTTCCATTCCCACTAAAAAGGAGGAATAAAGAAACTAAACAATGGCTAAAAAGATTAAAAAATGGTGGGGCTCTATTTTTTTTTTCTCTTTTTGCCTTTATTTTTTGTTCTTCATTTATTATTTACTTTCTCTATTGATTTATTTTTTATCATATTTTTTTAAAATAAATTTTTTATTAATTTTTAATCATTCTTTCTTTTAATTTTTAATTTTACATTTTTATTGATACTTTCTCTATTGATTTATTGGTCACCTATTTTTTATTTTATTTTTTAGAATTTATTTTTATTTACTCAAACAAAGTTGACAAAATTGAGTGTTGGTTAAAAAGAATAACTAGTGGGTCTTGAAAAATGAAGAACTAGTTGAAGATCATGCATAGGCTCTTCCACAACCTACTCAACTTACTCTAGAACTAGTTCAATAGCATGTAAAAAAGCCTTTCAGACCTTTTGAGTTGACTCTGTTGAAAAAGTTGGATGTTGTTTTATCAAAAAGTGAAAGAAGAACGAAGGAATAAAGGTTGAGGTTAAGAAAGAAAAAATATTTGAGAAAGAAACCAGGTATATAAATACGAGTTAGTTGATTAAATTTTAAAATAATATGCAAACATACATTTCAAACAAAGGATAAAATAAGATACATTAAATAAATTTTATTGATTTATGATTATAAATTACCTTAGAAAACTTTAAAAGAACAAATCAGTATGTATGGATACTATCAATGATTTTAAAGTTTAACTCAATCTTAAATATGAATTTTATATTTATTTATATAATATAAATTGATCTTTGAACTGGTCTTATGTTAATGGATATAGATTTTCAACATCATCAAAGAAAAAACTAAAAAAAATAAAAATCCTTTAAGCTAAAAATAGAAAAGCTTTGAAAATGTATGAAATAAGCAGAGCATCTACACACATTCGTGTTTTGTTTGCTATAAGCATTGAAAAGTCGCTGAAACCCACTAAGCGTGGTCATAGTGGTTTCTCTTTTGGTAAGGAAATCTTAATTATGGGAGAACTAATGATTAATCGATGGTGCATGAATGTAATCATTCGTGAAAAGTGGTAGAATGCAAAATTGATGGCTGGAGTGTCGTCTCTGATACTGATTGCATAATCTTTTGCTGACTAAGGACGTAGACAATTTAAATATCAATGTACTAGTCAAACTTTTGTTCAAGAATATATGTCACTTGGCCTAAAAATCATTATCTTAAGGACCTATCCTACCATTTTTGACAATATAGTTTAATCTTTCTTTATTATATGGGAGAGATCAATAAAACATTTGGTAGTTGGAAATTTAATTACAACAGTGACCGTACAGGCGGCTAACAACATAAATCTTCAAACACTGTTATTATTATCTTTAGGAACCGAAATATTTTCTAATATTTATCAGAATAAATAATTTGTAATTATTTTGTTTATAAATAAAATACTAATTCTAATAGTCAATTAAGAAAGTTTATAATATCTTTTGTTTTCGATTTAAGGCTCGTGGCTTTTTATTATAACAAATTTGTGCTCACTAGATGACATAGTAAAATTTGATCCAAACCTCATTCACAAAAACAAAAACCCACGGTCATCAAGAATGCAAGAAAAAACTCCAACTATCACGAGGAATAGGGTAACGACAACACTTTAACAATGCATCAAATCGTGCCTTCACAATATGCATAAGAAATCTCTAACTCGTGCAACACTATAAAAAAATGTGACTTTATCTACATGTATTTATAATATTTATAATATATATATATATATATATATATATATATATATATATATATATTTGAATTCATAGGTAATATAGGTATAACATATAAATTTTATCTAAGAATATATAAAATTGAGTTGATGGAAGACCATCAAAGAATCTGTTGATTTAAAATAAGAACAGCAAGAAAATAGAGAATGAAAGATTAAAACAGGAAGAGTATATAAATTTAATGATGATTTAGGACTTTTGTATTATTCAAATGTGAATGGCATACTTTTATAATACTTGCATTGCGTACATTTATAATACTCTCTCTAACAAATAAACTGACTTAAATAAAATAGAATTACTTTCTCCTAAAGTTTAGGAATAGAAAAGACTTATTCAATAAAAAAAATAATAAAGATAAATTAAATAAAATATTCCTAACACTCCTTATTGGAAATGGGCCGTTCTAAAAGCAAGGCCCAACAATGCAAAAGTGCCAAGACTCAGACTTGGCTTTCTCGGGAAGCTTCTGTGCACAGAGAGTAGGTGAGGCTTCCTTTAATGAAACACATCAGAGAGTAAGAGATAAGCTTTGGTTACTGCAGCCAAGAAACGATCTTGGTGGCTGATCGAAGAAGAAGAAGAATGACGAAGAGAAAATGTAGATCTAGAGAAGAGCAGCACACCAACCAGAGGTTAGTTTCTAAGACTTCTTGTTTCTGAGTAAAAATGGAAAACTGAGATATATTCTGCATATGTTTCTTCTTCTTTACAAAGAGGGGAGAACTCTATTTATAGAGTTCTTCGGGGATGGGTTAAATAGAATATTAAATGCTATATAACAAAATGCTAAATGCTAACTGAAAACTAAAAGCTATTGAATACGTGGGATTACTGTAAATAGACAGTAATCAACTAAGTAACTAACTCCAATAGCCTCCCCTCAAGCGGGATGATGTATGGTCAGCAATCCGAGCTTGGGAACAATGGATTTGAAGTGGACACGATGAGGAAATTTAGTGAAAACATCGATGAGCTACTCATCAGAGCGAACACGAAGTAAACGAAGTAGATTAGCTTGGACTTTTTCACGAACAACATGGCAATCGAGCTCTATATGCTTGGTTCGTTCGTGAAAGCTCTAATTATGACCTATGTGTCGAGCAGATTTGTTGTCGCAATAGAGAGCTGGAGTTGCAACTTCCTGCACCTGTAGATCATTTAGGAGATAGGTGATCCACTGTATTTCACATGTAGTAGCCGCTAGAGCACGGTATTCTGCCTCAGTGGAAGACCTAGAAATAGTACTCTGCTTCTTGGATTTTCATGAAATGAGGGATGATCCAAGGAAAATACAAAACCCTGTAGTAGACCTCCTAGTATTGGGACAGGTTGCCCAATCAGAGTCACTGAACGCCTTGAGGTGTAGGGGAGAATCAGCTGGAAAGAACAACCCTTCCGAGGGACTAGACTTTATGTATCTGAGAACATGTTGAGCTGCACAATAATGATAATCAGTTGGTGTTTGTATAAATTGGCTTAATAGATTAATAGAAAAGCATAGGTCAGGTCTAGTGTTAGTAAGGTAAAGTAGCTTCCCTATTAAACGTCTATAGGAGCTTGGATCCTTTAAAAAACTCTCCATCTTGTATAATGAACTGGTATCACTCAGAAAAGGAGTGGAACAAGGTTTGGAACCCAACATTCCAGTTTCCTCAAGAACATCTAAAGCATATTTCCTCTTAGACAAGTGGATTCCCTTCTTAGATCTTGCCACCTCCAAACCAAGGAAATACTTAAGTTCTCCTAGGTTCTTTATTCGAAACTTGTTGTGCAAGAGACTCTTTATTTGGTCAATTTCTTCTATAGAGTTCCCTGCAAGTATAACATCATCCACATAGACAAGCAAGGCTATGAAACTTGTGGTTGTTCTTTTGATGAAAAGGGAATGATCAAATTGTGATTATGTGTAATTGACAAAAACAAGAAATGTGGATAATTTTTCAAACCACTGTCTGCTAGCCTGCTTTAGACCATATAGAGATTTAGTAAGCCTACAAACTTGACCATTCTCGCAGCCAATTAGACCAGGTGGTGGATCCATGTAGACTTCTTCCTTTAACTCTCCATGTAGGAAGGCATTATCTACATCTAATTGGTGTAGAAACCAATTTTGAGAAGCTGCAAGAGCAATTATCAATCTCACAGTAGTTAGCTTTGCAACAGGAGAGAAAGTGTCCAAGTAATCTATCCCTTCCTGCTGAGTGTATCCCTTTGCCACAAGGCGAGCCTTATGCCTCTCTATAGTACCATCAGCCCTATATTTATTCTTATACACCCATCTGCAGCCTATTGCAGTCTTTCCCGAGGGAAGTTTGGTCAAAAACCATGTGTTGTTGTCCTGTAGTGCCTTAATTTCTTTTTGCATGGCTTCTGCCCATCCACTGGCGTTCTTGGCTTCGTTATAAGAGTGAGGTTCAGTGCTTGTGGTGACAGCCATAGTATACTTTAGATGTTTTTCTGTCAGGGAGTCATAAGACAAAGACTTAGAAATAGGATAAGGTGTTTTGAGAATATTTTTCTCATTTAAGGATTGATTAACCTGGTGAATATAATCATTCAGATATCTCGGAGGCCTTGTGGTTCTGTCAGATTTTCTGCACCTGTGTTCTGCTCCATTTCCATCAGCCTCACCATCAGTACCACCCCCAGATGTTGTGGTTCTGTGATCTGTTTCACTCCCTTCAGTTTCACTGTCAATATCACTGTGATCTGCAGTGCTTGGCTGTCCTTCTCTTTCAATTATGTCTCTGTTACTGCTAGTATCAGAACTGTCTAGAGGTTCACTGAGGAAGGCGGTTCTGCCAGCTTCTTGGTCAGCAATTCTTGTGTTATTATGTTGATCTGTCAAAGGGAAAATGTCTTCATAGAAGACAACATTTCTGCTAATGAATAACTCTCTAGTGTGGATGTCAAGGACAATGTAGCCCTTGACCCCACTTTTGAAACCAAGGAAAACACCCTCTTTTGCTCGCGGGTCAAGCTTACCCCTTCCACTTTCAAGGGTGGAAGCAAAACAAAGACTTCCAAAAGTCTTGAGATTCAAATAGGTGGGAGGAACATTGTAGATAATATCATGGGGAGTTCTACCTTTAAGGATGGGAGTGGGTAATTTGTTTATGAGATAAACAGCATGGCTGACAGCATATGACCAATAGGCATTGGGTAGATTGGATTGAAACATGAGGCTTCTAGTCACATTAAGGATATGTTGATGTTTACGCTCCACAACAGAGTTCTGTTCAGGAGTTTCAACACAACTAGTTTGGTAATTGATCCCATAGCAATCATACAAACTGTCACAGTTGAATTCGGGCCCATTGTCAGACCTTATGGTTTTAATCATTTTACCAAACTGATTTTTAACTTTGATAATAAAACTCTGCAGCAAGCCCCTAGTTTGACCTTTATTATTCATTAAAAATGCCCACGTATGTCTGCTATAGTCATCCACAATGGTAAGAAAGTACCTATGCCCATGAATAGAGGTAATAAAGAGAGGACCCCATATATCACAGTGAATTAGATCAAAGCATTCTACAGAAAGTGAGATACTTGTAGGAAAAGACAACCTATGTTGTTTAGCAAAATGGCAAATATCACAAACAATATCATCATTCATTTTTACATAAGGAAAATGTTCACATATTTGTTTTACAATTTTGTGTCCAAGGTGGCCTAACCTATAGTGCCACAGATTTATACTAACATGCTCAAAAGAGAAAATTGTTTTTAATGCAAAATCTTGATCAGGACTCGAGAAAGCTTGTAGATAGTAGAGTCCTTTGTGAGAGCTAGCTGACCCAATCATCTTCAATGTAGAATTCTTCCTTATCTGACAACCCTTAGAAGAAAAAGTTAGTCTACAATCCAAGTCCTTTATAAGGCTTGGAACAGAAATTAAATTGAATGAAAAATTAGGAATATATAAGACATTAAAAATCACAAAGTCCTTAGAGAATTGGACTGTCCCTGCATGTTCAGTAGTGAGGACAGTATTGTTAGGCAGTTTAACAGTGATGGGCTTGATCTTATAAAAGGTTATGTAATTTTCTTTATCATAGGTCACATGATCAGTGGCCCCAGTGTCAATGATCCAAGACAACGTACCTGGTTTATCCTCCTTTTCATTTGTGTGCATCTGGTTAATTTTGTGTGTGGAGTCATCAGCTCTCTCAATCATTCTGAGAAGCTTTCCAATTTGTTCTGGTGTAAGAGAATTAAGGGTTGTACTCGTGCTGCCTGTTTGAGACGTCTCTGGTCCAGGTGCACTTTGGCAGATATTTGCTGAATTCCATCCTCCCTTCTTTTCTTGATTGTTGTCTGTCTTTTTATACCAAGGTGGATATCCATGCTTGGAGTAGCACTCATCCACAATGTGATTCATCTTGTTGCAATACGAACATTGCTTCCCATGATTGGGATTTCTTCCTCTGCCTCTTCCCTGTCCATATGATCCAGAACCACGGCCTTGGTTCTTCCATGATTGATCACCTTTCCAGTTGTTATTCCTATCAGTGACGTTTGCTAAGATCTTAGTTGTCTCAGTAAATTGGTTTGTGTCAGGTCTTTCTTGTCTCTCCTGCTGCATAATGAGTGAAAAAACACGATTTATGCTTGGCAGAGGCTCCATCAATAAAATCTGAGTTCGAACAGTGTTATAGTTGTCATTTAGCCCTTTCATAAAGCATATAACATGTTCAATGTCCCTGTATTTCAGAGAAATTTTTGAGAGTTCACAACTGCAAGAAATCTTGCAAGTACAATTGGGTATGGGCCTAAGTGATTCCAATTCTTCCCAAAGAATTTTTAAATCAGTAAAAAACTGGTTAACACTTCTTTCTCCCTGTTTGATTGAGTGGATATCTTGGAGAAGGTCTAAAATCTTGAAATAGTCTCCTTTTGAAAATCTTTCCCTCAATTCATCCCATAATTCTTTGGCTTCTTCAACATATATCACACTCTCAGCAATTTGTGGAGAAAGTGTCTTTATGATCCATGAGAGCACCATCATATTGCATCTTTCCCATGTATCAAACAAAGTCTCAGTTCTTTTGGGTTTCTTGATTGACCCATCAATAAATTTGATCTTGTTCTTGGAGAGGAGAGCTCTTCTCATGCTTCTGCTCCAAGAAGAATAGTTGGTCTCATTCAAAACCTGAGAAATGAGTGTTAATCCTGGATTTTCTCCAGGATGTAAGTAGTAGGGGCTGGTAGGATCGTTGGCTGGATTATCAGACTGTTCTTTACGATCCATCTTGATTGGTAGTAAAGAAAGCAAGAAATTCAAACAAGAAGTATCAAGTACGAAGAGAACTGGGCAGCGGAAAAATTGATATTGCTCTTGATACCATATTGGAAATAGGTCGTTCCAAAAGCAAGGCCCAACAATGCAAAAGTGCCAAGACTCAGAGTTGGCTTTCTCGGGAAGCTTCTGTGCACAGAGAGTAGGTGAGGCTTCCTTTAATGAAACACATCAGAGAGTGAGAGATAAGATTTGGTTACTGCAGCCAAGAAACGATCTTGGTGGCTGATCGAAGAAGAAGAAGAATGACGAAGAGAAAATGTAGATCCAGAGAAGAGCAACACACCAACCAGAGGTTAGTTTCTAAGACTTCTTGTTTCTGAGTAAAAATGGAAAACTGAGATATATTATGCATATGTTTCTTCTTCTTTACAAAGAGGGGAGAACTCTATTTATAGAGTTCTTCGGGGCTGGGTTAAACAGAATATTAAATGCTATATAACAAAATGCTAAATGCTAACTGAAAACTAAAAGCTATTGAATACGTGGGATTACTGTAAATAGACAGTAATCAACTAAGTAACTAACTCCAATACTCCTCCTTGTTTTAGGAATTGCAAAAGTCCATGAAAGATCAACCTGACTTCAAAAAAAATATCTTAATCTTAAACTGTGAACTCCAACATAACTCTTCTTGGCAGTTTCACCGTTGATTTTATTAGCACCTTCAGGCTCTTTTTCTTCTTCGTCTTCATATTCAAGAAACTCCTCCTCCTTCCAATAACATATTAAATTGTTTCCTGGTTTGTCCATGGTCACCCATGATACCATAAATGCCCTAGCATTGTAGCTAGAAGGGGCAACAAATAAATCACTTTGAAGTGGCATGTCCTTAAACCTATCGACCTTTCTAATGAAAGAATTTGTTTTGCCTCCATGGCAAACTACAACCATATTGAGAAGGATCAAAACCAATGTTGCATCCATTGCTACAAAATAAAAGAAACTCTTTGCACCCAAAATATGATGAGGATGTCTTAGCTTCTTGTGCCAGATTTCTGTCACATTTTCCTTGAATGAAAAAATAGTTTGCTCCTCCTCCAATGGTTTTAGAGCAAAGCTTTTACCTTTTATTCTTACCTTGAACATAACTTGACCAACTGCATCTTTAATCAAGCAATTTTTGTTTTCAAAAATAACTTTAAATCCTCTTTCAATCAGTTGACCAACACTTAACAAATTTTGGTCAATTTCAGGAACGAAAAGAATGTCTAGAATAAACTTTGTGCTTGTACAACTTGTAATTGCAACTGTCCCATTGCCTTTGACTGAGATATAATCACCATTACCTATTCTGTGACATCAGTTGGTCTCATATCTCTAAAGAGTGCCTTGTCAAAGGTCATGTGGTTAGTACAACCACTATCAATTATCCAAGATTCACTTGCATTGGTTGAAAAACAGGTTGCAACAAAAAGTTGATCTTCCTCCTCTTCATTTGCAATTTGAGCATCTTCTTCCTGCTGCTGATTTTGGTTTTTGCATATGACAACTTCATGCCCAAGTTGATTGCAATTGGTGCATTTAGTGTCAGGTCTTTGCCAACATCTGAATGAAGGGTGACCCATTTTGCCACAATGCTGACAAGGTGGGTAACTTTTCTTTCCACATTTTCCTTTATAGTAATTATTTGTATTGTTTTGACTGCTGGCTAGATGATTCTTGTAGTTTTTGGCTTGTTGGTTTTTGACTAGAAGAGCACCTTCAAGAACATGATTTTCCCTCATCGAACTTCGTTGCTCTTGGGTTTGGAATGCATGTAGCACTTCTGCAAATGTGACTTTAGACAAATCCCTTGTGTTCTGCAAAGAAGCAATAAATGCTTCATACTTTTCTGGCACCGTTACCAGAATTTTCTCAACAATTTTGGAATCAGGAAAATTGTTGCCCAACAACCTTATCTTGTTGGCATACCCAACAATTTTTTTTCAGACTCTTTCATCCTTTGCAATTCAAATTCACTCATTAAATTAAGCACCTGCATGCTTCTTATTCTTTCATCCCAGCGTACTCTTCCTTTAGATAACCCCAAATTTCTTTTGCTGATTTAAGAGTCATAATTCTTGTGAAGATGGTTTGAGAAACACCAACAAATAGACATGATTTGGCCTTTGCTTTTCTAGTTTTTCTCTCCTTATGAATTTTGATCTGGGTCATGGTAGGATTATCTGGCAGCGGAAGAACTTCATACTCTGCTTCTACAGCTTCCCAAAGATCTAGAGCCTCCAAGTAAGTTTCCATTTTGACAGCCCAAAGATCGTAGCTTTCTCCATCAAAGGCTGGAGGTGCAACTTTTGAGAAATTTGATTCAACATCCATTTTCACAGGTCCCGTAAGAAAATGGCTCTCAATACCAATTGTTGGTTTAAAATGAGAGCAGCAAGAAAACAGAGAATGAAATATTGAAACAGGAAGAGTATATAAATTGAATTAAAGATGATTGGGAACTCTTGTATTATTCAAATGTGAATTGCATACTTTTATAATACTTGCATTACATACATTTATAATACTTGCTCTAACAAATAAACTGACTTAGATAAAATAGAATTACTTTCTCCTAAAGTTTAGGAATAGAAAAGACTTATTCAATAAAAAAAATAATAAATATAAATTAAATAAAATATTCCTAAAGCATTTTCCTAACAGAATCACATTGGACCTTTTACTAGAGCTATGACAAGGAAGATACAAGAAGAAGAAGGACCACTTACTACTTTACTTCTATGGAAGGTCTTCTCTTGTCTAAAACATTTATACTATTGTTTTGTAGGGTCTAATAAAGTTTGGAGACCATGGTTGAGTCATCCAAAAAGCTTGAGAAGCAAAGGAAAGCAAAGGAGATAAAAAAAAGGGGAGAAAATGAAGTGAATTCCAGATTTAGCAGCTTGGCTTCCGAATTGGAATCATGAAGAAAAATACCTTCCAAATTCTGAAATGGCCCAGCCAAAACCCTACCTGGCTCAGCCACCGCGTATCGAATTTTGAAATGCAAATGTTTTCCTTATGTGCTTGGAAAGGGAAACGTGACCCAGCTAACTTGGCCTCCAAGCTCGACTTTTGTTTGATTTTTGGAGGGAAAATTGAGGCCCCTCTTCACCTATAAATAAGAGGGTCTCTCCATTGTATTTCTTCACTTTTGAGCTCAGTAAAATGCTGCTGAATTTGTTTTCCAGCCCTATTGCTCTTGAGTCACTCTTTCTCTTTACTTTCTCTACCTTTTCCTCTAGCTTTCTTTCATAGTAGGAAGGCTTTCTGAGTTGTGAGGTCTCTACACACACTCCTTCCACTAAAACACACCAAAACATCACTCATTTTCATTCATTCTGATGCACCTTCAATGCTTGTTGTCTTGTAGTTGCTACCTACGAGTTCCAAGCCTGGGCATGCTTCCATCATGAGTTACATACGAATTTTTCCATAAGTAACTTGAAAAAAGATTTTCTACCTATTTTTTGTATGTACATTTACCATGTTAGAACAAGAAATTTGTAGTGGATAGTATCTGTAGGTAATGGTACATGATCTGTATGTAAGAAAAAAAATTACATATTGATTTTACATACAGATTTAGAAATAATTAATTATGAAAAATAAAAACCAAGGTTTATTTTCACGTTTTGAAGAAAGCAAAGTGTCAAACATTTTAAAGTTTTTGGAAGCATAGCTTATATGGACATGTCCCAGGTCAACTCAAAAGGAAACTTGATGACAAAACCAAGAAGTATGTTTTCATGGGCTACGATCAACAGGCAAAAGCTTATAAGTTGTACAACCCGATTTCAGGCAAAATTCTATTAAACCGAGATGTCCACGTAAATGAAAATAGTGAATGGAACTTGGTTGACTTGAAATAAAAGCCTTTAAAAAGCATGATTTCTGGGGGAGAAGACTTCAATGGCAATACCAAGTATCCAAAGATCACAGATGAAAGGCTGAGTGAACATGATGAAGAAGAAGACGATCCTATAAAGTCCACATTTCAGAGTTTAAATGACATTTATAACTCCATCGATGAGGTACATGTATTATGTCTATTGATAGGTGCAGAAGATGAAGAATTTAAAGCTGTCAGCATCGTTTTAGGAATTAAGAAAGTTGATCGGAATAAAGGAAGAAAAAAAAATTTAAGTTTATGGGGAAGTTTTGTTAAATAAACCCAAATTAAAAAAAAGGTTAAAAGTGTAATTTTGATTTGGATTATTGTTTTTGTTAGTTTCAATCAGGGAGATATTTTTTTGTTAGGCGTGATAGATTCCAAGTGGGCATTTTCAGCTGTTTCGTTTTTATACTTTTGTAGCTTAACAGTACAACCATAATTGGCTATTTTTATTCTGTTTTTATTGACAGTATACAGCTATTTTAATAGCATTCTTCAATTAATGAAAGGTAATGCAATATACTTTAGAGAAAATATTTTCGTGCATGAGGTTATTTTTTAACAAAACATCCATTACCCTATTAAAATATAACACCCGAAAGAAAATTAATTTGTTGTCAACACGGTTCATTGAATAAGAAGACTGTTAAATAGTCTTATATGAAAGAATAACAACTCCAATGAAATAATTGATCAGTATTGTTACAAAACAAAATAATACAAACCGTGCTGGTACAAAACGAAATAATACTAGCAATTGACTGTGTTATAACAATAATCACTGAATAAAAATAGAAAATAACAAACAGCCAATAGTTGGCCAGGATACTAAATTAAAACTGAAAATAAAAACCAAAGCAAAGAATAAAAGTTAAGCTATATGCGGTCCAGCTAATCCACGACACTAAAAATAAAACCTCACAAAACAATTTAAGTTTATTTAAGAAAACTATTCCATAAACTTATGTTCTTCCTTTCTTTATTTCGATCAGCTTCCTATAATCCTGGAGCGACGATGTAGGTAGTGGTTTTGTAAATATATCAACTATTTGCTTCTTGCTTCTTACGTGTTCGAGTTTCGCCCTTCCTTTCTACCTTTTTCTTGATAAAATGAAAATAGACGTCAATATGCTTGCTTCTTTTGTTGTTGACCGGGTTCTTTGCCAACTCGATCGTTGATTTATTATCTACACAGATCAGCACATTCTCCTCTTGCATTATTTCCAAACCTTTTAGCAAGTTTCTAAGCCAAATTGCATGTCAGACACTCCAAGATGCTACCACAATGGGTTGTTTCTTTGAGAGCCAAGTAAATGTTGTATTTCTCGTGAAAAGGACATAACTAGCCATGCTCTTTCGGTTATCCAAATCTCCACACCAGTCACTATTTGAGTACCCTCTAAGTTTGTAGTTGTCCAACTTAGTGTAATCTGAACAATAGAGTTCCCTTTACATACCTTAGTATCTGCTTTAGTGTTTTCCAATGAGAATATCTTGGCTCCTTCATAAAGCAACTTGTGACTCATACACTTAGCATAAGATCTGGTATTGTTTTTGTTAAGTAGCTAAGACTCCCAATTATGCTTTGATATTTGCTTGCATAAACTTGGTCCCCTTCTCCATTTTTTGAAAGCTTCATGTTAGGTTCCATATAAGAGTGGAAACTAGATTGCACTTCAACATTTTTCCCTTTTTTAGTATACATACATCTTTTGAGACAAGAAGATCACTATTGAGCTTTTGTCAACTTCCAACCTCATAAATTATCTTATGATTCCCGGATCAATCATTTCAAAATCCAGTAGAATTCTGAGACTCCTCTAAATCTTTATCTTGGTTGGGTGTTGCAATGTATTTGCTTGTCGTGATCACTCTTCAAGTGGCAGGACCAGTTGCAATCTCCTTAGCTTTATGTCAGGTTGAACTACTTTGATCTTTTCAGGATCAACGACAAGCTCGGCTACAACTATCACAAGAATCTCATTGAGATGACAGGTTGTGCTCTGCTTGAGAGTTGCGCGGGCTTTCCTCTTGAAGGTTTTGGTGATGTGTAGAGGTTCAACCTTTTTTGCGATGCCCCTATTGGGGTGACTCCTTATTGGCCAATGAGTGCCATGTTTGTACTACTGGTGGAGGGGTGCTTTGTTGAGGATTGCGAGAGGACTTCCCATTTTACAGAACAATTAGCTTTTGATTCAGTGCTTTGAGGTCCACCTAATGCTGATCACACAAGGTTTTGAGCTTAGAGTCGTAGTGTTTGACTTGCTCTTCGTTTTGGTAAATTAGTGTTTGCATTTAACTCTGAAGGGTCGCCACTAAGTTGGACTCTATTTCATCAGGTCGAGATAAAGTTTTATCCAGACCCATGATGGGCGCTAATATAATTACTAGGATCTTGTAATGGATTGAAGAGTCTTGATGTATAATCTTGAGGATTTGAACACAGGGAAATATTCATCTACAAAAGATTCTTGAAGATTGGAACACAAATTTTGACCATTGTAAGACCTTTATTAAAATATATCAGGCATTAGCCAAGCTATATCAAACATTAATCGAACTATATCAGATCTTGGTTAAACTATCAACTATGTTAATATAAAGTGTAATTTTCTTAATAAAATTCGACTGTGAAATTGACTTGAGTGACTTATGAAATATCAAACAAATATAGACTTGACAAACTGGAATAATTAAAACTTCTGCATTAAGAAGTTGTTCCAACTTAATTTGTTAAATCTACTTTCTTTCCACACCTCCAAAATTCGCTTTTTACCATATTTTATTAAAAATCAACTAACTTTCAAAAATCGATTAAAAATTTTACATATTTCAAAAATGATTTTCAAAAGTCAACAAGATCTTAATCTATTTTCAAAAACCAATTAAAAGAATTCTTTAATTAATTTTTGAAAATCAATTAAGAAAAAATTCTTAATCAGCTTTCAAAAGTCATTTAAGGTTTTTTTTTATTTTAGTTTTTTTTAGTTTTTAGTTTACTTTTTTATTTAATATTAATAATAATAATAACAATATTAAAAAAATAAAAAAATATTTTAAATTAAAAAACAAAATTTAAAATATTATTTGTTTTAATTTAATAAATAATTTAATTTATTTTAATAAATAATTTTTTTAATCTAATAAATAATTAGTTCATTGAATATTTTTATATAATTTTGCACACAATAATATTTTAATTTATAAAATATGATTCTTTTAAAAAAACATATTAAAAAATATTTTTAATATTGTTTTTAAATTTAAAATATTATCTTTTTAATTTTTTAAAAACTTTTTATTATTATCCTTATCAAATATAAAAAACTAAAAAAGAAAAAAAAAACTAGCCTGTTTTTGAAATTCGGTAATTGTTAATGAAAGGAGATTTGAAATTTTGGAATTATAGAAAGAAAATTTGAAGCTGCAAGAAGAACTGTTGTTTTGTTAACCGCGCTGCCAATCTGATCCCCAATCTTAAAAACAGCAAAATTAATTACTCACTAAACAAGTTAAAGAGGAAAAACTCAAACCACGAAAATAACATGCTCACTTCAGAAAGAAGCGGAGTCCCTTTCTGGGAGCACGTGTCCACTGGATGCTCCATGAAGAGCCACGTCACCAATTTCTTTTTGACTCTCTTTCTCACCAAGGGGAAAAAAAAAAATAAAAAAAAAAATCAAAGAATGCTGCACCACTCTGTCCCTCTTCTCCTATAAAACCGCTCAGCCTCACTCCCTCAGGAACCAAGCAAGAAAGTATTCCCAGTATAACTAAAAACACTACATATCACCAATATGCCTTCCTCTTCCACCACCATAGTTTCTAGATGCCTCGTCCATCCCGACCACAAATCCACCATCAAACCACTCAAACTCTCTGTCTCTGACCTTCCAATGTTGTCGTGTCACTACATACAAAAGGGCGTCTTGCTCACTGCCCCAACCTCTTCCCAAGACCTCATTCTCTCTCTCAAACACTCTCTCTCCGCCGCTCTCTCCCACTTCCCTGCCCTCGCCGGCCGTCTTTCCACTGACTGCCAGGGTTACGTCCACATCGACTGCAACGACGCTGGCGTCGACTTCATCCATGCCAAGGCCAAGCACTTAACTCTAAACGCCGTCGTTTCACCCACGCTCGTTGATGTTCACCCTTGCTTCAAGGAGTTCTTCGCCTATGACATGATGATCTCCTACGCCGGTCACCACAATCCCCTCGCTGCCATCCAAGTCACCGAGCTCGCCGACGCCGTCTTCGTTGGCTGCACCGTCAACCACGCTGTCACCGACGGCACCTCCTTCTGGCATTTCTTCAACACCTTCGCCGCCATCAACAAAGGCGGCGCCGCCAAGAAAGTACTCCGCGCGCCGGACTTCACGCGCGAAACCGTAATTAATTCCGACGCTGTCCTCTTTGTGCCTGCCGGCGGCCCAGCCCTCACCTTTGACGCCAAGGCACCCATTCGCGAACGCATCTTCCATTTCTCCAGAGAATCCATTCAGAAACTCAAACTTAGAGCCAACGCCAAATCCAACGAACTAACGGAAGTAATGGAAAAACAAGTGAATGACGGTTGGAACATCGTTAACGGTAAAGTTATCGGAAAGGATAACGGTAACGGAAGAAACGAGATCTCGTCGTTCCAGTCGTTATCTGCTCAGCTCTGGCGTGCGGTGACACGTGCGAGGAAATTCAACGACCCTGCCAAAACGTCGACGTTTCGGATGGCGGTTAATTTCCGCCATCGCTTGGAGCCGAAGATGGACCCGTTTTACTTCGGTAATGCGATTCAGAGCATTCCAACCGTCGCAACCGTTAGGGATATCCTCTCACACGATCTGCGTTTCTGCGCGGAGTTGCTGCACCGAAACGTTATCGCCCACGATGACGCCACGGTGCGACGTGGCATAGAGGATTGGGAGAACGCGCCGAGGCTGTTTCCTCTTGGGAACTTCGACGGCGCGATGATCACCATGGGAAGCTCTCCGCGTTTTCCCATGTACGACAACGACTTCGGCTGGGGAAGGCCTGTCGCGATTCGGAGTGGCAAAGCGAACAAATTCGACGGGAAAATCTCCGCGTTTCCAGGGAGAGAAGGAAACGGCAGCGTGGATCTGGAAGTCGTTTTGGCTCCGGAGACCATGGCGGGGCTAGAAAACGACATGGAGTTTATGCAATACGTAACGCAGGTGGTGTGAGGGTACGTTACGTCGAGTAATTCGCACAGCAGTGATAGTGAAAACACGGGACGGAGTGAAAAAGTTATAAGTCGGTGATTAAACGACGGGGAACGGAGGGTGATTGCACGACAATAGTACAATGGGTGTGGGCGTCGTTTTGTGTCGGTCAAAGTCAAACGTTCGCGGAGTGGGGTCTCAGTGTTCTAAGGTTGTATTTGGGTGTTTCCGTGCTTGGCCCCACACGTATAATGATTTCGGGGAGGGTTTTCAGTTTTCACTTTTCAGGTGATCGATAACAAGACGAACAAATAATAATAAAACCGATGATGATAAAATGAAAATTGAAAATAAAAGTGAAGTTAATATTTGAAGCCAAAATAGGATTTTGGAGTTTTCCTTTAGTGTCTGTTCGTGCTACTTTCCTTTATAAATATAACTTTTTTTATTTTTTTAATCTGAGAATTGAGTGGAGAAAAGGATGTGTGAATATTGTGGTGATTGGAAGTGTGTGATTATTGAGGATATAGTTGTGGATAAAGAATATGAGATAAATGTGTGTGCGTTTAGAATATAATCAAACCGACAGGGGGCCACCAAGTGGGCAAGAACTTGAGATGCTCCGTTTTATTTAAACATGTGCCGTGATGCTTTAATTAATTGTTGTGATAATTTCCAGCATGAATCCAACATATGAGGTGTTTCAATTGCTATCATCGTTGGATATCTTTAGTAGACAACATATGCAAAAGATAAGTGATTAGGTCATTTAATCAATTGACAGCTACTTGTAATCATAGACCATGAACTTAGAACCAGACATGGATATCAATTGAAATCTGTGTTCTTTTGCTAAATATTTCACTCTGTAATTCATATATCATTTTATTTGTAAATTTGAGAAATGAGCATTATTACTTTGGTTGAGCAAAGTACAGAACATAGCTTAGAGAAGCTAACATAACATTGATTTCTGACCTCTTTGAGCTTCTTGCCAAAGAAATGGGATTGCACAAACTTAGTAACTCCATCTTGTACTACAACATCAAAGATTCCAAAATACCAAAGTTTTGTGTGATCTATCTGCTCCCACTGTATCACAACTGAATCAAACTTTGAGTCATCAGAACCACCCTTGATCACATGATGCTCCACTACATACATGATGGCCATGTGATATTGGAATCATCCATGAAGGCTTGTTTCCTCTTCATTTGTTTCTCCTTCTTCCAAAGAAAAAAACGTTTCACCCTGAATGTCTGCTCCAGTCAATGGAAACATTAATTATTCATATCAATTGCTATTCATTCATTCATTCGTGGCTGGATCATTGTACAAAATCATGAGATACAAAGGCAAAATAAAGCATTACAGAAATTAAACATCACCAGTTAAATACTTCAAAACACACATATTTTTAGACTTTTCAGATTTATTAACATAAGTGGTAATAATTCATATATCAAGTTCACAATAAAAGGATTTTAGAAGGCCAAATAGATGGTATCATAATTTCATGAGTTAACGCTTAAAATTAAGTAAAAATATTACAGATCATTAATAAAATTTAAAAGGAACTAAGTGGGAACAAAATATGTAAGTGAGATTCAAAAGTAGAATATGAGTGGACCATAAATATGTCACTAAATAAAATATGTCAAATATGTCACTAAATAAAATATGTCAGTGGACCATAAATAAAATCAAGAAAAATATGTGAATAAGTGCAATCATGTCACTAAATAACTTACAAACGAAGAAGTTAATTTCTTTCCATTCAGAAGTCTGCAAAAACTACAAGGCATTTATTTATACTATGAACTAAAAAATATCTTAAAGAAACTAGTTATTAAACTTCAATTTACTAAGACAACACTGTACTTATCAAAAATAAGAAGACCAACTAAAATAAAAATTGAATGAATTAAAATAAATAATATAGGTTTGATCAAATTGTAGCCAAATTCAAACCTTATAGCCATTAAGATTAGAATTTAGACCTTAAGGTACAATAGAAGTTGGAAAATTGTGACAGTACTTTTATTTATTTCATTTAAAGTGACAGGAATTAGGATCACATTTATTCATATTCAATAAATATTATTAATACTTTTTTTTTTCACCCACTGAGCTTCTCATTGAATGAAGAGCTGAAAGTCTGGTTTTTGTGCTTTCTCTCTGGAAACTTTCTACATTCTATACTGCATTGAAGTCTCATCACTTATTTCTCATTCTTTAGAACATTTGAAACTTATTTCTCATTCTTTAGAATATTTGAAACTTTTGAACCAAAATATCACTAACAACTGGATTAGTATGCACTTAACTATTTGACTAATACATAATTATCAAAATCTGACAAATGAAAACAGTACAAAAAATCTCACACGTCATTTCTATTACAAAGTCTCAAGACCTTAAATGGATGTAAGACTTGAAAATTTCGAACATAACACTCATCCTTTCTTTTTGAAAATTGGTAGCCATCTTCACCACATTAAGACTTCAATATAAAATAAAAAATTGAGAAAACTCCTTAAACATAAAAGTTGAGAAATTAGTTTGATGATATACTAATTTAAACAAAATTGTCATAAAATTATATAAAAAAAAAATTCAGTTGTTGTTGTCAAGCTATCACCTTCGTTTAATCCTCTTGTGGCTCGTATTTTTCAAAGACAGCATCTTAGAACAATGAAACATATTGTTGCGGGGGGAATGATGTCATAAAATATAGTCTTGAAAAGATTAAAGAATTTAAATCTCCACTTACCTTGGAGTAACTATGGAGTAACTATGGGAAATATTTCTTGGAAGTCCCACATCGAATAAAGATAAAACTAATTTATATATAAGTGAATGCAAACCTTATTTTATAAGCTTGTTTTATAAGATTGAGTTAAACTTAAAATCCACTTAAACAATATCCTACACAATACAATTAAAAAGAAGCCTCCTACAGTTCATCAATAGCGGTGCATTTGCAGCATCATGATACAGAACCGAATGATTCTCACTTGGCGAACAGGGAAACATCTCTCTGCCCATCGATTCTATTCAAAGATTAATTAAGATCAAACTAACCAAATCAAAGTGTTGTAGTGCTAACCTACATATAGCAATCCAATAACATTCTTTCAATTTTATTAAAGACAGGCTTCAAAAATACATTTACAGCTTCATTATTAAAATTTACGCGCAACTTTGATCTGTTTGATAGTCTCCGCAAATTGTCAACCTTTAATGCTTCCACAATCACACTAAACACGATTCTAGTAATATATTGGTGTGAGTGCATTTAATTTATATTTGAAGGCAAAAAAGTAACTAATTGTAACGTGCAAAGAAAATGAAACCCAAAACAATGCTGAGCTGGATAGGAGAGAAAAGTTAGTTAGACCACAGGGACACATGGCAAGCAATCAGCAAGGAGAAGGCCAGAGGAAAAGCATGAGGTGTAAAAGAAAGAATGTATTTCTAAAAGATTATGTGCTCTGAGGTCATTCATGCGTGTGGTAATATTTCCTCTGACAATTATGTTATGCCCTCTCTCCTTCTCTTCCTGCAATGTTCTTCTGCCATTTCTTACTCTGAAATGTTTTTTGCCTTTACCAGGTTATATTGTTCCAGAATATATCAGTGATGGAGTCTGCTGCTTAAGTGAAATATACAAATATTGGGTGTATTGAAACCTTACATTCTCTGTTTCAGTTTAAAGTTCAAAAAAAAAAATAGAATTCTACTACATATATTACTCTTGTGATATTTTGTTTTCATATTCTGCTTCTGGAAGTTATCTGTTTCATTTGGTGCTTTCATTGACGCCATGGCTGAGAACACCCGTTTGAAGGAATTACAAGCTGAAGTACGTGGTCATTCCGATGAACTTCGAAAACTGATGGATCTCCTAGAACTTCGGGACAGGGAACAATGAGCTCATACCCAACAAGTTCAGGTTGATGCACAAGCTCGTATGGATAAATTGCAACAATCTTTAGAGTTAATAGTGAAATCGCAATCTCAGTTCCATGGTGCCGTTTCGGGAGCCGCTTCTTCGCATGTTCCGTTACCGGCTAAGGACATATCCTTGGGATTTCCCCATTTCGACGGTCAATCATCGGTGTTAGAATGGATTTTTAACGCTGAAAAATTCTTTAACTACCACCATACCCCTGATGCTGATCGAGTAGACATTGCTGCAATGCATTTCGAAAACGATGTGGTGCCTTGGTTTCAAATGCTTCAACGGTTGTCTGCAGTTCACTCCTGGACAGAATTGACACGCGCATTGGAATCTTAGTTTGGTCCATCTCCTTTTGACTGTCCAATGGCAGAGCTGTTTAAATTACACCAAACGAGTACGGTTTCAGATTATTATCTGAAGTTTATGTCACTGGCAAACAAATCAATGGGCTTATCTAATGAAGCTTGATTAAATTGTTTCTTGAGTGGGTTACATGTTGAAATTAGGCGTGATGTGGTCGCCCAAACACCTACTTCTTTGATGCGAGCAGTAGCCTTGGCGAAGTTATTTGAAGATCGCTACTCACCCACAATTCAATCTCCGCCAGTGTCGGTTCGACATTATTCTCCAGTGGCTGCAACGAGTTTTCATACTTCACAGCAACAATCCAAACAAATGGTTAAACCAAGTCTTCCACCATTATTACCCAAACCTACGATTCCACCCGTGACTAATAATAATGTCAAAAAAATATCTCCAGTTGAAATGCAACTCCGCAGAGAAAAGGGCTTGTGTTATTTTTGTGATGATAAATTTACATTTAATCATCGCTGCCCAAATCGACAGTATTTGTTTTTGAAGTTAGAGGAAGATTTGTTGGATCCTAATTATGAACCACCACCTGATCTTGATCACCAGATTGTTACTCAAGAAGTTGGAAGTGAAGACCATCATTTATCACTTAATGCACTCAAAGGAGGAGTTGGGGTGGGTACAATTCGATTTTTAGCTTATATTAACAAGCTCCCTGTGACTGTTTTAGTGGATGGAGGGAGTTCAGATAATTTTCTACAACCTCGGCTTGCAAAATTTTTGAAGTTGCCTATAGAACCAGCTCCCATGTTCAAAGTTATGGTTGGGAACGACAATTATATGGCAGCAGAAGGGTTGATTCAAAAACTAGACTTACATGCTCAAGGGAATGTGTTCCAAATTCCAGTATATTTGCTTCCAATTTCAGGTGCAGATCTTATTTTGGGAGCTAACTGGTTGAAAACGTTAGGCCCGCATGTGGCTGATTATGCAACATTGCATCTCAAATTCTTGTATAATGGTAAGTTTATAACATTGCAAGGGGATGTTGAGAATGTACCGATGCAGGCTCAATTGCATCATATCCGCAGAATGGTCACTACTAATTCCATTGCAGAGGTTTATAGCATGCTGGTGGACCCCAATATTCAATCTTTTCCTTTGTTGGAATTGCCTGAGAATATAGCACCTGATATTGCATTATTGCTGCATAAATATAGTTCTATTTTTGCTACACCTTCAACTTTGCCTCCTCAGCGTGCTCAAGATCATTCCATTCCTTTATTGGAAGGCTCAAATCTAGTTAAGGTTAAGCCATATCGTTATCCTCATAGTCAAAAGGAGGAAATTGAGAGGCTTGTTACAGAGATGCTTCAAGAAGGGATTATTCAACCAAGTAAGAGTCCCTTTTCTTCACCTATTATATTGGTTAAAAAGAAGGATGGGTCTTGGAGAGTTTGTACCGACTATAGAGCATTGAATGCCATTACTATAAAGGATAGTTTTCCAATACCTACTATTGATGAGTTAATTGATGAACTTTTTGGTGCAACAATCTTTTCTAAGTTCGATTTGAGATCGGGGTATCATCAAATCTTGTTGAATCCAAAGGATTGTTATAAAACGGCTTTTCGCACGCATCATGGACATTACGAGTGGCTTGTCATGCCATTTGGACTCACAAACGCTCCAGCTACTTTTCAAAGCCTGATGAATCATATTTTTCAAGGAATATTGAGAAAATTTGTTTTAGTTTTCTTCGACGATATCCTTGTCTATAGCTCATCATTAAAGGAACATGTGAATCATCTAGAAGTGGTTTTGCAAATTTTACAGCATCATCAATTATATGCTAAGTTCTCCAAATGTTCATTTGGAGTAGAGGAAATAAATTATCTTGGTCACACACTCTCAGGTTCTAGGGTTGCTATGGATTATAAAAAAGTGGAGGCAGTTAAAATGTGGCCAAGACCAATTAATCTGAAACAGCTGAGAGGTTTCCTTGGTCTTACAGGTTATTACCGCTGCTTCGTCAAGGGGTATGCCCAAATAGCAGCTCCATTAACAGACTTGTTGAAGAAGAATGCTTTTAAATGGACTGAAACAGCGACCAGGGCTTTTACGCAATTGAAAGAAGCTCTCACTACAGCACCAGTTTTGGCTATACCAAATTTTTCCGCTCCTTTTATTTTGGAAACAGATGCGTCTGGCTTGGGGGTAGGAGCCGTTTTAAGTCAGGATAATCATCCCATAGCTTATTTCTCAAAGAAATTGTCAGTGAGAATGCAAAGGCAATCTGCATATACACGAGAATTTTATGCGATTACTGAGGCGTTGGCGAAATTTAGACACTATCTTATTGGCCACAAGTTTATTATTAAAACAGATCAAAAGAGTTTAAAGGAATTGGTAGAACAATGTTTGCAAACTCCAGAGCAGCAGGAGTGGTTACCGAAGTTTTTGGGCTTTGATTTCACAATTCAATATAAACCGGGAAAGGAGAATGTACCAGCTGATGCGTTATCACGGAGTGTTATGATGGCATGGTCCGAACCAACAAATCAATGGTTTAAAGCGGTGGCTACAGCAATTCAGAAAGATGTGAGGTTGAAAGAATTATATGATCAATGTTTGGCAGATCCGTTACAGTCCCCAGATTATAGGATTAAGGATGGGTTATTATTTTGGAAGGGTCGTATCATGTTACCAGTCGAGGAGAATATTATAATTCAAGTGTTATTGGAGTTTCATTCTTCGAAGATAGGAGGACATGTGGGAGTTGCAAAAACCATGGCTAGAATATGTTCTCAATTCTTTTGGCCTGGAATGCAACAGCGGATTCGAAAATTTGTTCGTGAATGTCAAATTTTCCAACAAGCTAAGGTACAACAAGCTTTACCCGCAGGGTTACTTCAGCCTTTGCCAATTCCAGTACATGTTTGGGATGATATAGCAATGGATTTCATCACTTGTTTGCCTGTGTCGCATGGATATTCAACAATTATGGTGGTTATAGACCGACTCTCCAAGTTTGGTCATTTCATTCCACTCAAGGCTGAATATTCAAGTAAGATAGTTGCTGAAGCTTGTTAACAACATAGTGAAATTATATGGTGTACCTCGTTCCATTGTTTCCGACAGGGACAAAATTTTCATTAGCTACTTTTGGCAACATCTTTTCAAAGCTCAAGGTACCACATTGGCTATGAGTTCTTCATACCATCCACAATCGGATGGACAGACAGAGGTCTTGAATAAAACCTTAGAAATGTATCTTCGATGCTTCGTTTTTGACAATCCAAAAGGGTGGTATGATATGCTTCAATGGGCCCAATTTTGATACAATTCTTCTTTGCATCAGAGTATTGGAATGTCACCCTTCAAGGCCTTATATGGTAAAGATCCTCCTACTATCATCAGATATGAAACTGTTTCTACTGATCCAGTTTCTGTTCAGGATATGCTCACAGCTAGAGATACACTACTGCAGCAATTGAAATTTAATTTAGCTAAGGCTCAGCAGTACATGAAACAGAAAGCAGATAAAAGACGAAGGGATTTTCACTTTGATGTTGGTGATTTGGTACTCGTCAAGTTACAACCTTATAAACAACATTTTGTTGCCTTAAGGAGAAATCAGAAACTAAGTATGCGGTATTTTGGTCCATTTGAAGTTGTAGCCAGGATTGGAAGTGTTGCTTATAAACTTAAACTTCCTAATACTGCTAAAATTCACCCGGTATTCCACATATCCTTGCTTAAACCATTTAAGGGTAGTCCCTCACACACCTATTTACCCTTGCCCCTTACAACTAATGAAGTTGGTCCATGTGTTCATCCATTGCAAGTTCTGGAATCCAGAATAATTATGAGAAATTCACAACCAGTTCCACAAGTATTAATTCAATGGGATTCATTGGATATAGCTGCTGCCACTTGGAAGGATGTAATTGAGATGCAAAAATCTTTTCCAGATTTCAACCTTGAGGACAAGGTTGCCTTAAATGGGGGAAGCATTGTAACGTGCAAAGAAAATGAAACCCAAAACCATGCTGAGCTGGATAGGAGAGAAAAGTTAGTTAGACCACAGGGACACATGGCAAGCAATCAGCAAGGAGAAGGCCAGAGGAAAAGCATGAGGTGTAAAAGAAAGAATGTATTTCTAAAAGATTATGTGCTCTGAGGTCATTCATGCGTGTGGTAATATTTCCTTTGACAATTCTGTTATCCCCTCTCTCTTTCTCTTCTTGCAATGTTCTTCTGCCATTTCTTACTCTGAAATGTTTTTTGCCTTTACCAGGTTATATTGTTCCAGAATATATCAGTGATGGAGTCTGCTGCTTAAGTGAAATATACAAATATTAGGTGTATTGAAACCTTACATTCTCTGTTTCAGTTTAAAGTTCAAAAAAAAAATAGAATTCTGCTATTACATATATTACTCTTGTGATATTCTGTTTTCATATTCTGCTTCTGGAAGTTATCTGTTTCACTAACATTGGTTGAAATTCATTGGTTTCACAATTGAGAAACAGATTGGGAAATTCATTGGTTGAAAACATTCAAATTAATCGAAAACACTAAAATGTTATATCCGATGTCATCTTTACTTCCAATAAAAGTTTGATATTCCGCTCAAAAGTAACAAATCTTACATTAATTAGTTTCATAATTAAGAGGCTCAAAACATTAATCTGCAAAATAAGAAGTGTAAGCATGAATATGATTTCAATGAACCACTATCCATCAACAGGCAGGTCTTACACGTTTTCAACTTATTCATTGGCCAATTTAAACATTCACATACCCTACCATCCCAAGCGATAATAATTAATTTTCCGATTCGCCAAGCACTCGACGAAACCTAGAACAATATTCAGCTGGAAAAAAAAAGCAACTAAATAAAAAGTTTACTTTTATCCATAACTTATACAAGCAAACAAACCCGCAACAAAAAAAAAGAAGTTATCTTAAAACGATATTGTTGTTCTGAGGACAATGTAAGAATCGCATTCAAATTGCATTATTTTTTTCCATTCATGCCCCCATTTCCATATGACTTCAAAAACTAAAACTAAACTTACACTCTGACTTCTAAACTCACAAGAATATTTGCATTTAAAATTAAAAAAAAAACAAATAAAATATAACATATAGTAGCAACCTGACTAGGGTTTATCCGAAGAAGGCTTGTATTGATTGGTTGGTTGAAAAATTGAATCTTACTATAATACTCCATCCTAAACCTTATAAAATTCATTGCCTCAATAAAGATGGGAATACCATAGTAAAGAATGAAGTCACAATGACAATTTCCATTGAAAACTTTAAAAATGAAGTTTTATGTGATGTAGTTCCCATGGAAACTTGTTATGTGTTATAGGGAAGACTATGGCTATTTGACCATAAAACAATTCATAATGGTCTTACCAATACAATAATTGTACACCATCATGAGAAGAAATTTGTACTCCATCCTCTTTCATCATCTCAAGTGACTGAGGATCAAGAATAAATAAAACTCAACAAGAGGGAGGAAGAAACAAAATACAAAGAAAGCAAAGAGAAAGAAGAAAAGAGAGAAAGAGAAGAACTTTAAAGGAGAGAAATAGAGAAAAGAAAAGAAGAGAAATAGAGAGAATAGAAGAAGAGAAAAGAAGATAAATAAAGAGAAGAGAAGAGAAAAGAAGAGAAATAGAGAGAAGAGAAGAAGAAAAGAATAGAGAAGAATAAGAGAGAATAGAAAAGAAAGAAATTGAAAGAAAAGGAAGAAATTGAAAGAAAAGAAATGGAAGAAAGGAAGAAAGAGCAACTAAGGGCAATATCTCCTCCTACAATCACAATAGAACCAAGACTCTTAAAGGGAGATTTTCAATCCTTTCACTTTTCTCCATTTATCATTGAATTATCAAGTTTTAGCGTTTCTTTTGAAAAAATTGCCAATTCACCTTCCATACAAAACTTTTTAAAAATTGGAAACTCACAACTTAAATTATTGTTACCTTTGTGGTTACAACTAACTCAAGACAAAGATAAAGTTTTAGGAGAAGTAAGGCATCTTAATTTTATTAAAAGGAAAAACTTCAATATTAGGAAGTCTTCTTCAAAACATATTTTTCTATATCTCTTATTAAAACAAATAAAACTAATTATAAATATATTTAATATTTATTGCATATTGACATTTGATCTAAGAAGAATTTTTGTTGGACCTACAACAAAAATAAGTCTTCGTAAACCCTAATAACATCAAATCATCATATTTTAAGACAAATCCTTTTCAAGAGAATGATGACTTGGCCTAAGTCCACCAATTAGTAGAAGAATGGCAAGGAATGGTTCATAAGGACCTTGAATATATTTCCAAGGAAGCCCAAGCCCTTTTATGCTCACTTTCAATGCAACCTATAGTCCAACATGAAGGCCCATCACGCACCATTCCAGCCATGGAGAGGGATAGACCAAATGGCTATTTGCCAACATGATGATAAAATAATTTCTAGAGTGATATATTATAGAAGCTGCTTTACAAAAGTTTTAAACTAAACTACAAGTCTTCAAATATTATTTACATGTTTAAATTCTTTGATTTGCTTTTATCATCAAAATATCATGATCTTTCAATCTTCTTGACTTATGCCAACAATTGAGTATTGTTCATCAAATCTTCTAATAAATAATAAAAAAAACTAGAATATTCAAATCACTTGATTTTGAAGTTTTGTTCATCAAATCTTCTAATAAATAAATAAAAACTAGAATATTCAAATCACTTGATTTTGAAGTGTTGTTCATCAAATCTTCTAATAAATAATGAAAAAAAAACTAGAATATTCAAATCACTTGATTTTTGAAGTGTTTCTTTGCCAGAAAGGTATTATATGCTCAATTTTACTCCTCGCATTCTCTTATGAAAATAACAATCACACTAAATTCTGGAAATGATATTTTAACACCAATTTTTTGATACTATTTTGACACTGCACACGTGTCAAAATGTGGTTGGACGATTTCAAATTAAAAAAAATGGTTTTTCTCTTCCAAATATGTTCTTGCATCAGCTTTTTTTAAATTTGAAATCGTCCAACCATATTTTGACACGTGTGCAGTATCAAAATGGTGTCAAAAATTGGTGTTGAAATATCATTTTCCCTAAATTCTTGTGTGATTTGACTGAGTAAAATATTATTTTGATCTTCCCACGATAGAAGCATAAGGTGTGTGACAGAATATAGTAATCCTACATCTCGTTTCACCAAACAAGTCAAGCATATTTATCAAGGAATCGTATTTATTAGTCTACTTAGTTTTCTTATGACTTTATGAAAAGACTTGAATTTTGTCCTATTTTAAGTTAATTGGATGACTTTTTGCTGCCTCGTCCGATATAGGTCCATATAACTGGGCTTGTTGAACTAAACGCCTCACTGTAAACACATGTATCATATTGATTATTAACTATGCTTCTGTACATTTCATTGTTTCTGGTACAGTTATTTATTTATATATAGACACCACAGCCAGCTTTATATCTATTCTCGCCAGCAAATTTATGGCACCAAAGCAATGCCTTTGATTGTTGTACCTTATGATCACATACCTGCACCTGTGGTACTGGATTTGTCATGCAGCTATCATACATGGTAGAAAAAAGCTAATGATAACCGATGTACAAAAAGAGTGAAACATTATTAAGGACTGAGAAAATAACAAGTAGTTGTATTTATCTAATAACTAGGAAATTATTATTCTTATAAAAAAATCACAATCAGTTTTATTACTCTAATACCCTAATGATTTTAAGCTTTTGGGAACAATGAGACCAATGTAGAGAATAAAAGAGAGATGCTTTTTACGTCTGGAATTTCAAGTATTCTTCTTAGATGGAACGGTTCCATCTGTTCCTGCAAGGATTGCATACTTGTCCTTTCTTGTTAAATTGGTGCACTCAAACCCCAGAGTCCCTGCAAGAACCCTTTGAATATAATTTGCAACTTCAAATGATGATTTTCCTCCCTTACAGGTGAGTTCTGTGGGTAACTGATTCAAGAAAGTGATCTCATAAGTTGGCATAGGATTCATGAACACAAAATAAGGGTCCAACAATTTGTAGCCGCGAACTGAGGTACCATAAAACACAGTTTGCTTTGTGTTGATGGCAATTGGGACAATCCTATCAGTTAGCTCAGCAAAGAGAGCACTGAATCTCAAGAGGAATGGTTCTCTACAAGTGGTGCCTTCAGGACAAATAACTAAGTCTCCTTCTTCAAGCAATTTCTTGATGTTGGCTGCATCTCTTTCTCTTTCCCTTGAGAGTGCAACAGCTTTGATAGGTGAAATAATTTCGGTGAATTTACTTATGCTATATGTGACACAGCTGATTTTCCTCCCTAGGGCAACAGCAGTAACCACAGGGTCTAAAACTGTACGGTGGTTACACACAAATAGCACCCCACTTTGACCTTTTTTTGGGGGTGGTGGAGGTGTGCCCTTCCTAATGATCCTGATTCCAAACAGCTTATAGTTGTACCAAGCAATTCTTTCTGGCAAAGGAATATTGAGGTAGACCCTTAGGATTGAGAGTATAATGCCAATTGGCATCCAAAGGAAGGTCAAGAGGGCCACTAAAGGAGTTGGTCTCTGAACTAGCCTGCCCTCATGAAAAATGATTGGACTTAGAAGTTTGTTTCTTGGTAGTGGCTCACACTTCATCCTTCGCACCATATATCCTTCCTGTAGGGAAACATTCAGTTAAATGAGTTAATCCATCTGATTATGATATGTTAACTTTTTTTTTAATTAGAAAAGACTGATTAATTTTCCCTATAATTATTCCATAACAAATCAAGTTCCTACTTTTGAGTTTTGTTAATGACCAACAAAGGAATATTTTAGTCAGAAAAGCGCATATATTCAAAGAATAGTAATAGTTTCTATCTTAATCTTTTTGTTTGTCATTTTCTATCTCAAACAAAAAGCACATGGTATACTAGAAAGTAACCAAATATTTTTCACAAAAATTATGATGTTTATTTTCTTATAAACTGATATGCGCAACAGAAAAGTCCATGAAATGTAAAATACCGGAAAAATAAAAAAACAATTAAACAAAAGACAGCTTTTTCAAGGAGACAGTAGGGGGGTGCAATAAAGAGATCTGCTTTGTTATTAATAATTTCGAAGGTATGCAGAGTTGTAAATAAAGGAGGACATTAATTGAGTGTTAGAAATGGGTGAACATGAAATAAACAAAATCATATCGTCCAGTAAAAATTGGAGTTGGTCCATTGGAAGATCCAATTAAGGATCTTTAAAATTTATTAACAATGTATAAAATAAAATAGTAACAGAACTTGAGTTGTGAAATTGCACTTAAAGCATAGACAACCATGCAGAGTTGAAACGTGCATTGACAAATAGACCATAGAAAATGGGAGGACCACTTAGGGATGTGAATATTGAGAAAGGCTTGACTAAGGAAAAATTAAGGAGGAGTTTTATTATGCTGCTGAGAGTATATATATATATATATATATATATATATATATATATATATATATATATATATATATATATATATATATATATAATATAGCTTAAAATCCTTGTCATGATCATTTAAGACTCTCACCAAATATGAAGAAGATCCAGGAACAATCTACCTAATCATAATGTTGAGCAAAAGAAACAGCTCATATAAATTTTAGGTTCCTCGCATCTAAATATATTAAAGTTGAAAGGGACAGAAAACAAAAATATATATGTAAAAAATTATAAAAATGAACTCCTAACATCCAAAAAATAACAAAAGCAACAACCTTCCTATATTCTTACAAAGTATGTGTTTCATTAATGTATGAAAAATTACAATATTGAACCACTTAATGGTTTTAGAGACATTAACTGATTAGGAAATTTAGAAATAAAAAAGTATTTATTATACAAATTACTGTATTTTTCTTCAATTAAATGCAAGGTTTCACCATCACCATCTGCATCAAATTTACTCACCAAGTAAGACAAACTACTGCTTGACATTCTTCTTAAACTGTTTTTTAAGTTTCACATGCAAACATGGTGATTAAATGGTTAAAAGCTGTACTCATTGTTTCACGTTCTCTTCTTCCAGCAGAGACTAAGAACCTTGGAAAGTTCAGATAACAGCATATTTATGACCTCTACTAAATCTCATTGTGTGTGGTATTGGGAATGTGTAGTTCTAAAGAAAGAGAAGAGTATATACATACATATCTATCTATCTATCTACATATATATATATATATATATATATATATATATATATATATATATATATATATATATATATATATATATATATATATATATATATATATATATATATATATTAGTTATACCAACCTTGCAAATGGACATGAAGTCATAGTCGGTTACACAGTCTCCGAGTCCTACATCGGGCAAGTTCGTTCCAAACTCCTTGATGACCACGTCTCTCTTGTGGTTAGCAACAAGCATACCGACATCCTCAGTAAACCCTGTCAGCCTTCCTGACGGTGTTACCTGGAGCTCTGTTCCAAGGACCTTATCTGCGCCAAGAAATGTTTTGGCAAACGGTTCAACCATCACCCTGGGGCTGGCGGTCACAATGTAGCGCTTCCCAAAGGCGTTGAAAACGTGCCACGTGTCAGGGTGTACATCCTCCGCGTAGAATCTGGAGAGCACCGACCGCGCGACTACCTCAACGTTCCTGAGTTTGAGCCCTGCGAAGGTTACAAAGGCTAAGGTTTTGTTTGCCGCGGCTTCAGAGATGAAGAGGTTGGTGAAGTAGATAAAGGGGACGAGGGTTAGAAGACATAGGGCTCTTAGGATGCTGCCCGCTTCGAGAGCAACGAGGAGGTAGTATGGGAAGGTACTGCGGGACACGAGGAGAGTGCCATCAAGGTTGGAGACAACTGTTTGGTTCGAACGGTCTTGGGTTGTGCATTGAGTTATTGAAGCGAAAGGAGGAGTGATTCCCATGATAACCACAATAGGGAGAAAATGGGGAGGGTTATATGTTTTGTGGTGTGGAAAAGTTGAGTGTGGGAGATGTGGAATAGCCTCAAAAATGTTATGAAGAGAGAATTGGTGAGAGGGTTTTATAGGGAAGGGTGGGTGGGGTGATGTTGATGAACAATTTGGAGAAACGTAACTCTTTTAAAATAAGATTAGTATATGTTTCCGTTGTGAGTATGAATTAAATGCTTAAATAAGTTGATTCTTCTGTTCGTATAGAAATTGAATCAAACATTAATAAATGTGTAGTAAATACAAATTACTTCTTAGTTTTGACTTATATTTATAATTTTTAATAAAATCTTAATTACGACCAAATTCTAATCTAATACTTTTAATCATTATTTACTTTAATTTTTATAAAAACATTTAATTGTAGACTTATGCCGATCGATCATCCTCAATCGTGCTAGGTTGATTACAGGATGATTTTATGCCCGTCCGGTTCATACAGTATATTAGACTTGTAAGAAACTTCTATACAATATCTTATTTTGATCGGTATCATGTGTATTATAGGATTCACGACAGTAGACCTATGTTTGGTGTGTCACGTAGATTTCAAAACTTAAATACAAATACGGCCATTTTTATAGTCACTTTTAATTAAATAGAGAGTTTTATGTTTCTAATTTAAGTTGTTCATAATTGCAATTCTTTTATTACATGATTTATTAAAAGATAATTATTAAAAAAACGACACTAAATGTTTGAATTAATTCATGACAACGAAAAGGCTAATATTGTAGGACTCCAAGGTTAAGATTAGTTTATAACTTTTTTTTTAATCTCATTTCAAACTTGTTTGGGATATTTTTGTTCAGTAAATCAAAAGTTTGGTTTTATATGTCAAAAGTCTCTTTATAACATGTAACACTAAATAATAATTTATTCTTACTGTTAATTTTCTTAACTCTTTAATGAAATTGTTTAATATGAAAATGTGACCACTAACAAGAAGTTAGAGGTATTTTTATGTTTTCTTCTTTCAATATAGAATTTTTATTCTACGTAAAAACAACAAACTAAAAAGAGGGTTGTTTTTTGTAAGTCAAACCACCTATTTACCCATTTATGACAAAAAGAGAGAGAGAAATGAAAAAACATTATCTTATTCACAGCACACATTAAAGTCAATAATAAATAATAACAGAGGAGTATGCATTATGTCAAAATCACTCATTAGACTTTCTCTTGAAGAGAGTGACGACTTTAGAAGGGTGCATGTGTGTGTTGAATTTTGTATGGATGTTGTTCTGGCGTGCATGGTAGGGCAGTAGAGTAGTTGTGAGGAGAAGAGGTGTTTGAGTAGTTGGAAGTGGACGCGCGTTTCATTCAATAAGAGCCTACTTTTTAGTTTATTCACGCCGGCCTTAGCAGCCTCATAAAACCAAGCCACGGCTTCCTTTTTTTTTTAATATATCTCATTATTTCAAAGTGTAGTAAACAAGGATGATAACGGATCGGATCGGACACGGATAATGTTATACTTGATCTCGATCTGCATGTAAAAACTGTACTTGTTACCCGTCAGATACCCGCGTTAAAAAAATTCGCAGATTTTTTTCAATCCGTGGATATCCGTTTTCCAATAGTGTGTATATTATTATCCAAGCCCAATGGTCCAAATTCTATTCTCCCTTTTTTTAGAAACTCATAACCCTTAAATCTATACCAAAGCATATCTACACTTCAAAGAGAAACTGGGACTCAAAAGTTGTTGAGTTCGTTTTGTCCAAGCTTAGATAGGCATCAAAGCATCTCAAATCTGCCTCTCGTCGTCGTCTCCTCATGTCGTCGACCACTCCGTCCGCCACCTCTACCACCTCATCGCAGACTCAGTCGTCACCGTTGTACGCACCTCGTCAATGCACTCCGGGTGAAACACGTGATCGCACTTGGGGATAATCGCAGCATTACGGTGTCTTCAAACTCGTTTAAGCACACCATGCACTCCAGCGTCCCCTTTCCAAGCTTGTGGATCTTCACCACGGAGTACTCTAGCATGGGGAAAGTGTCGATGACCACCTGGTTGAGGCCACGGCGTGAGCGGGAGGTAGCTCTTGTGAGGTTGCAGATGCTTGCGGAGGGGGATCGACGTAGTGGTGGATGTAGATGGACAAGAAGCTCATGAGGAAGACGACGATGACGAGGATGATTATTATGTTGGCCATGGAAGGGCTAAAGTGGTTGTAATACGATGCGTTTTGGTTATTGTTTGTTGATTGTGCAGTCGCAAAAGGAATGATGAGGAGGAGGAGGAGAAAAACATAAATTCCTCCATTTGAAGAAGAGACCCTAAAAAGGGATTTGGCTTTGACCCAATTTTACAACAGATTGAACAGAAAAGAAAGTCTAATTAAAAAGTAAAAAAAAAACCTAATGGATAAAATTGGAATTTCATTTTTTTAAAGGGTAGCGGGTCCCTGCGGATATGAATAGTGTGATACCCGAATCTGATCCCGATCCGTTAATAAGCGGATATTAAAATTTCCATACCCGCTACCCGCGAGTACCTCTTACCCACTAGCACTAGTGGAAAAACAACGTTTAACGTCACCCATAAGACGTCGGTTAGAGGGTAGCCCGACGTATATGAGTGGACAGTGGCATTACTGTAAATAAGTTGGTAACCTAGACGTCGGTTTCAAGGGAAAGCGACGTCTATTATATAGTACACGTCTGCTCTGCCCTAAACTGACGTCCAATGGCCTAAGGTAGGTGAGAAGACAATTTTTTCCTGCGTCATTGACGTCGGTTGTGATGGGGGGCCCGACGTCTGCTTGGCTGTAATTAATGCTCTTCACCTGATTCCTAGGTGCTTAGATGTCATGTAGTCACAAACTGACATCTATGGCCTGTCCGGAAGGCGGGAAGACAAAAATTTCTGCAATATAGACATCGTAATTTTTGGTGCGCGACGTCTATGTGCCTGTAATTAATTATGTTCACCAAACTCGGAGGCCCTTCGACGTATGATAGCAGAGCCCCGACGTCTATATTATTATAGACGTCGGCACCCCTTCACAATTGTCGTCTACTTCCCTAACAGGAAATGAAACGTCAATCAGTTCAGCGTCCTGTCTAATGGGCATTCAAAAAGTGAGTTTAAATGTTATCTTGTACGTCGAATTAGTTAGATAACTGACGTCTAGGTGACTATAGACGTCGGTTTTTGGAGCAACCGACGCCCCATTTCATTTTAAATAAACTGCAGACTCTTCGCGGCATTGTAGTTTCTGATATCATCGTCTTCCTCCTCTCATTTTTCTCTCTTGCGGCATTGCATCCCAGGTGTGTGTTTTTTTATGGTTACCGTTAAACTTTGTTCAGTCTTTCATCGATTATCTTCTGGTTCAACTGATTAAAATTTGTTTTCCTTGTGTTGTGTTTTAGTGCAGTTTTGTTCCTTTCTTAGGGTAACCCAGTACCACATTCTTCCTTTGCTAGCTGCCTCCTAGAAAAAGCGGCGTCTTTTGGATTTCTCGTGGCGTTTCGACCCAAAAACGACCCTGGGTCATTGCCTAGTTGCGGTTGAAAATGGAACTAAGCAAGAACCCAGGTTCAGTTTTGGGTTGAAATGTCATGAGAAATTCAAAAGACGCAAGCTTCTTTTCGAGGGAAACTAACAAAGAAAGAGTGTGCTATTGGGCTATCCAAAGACAGGAACAAAACTGCACTATAACACAACGACTATATTAAATGTCGGTTAATGCATACACCGACATGTATAATGATATTAGAAGGCGGTTAGTGACATGTTCGAAGTCTTTATGTGCTCTTAGACGTCAGTTATTGCTTGCTCCGACGTCCATATATTGTCTTTAGCCGTTGGTTTACGCCTTCACCGGCGTTTAGTGACATTGGACATGGTACTAACTGACGTCTGTTATATGGATGTTCGACGTCCCGTTAATGTCACCGGTATTGACGTCGGTTGTGAAGAAGAGGTTAAAAACCCAAAATAACCGGCGTTAAACAGTTTTTCCACTAATGAGTACTAAATAGCCGTAACAGATTTTATCCTCGAATACCCACGAATACAGGTTTTTTTGTCATTCTTAGTAGTAACATAAAATACTTAATTTAGAAATAAGTAAACTTTTACCAAGAATTAAAATTTAAAATTCATTCTCACGGTGGTAGACTAATTTCATTATGAATTGAACCTATCAATCACGTGGGTTTCAATCATTTGATTCTAATTCAAGTCTTTCATCTAAATTACCTTTCTACACTTCAAAGGGACTCAAAAGTTGTTGAGTTCGTTTTGTCCAAGCTTAGATATGCATCAAAGCATCTCAAATCTGCCTCTCATCGTCGTCTCCTCATGTCGTTGACCACTATGTCCGCCACCTCTACCACCTCATCGCAGACTCAGTCGTCACCGTCGTACGCACCAAGAGTGGGGATATGTAAGGCAACGTGAAGTCCTCAGAATGAGTGTGGTGGTAGGTGACCAACAATTGGTAGTTAAATCAGAAGTGGTAAGCGATCAAGTCAGTTGTATGGTGGTTCTTAGAAGAAACAAGAGGAGGAAAAAGGGTAATAGTCAAGGGTGGATCTGAAGTTTTAGAGGAGAATTTTAGAAAGTAGCGAAGGATTGATGAGTGGTTATCGGTGTGGCAGACACAATAGGGTTAGTTGTGCGAAAGAAAGGTTCTAAATAGCTAAAGATTAAGAGTTTATATTGGTCTTGAGAAATAAGGCTAAACTAATCTACACTATTTAAACACTAGAGCATTTTAACACAAAGGCAAGGTCGTTGGGGAGTAGTACCTTAGTCAAAATAGGTGATTGTACTAGAGGATGTGATCATAGTAATTTGTTCCTATTCTCTAGAAATCCTTAATTTTCGGGGACGAAAATTATTGTTGTTGGGGAGAATGTAATAACCACTAAATTAAAAGTAAAACTTTTAATAATATTATAAAATAATAAAATTAAGTTTTAGAAAAATAAAAACTTGCATCAACTTCTTAAGGCACTTTCAGAAACGTGTCATTTCATTTCTTCCAAAACAGCTCTCACTAACCTTGTTCTCTTTCAAAACACTGTCTTCTCTCTAGATTTCTCCCCCATTGAGCCACTGGAATTCCATTCTGAAGGTATCTAGAAGATCTTGGCATCACAAGCTTCGAATTTCACCGATCAGATTTTCAGTTTAGTCGGGTAAGTAGTTTCTCCCCTTTCTTGACTGTTAGGAGACCTAAGACCAGCAATTTTCCAGATTGCATGTGTCTTTTGTGTCATCCTCTTCAAATTAATTTTTAATCCCAACTCTAAGAGCTGTCTTTGATCACTATCTTGTGGTCTTTAGGATCTGTGGGAGTTCTTGAGAAATAGGATCTGTTGAGACAACCTTGAACTGCAATGTAGAATTTCCAGGTAAGGGGTGCTCGGTCTTTGATTTTTTGTTATAGTAAATTTAGTAATGCATGAGTTAGGTTTGTGTTTCAAAGTATGAAATGTCATATGTATGAAACTGTTTGATATTTCACTACTGTTGGACTAAAATGAGTAATTTTGTATGATAAGGTTAATGCTTATTGTGGACTTAGTGTGTGACTGTGAAATTTGTAATTTTGAATTGGTATGAATAAGAATTGATGCGAATATTAAGTGATTGAATGAAGTGATTTCTGTTAACTAAGTTTTTAGATTAGCAGTTGAGTGAATTTGGGTATTTTGGGTCCTGTTAGAGGAACTGAGGTAGTCAATTTGAGGACTGGGTATTACAGGTTGTTCTGGTTAGCTTAGATAATTCAGGTAAGTCAATTAGGACCTAATTGGATCCCTCAAATGGTCAAAATCAGACTCAAGGTGGTAAAATTAAATTTGGGTTCATAGGTTGTGAGATTTTAAGTTTTAAGGTGTAAATCAATGCATAACTAATTTATAACGATGTTAGAAAGGGTTGTAATCAGTTGGACAAGTTTAATTCAACATATAAATTGATTTAGGGGTGTTAGAAATTCACCAGATGGCCTAGAGTAAGTTTTGGGTGTGTAAGTTCCTCAAATCTGCAGAATTCGCGTTGCGGATTATGCAGAGTCGCATAGCGCACTGTCAGGAAAAATTCGCTCAGCGCACCTCAGGGTGTGCGCTGAGCGAATTATGTGCGGCAAATTGAGTGTTTTTGATGTTTTTGACGTTCTGAGAGTTCTGGACGTCCGTTTTGGACGTTCTTTAGCTTGTTCTAGGGGTTTTGGACCCTTCAGGAACTGTTGGTGATGGTTTCAAAGCCATTTTCTTTGTATAAGTATGAGTTACGGGGTTTTGGGTTATTTAGTGATTCTTCTTGGACTGTTATGATATGCTAATGTATATTGAATGTTTTTTTTATATGGATTTCAATGTGATATCATTATGTTATTCACTTGTTCACGTCTTGAGTTAAGTTCTAAAGTGAAAGTATGGTTGATGGACATAATTCCATGATCCTCAAGGGAGGTTACATGGTGGTGCCTTGTAGATGTTGTGATTGACCGTATGAATGGCCGAGTTTAGGATGGGGTTTATCCTGACATTCTAATGACCATCCATGCTCAATTAGAGAGTGATGAGTCATGTGGTGAGAATAATAGGAGATCCTAGTAGTAGGTGCTACGTGGAGGCCTATTATTCAGTAAAGGACTTACATTTGTGTATGGTCGGGTGAAACCCCTCGGCAATGACTTTGCAAAGCAGTAGGGCCACAACAAGTGCACAAACCACTGAAACTCGACATTTCATACTAGTTCGGATGGTCAAATCATGTGGTCGGTCATTGGTATTAACAAAATGCATTTGGTCGTAGTCTATATTATGTTATGGTCTTTGGATGCTGTGTGTGGTTGTATAACATGATTTTATACCTAGCTCACCCTTGCTTGTTTGTGTTGTGCGTATGTCTTTCTTTTACGATGATCATCCATTTGGATGTGAGCAGATGTCGAAGAGGTACCACTGGAGAAGGCTCTGGAAGAAGATGACGCAGTCCCTAGTTCTTAGGACTTTCTTTAGTTGCAATCCATATATTGAAAGACTCCTATGTAAATAAAGTTTAAATTTATGGTCTATTTTGGATGACTGTAAAGCTTATAACTATATTTACATCCTATCACTTCGTTATAGAAGTTCCTATCCGCTTTATAATTTTGTAAACATCTTTAAACTGTCGTGCCATATTATAATGTTCAATCATTCAAATTTATATTTTCATATAAATTTTGGGATGTCACAATAACTTATTTCATCCCTATTTTCTATTAAAAGGGTCAAATTGGTCTTACAATTTGTTTTAGTCCAATTTGGTCTGAAGACAATAGAACAGTTTTATCATTTTAACTTATATAATATGCTTTGTTTTGAAGAAAACGAAACATGTAAATTTGTAGTGAATTTTTTAATAATTTTACGATCATATAGATCTGGTTGCTAAAGAATTGAAGTAATATATCTCTTTAACTTCGGATGTTAGAGAATCAATGTCGAAAGGCGTTAAAATTTTTTAAAATTTTTCAAAAATCTCATTAACTTTTTAGTTATTTTATTTGAAGAGGACATATAGCCTCATGTTTGAATAATCAAAGTCATACGTGTTTTCTACTTTGGTTCTATGAAAAATCGAAACTAAAATATTGATTAAAATTTCAAAAATATCACTCTTTTTATTTTATTTTATCTGAACATGACATATATGGCCTCGAGTTTGATGTAATCGAAGAAATATGAGTTTTCTATTTCAATTATCTAAACAATCACAGTCAAAAGGTTAATTAAAATTTCAAAATTATCACTTTTTTTATTTATTTTATCTAAGTAAGACGTATGACCTTTAGTTTTAAGTAACCGAAGTCATATAAGCTTTCTACTTCGATTCTTTAAACAATCGAATCCAAAAAGTTGAATAAAATTTCAAAATTAACATTTTTTTTTATCTTAACATAACATACGGTCTAACGTTTTAAATAACTTAAGTCATATGTGCTTTTTGCTTCGGTTCTATGAAAAATTGAAACCAAAAGGTTGATTAAAATTTCAAAATTGCCACTAAAATTTATAAGTTTTAATTTTATTATTGGCCTTTAGGCTTTGGTTTTATGAATAATCAAAGCCTTATGGTAGTTAATGCTTCGGTTATTCAAATAATCGAGGTCATATGTTATCTACGGTTAAAATTCATGAAAGAAAACAGAGCTAACCACTTCCGCTATAGTTTTCTTCTTCGTTTCTCCTCTGCGAACCAGTGCCACCGTGACTATAAACCATTTTGTTGCGTCGCTCTGACACCATCTAAAGCTCTCGATGATCCAAATGAACATCAAATGCAGAGACCACTCAATGATGTCCTTGAAGGAAGTAGAAAATCTAATGGTCTACATCGCTTGATGGTTAAAGATCATCCCTCAAAGAAAATTATAGGGATCATCAATGAGCATATCAAAACAAGATCTTACCATAAACAAACATAGGTTGCTCTTATCTCCTAAATTGAGCCATCTAATGTTAATGAAGCTTTAAAAGATAAATCATGGCTAGAGGCAATGAAGGAAGAGCTTGGGCCATTCTAAAGAATGATGTGTGGAAACTTGTGGAACTACCCCAAAGGAAACATTTGGTTAGACCTAAATGGGTTTTTCGCAACAAGCTAGACGAAGATGGAAAGGTAATACAAAATGAAACAAGATTGGTTGCAAAAGGTTACTCAACAAGAAGGTGTTAAAGACAAAATCCTCTATATGAACAAACGATCTCATGTTTTAATGTTTAATGAAATAACATTAGAACAAGTTAAAAGATCAGAAAGCAAACTAAGATAAAAACGTAGAGCCAAACACCTAAACAAACAAAACTAGAACCTGAAACCCAAAACTTAGAAGTCATACGAAAACACTTAAGTCCTAGGAAATAGAAAAAAAAAAGGCTTAAACAACTAGACGCTTGACTAGACGATGCTTTGTCTAAAAATGTCTATGAGAGAACTGAGCTAAGCACTCAATGCTTAAGATACTTGAACTAGGTATTTGGCTTCTCTAAAAAATAAAAACGGGTCGACACAATATCTTCGACTAAAATGACTTAACTAAAAGATATAAGAAAGCCCGAGAAAGCTAAACGCTATTTGCCAACAAGGTAGACATACAAAGAAGCGTTTACTTGTATCCAGATGATACCACGAGCAAAACAGGCATGTCACCTTATGATAAAGTATCTACACATTTGGTATCTTCAAATTAAAAGAGCTTAAGTGCAAAATGTTTTCCACAAAACTGTTGAACACCCCTTATAGTGTTATTCATTTATTTCAGCCTTTAGTGGGAAGTCAGAATAAGGTATACTTTGTAGAGGCACAATGCTTTATCATAGTCTTTAGCAAAATAAAGCTTGTATGATGTGACAAAGCAAAAGACTTCAAGAGAAACATTCCCATAATGTTCTTAATTTCTCACAACATTTCTTTTTGGGTGTAGAGATTCTGATAATATCTTTCTGTTTTAGTGATTTGCACAAATATCAAGAACAAGGTATATAAGCATTGAGACATTTTATCGTACATGCATTGAATATTTTGAACATATCGTTAAATCATATTGCATGTTCAAAACATTTTATCATTGTTGGAAGTCCCACATCGACTAGAAATAAGGCCAATTTATAGTATATAAATGGGTGCAAACCTCAAGCCAGTTTTGTGAGGTTGAGTTAGGCTTAAAGTCCACTTTTTAACATGGTATCAGAGCTATGGTTAGAGCCTATCCTAGCGATATTTGTTGTTTGTTGGGCATCTTGTTCCACTCGTTATCGAGTAGTTATCAGACCACCCATTAATATCTAGTCTCACGCTCGAGATGTATATACCTCAGCGTGAAGGGGGTGTGTTAGAAGTCCCACATCGACTAAAGATAAGGCCAATTCATAATATATAAGTGGGTGCAAACCTCGCCTTACAAGTCAGTTTTGTGGGATTGAGTTAGGCTTAAAGTTCACTTCTTAACATGATATCAGAGCCAAGTCAGAGTCTATCCTAACGAGATTTGTGTGGACATATTGTTCCACCTGCTATTGGACCACTATCGGATCACCCATTAATGTTTAGTCTCACACTCAACATCGACATTTTTGGGAAAAAAATGATGTTACTTTTTTTTTTGTGTTACTTAAAGTATTAATATGTTCGTTTTCTGTGATAACCATTCAAATTAGGTATCATATAAATATGATGTGTCCACTTGCCAAAGCACTTAATGAAAATATTCTTCCTCCCCACAACATATTTGCAGTGAAAACCAAACAAATTACTTTTTCCGCTTCTTTCTGTAACCAATTATTTTTTTTTAGGTTAAAACCACTTAGGCATCCCTGTTTTCGTAAGGTCTTCTCATTTTGGTCCCGTTCTAATAAAACTTCCCAATTGAGTCCTCAAAAGTCCTAATTTGAAGCAATTCAGTCCCTACCGTTAAAAATCCTTAACGGCCGTTTAAATATTAATGACGTGGCATTATAAATTAATTTTATATGAATAATTATTAATAAATATTTGTGTGATCAGGATTTTAGAAGGGTAAATTTTGAATAGAAAATAATTTCTTCTTCCTTCGCAGAACCCAAACATAGCTCCCACTTCATCTTCTTCCTCCGCAAAACCCAAAGTTCATCTTCTTCCTCAAACCAATCCCAAAACAGAAATTTGCATATCTCGGAATTTCGATATTTTTCCTCAGACTGAACAAAAATAACGAAATCCTTTATAAAACCCTAATTTCGATCTTTTTCCCCAATTCAATTTGGGATTTTTCTTATCCTTTCCGGTTTGGTTTGGTCTGCTTACAGGGGAACCATTCTTCTTCCCCTTCGTTTTCCTCTTGTAGGTCTCTTGGTCAAGCCGCAGAGCTCGCCACTCTCTGTCGAGCCCGCCACCGTCACAGTAGAGCCCGCCGCCAACGCTGCCAAGAGCCGATGGAGCTTCATAGGGTTAGTGGTGCTTCTCCCTCTGCTTCTTTTGTTCTGATAATTGTAGCCATCTCCCTGTATTGGGTTTCGTCTTCTGTATGTATCTACTATGTGATGAACCGGAAGAGAGGATTTGATGCTTCGAATCCAAGAATTTGGATGGATTGGTGTGTGATGATGGGGAAGCGTAGTGGAGATTAGGGGGCTGATTTGGTCTTCTCAGTTTTGATTTGAATCTATTGGATGCATACAGAGGGTGGGAGAGTTTGAGCGTGAGGGAAAATGGTGCTTCTTGTGCCCGAGTTGAAGATGATGGGCGAATCAAATTCCTTATGTTTAATGGATGAAATTGGCTCCAGTAGGGTGTCGAATGAAATTTCAATTTGCATTTTGAGAAGTTCCGTTCTTGTTTCCCAGTTTACGTTTTGAGTGTCAAAATTCTGGTTTGGGAAATCTTGTGCTCTTGATCTGGTTTGATCTTTTGCAGTGGTTGTGATGGCAGCGACAACCGTTTCGTGGTGGTTGACAACGGAGTTGCTCCTTTCTGACGTGAGATTATCGTGGTGGCTCCCACAGAAAACCCAGAGAGCGAAAATGGCGAAAATGGTCTCCTCTGTTTTCCATTTTTCTTCTTCGAACCCAAATCACCGAGTTCTTCTGATAATAGATCTGAGCTTTTTTCCTTTAAATCTTAGGGTTTTGAATTTTTGGGATCTGGGTAGGTTTGTGATCTTCAGAAGATTAGAGTTTGTAGATCTAGTATTTTAATGTTTGGTAGTACTGTTGGGTGATGTTATTTGGGAAGAAGATGAATTCAGGTTCTGGGGAGGAGGAAGAAGAAAGTTCCCACTTTGCCCTTCTATAAAATCTATATTCATTAATAGTTTTTAATATAAAATTTATTTATAATGCCACGTCATTAAATTTAAACGGCTGTTAACAATTTTTAACGGTAGGGGTTGAATTGTTTCAAATTAGCACTTTTGAGGACCCAATTGATAAGTCTTATAAGAACGGGACCAAAATGGGAAACCTTACGAAAACAGGGACGCCTAACTGGTTTTAACCTTTTTTTTATATAACTTTATATTTTATCTTTTTTCTAATTTTCAAATCAATATTTTTTTTTAATTATATTCTTGATTTAATTAATATATATAGAGAGAAAGTAGTTATGATAACTGATAAAAAAATAACCTATAATGATATAAATATGTACTAAAATAAGAAAATTGAAAACAGTATGATAGATAATTTACTTCAAGAAAATCATATAAAAAAGAAAATGAAATATTTTCTTTAGTTTAAATACAACTTCTTACTGTTATTAGAAAGAAATAGCGGAAGTAATTATCAAAATTGCGAATCATGTTCATTCATTAAGGTGATGCATGTGTATCATTTTCATAAACAAATTAAATATTCTACATGTCGCCCAACATGGGTGTCGTGGCTAAAATGCCAGCATATACAGGGTGGCTTGAAGCCAAGTTTGGACATTGATTAACTCAGTCAATATAACTGTAATCTTAATTTAATGATTGCACACAACAAGAAGAATGTATGGAGAATTAGAGTCCAAAAATTAGTGTGGGCTTTGAGATGCTAATAGAGTCTATCAAAAGGATATAAAATTGACACAAAATCATACAAAAAAGTAGATATGTCGGTTAGGAGATGCTAGTTTATCTTCATTATCGTTGTCTAGGAGACACTAACTATATATTATTAAATATAAAATAATATTAATTTCATGGTGAGGACTGATGGGCACTACTTTCGTACATATATTATTAGAAAAAAATAATACAAAATTATATTACATTTGTTGTGAGGGTTCTCTTTTATACCTAGTAGCGTCGCCTAGTAGTATATATATATAAAAAAAAAAGATAATAAAACTATATCATGTTTTTGGCGTTGGATTTAGGACTCTAATTATTTATTTGTTTACATCGTTTAGCGAACGTCATGCTTGAGTAGAGTTAAATTTGTATTTTCCTTTTATATTGAACTTCATTTCCCTTTTTCTTCTTTTAACTTTTACATTTTCGCTTTCTCACGCCTAGAGCCGTCAAAATGGGTCACACCCCGCGAGCCAATCCGGCCCGTCACGGGTTCGGGCCGGGTTGGGTTTGAAAAATACAACTCATTTATATGCGGGTCAGATTTCAACCCGGCTCATTTAAACCCGACTCATGCGGGTTGAACCCGTGGTGAGCCGGGTTGGCCCACCAACCCACCTACCTAATTTTGTTTTTTTAATTTATTATTTTATTTATGAAACTCTAAAAAATAAAATACTTTTTCTTCACTCACTGTGTATACAAAAAAGTAACATCTGTTCTCACAAATCACTCTCATGGTACTTGCTCTCATTTGACGGTGCTCTCACCCTCACTTCACTAAAATTCTTCAAGGAGCAGGTAAAACACCCTTCCTTTTTTCTTCTCTTTTCTCCACATTTTTGTTTTCTCACTTCTCTTTCTTTTTTTTTTAAAAACCCTATAATGACAAAAATAGGGGTTTGTGAATTTGTTTTTTGTTTTGGGGGATTTGAAGACATGGAATGATTTTTTTCATGTTCTGACATGCTTGTATCAGATTTTGTTCATTTTATTTAAACAATTTGAGTATATATTATTTGAACAAGCTCTTTTTGATATCTTTGAATTTGGGAAATTATGTTACAAATTAAACTATTAATTTTTTGTTGATGTTATTGAGTATTGGTTCTCTTTTTTTTGACTAATATTTTTTTTATTGATTGTCAGAATTGTTCTGATATTAGGAAAATCTTTATTAGTGAATTTAGAGACAACAAGAACAAGGGTCAAGGGTTACAAGAATTGATATGATAGACTACATTCAGGTAGGTTTGACATTCAGGATGATTCAAGAGAGCATAATATTGTGAATTTATCTATTCAAGATTCTAATATCGTAAATGGATAAGGAACAAAAAATGATGAATATAAGAAACTTATTTGTATGGTTTTTGTGTTTGTTTTTCGATGACATTTGGATTATATTGTACTTTTTATTATTATTTTGAATTGTCTTTAACATAATTTTTTGAGAGTGAAATTTGTTTAAATTTAAATTATAGAAAGTTTGTATTTTTTATTTAAAAAATAATAATTAAATGGGCTAGTGAGTCAACCCGTTTACCCACCAACCCGTGGTGGGTCGGGCCGGGTTCAAGTTTTTCTGGCTCGCTAATAAATGAGCCGGGTTGGGTTGGCTCACTAAATGACCAACCCGTGGTGGGCCGGGCCGGGTCGAGCCGGGTTACCCGTTTTGACAGCTCTACTCACGCCTATGCCATTTCAATGTCACACTACACAGTTCCATTCTCGCTCTTCATTTGTGATTACTCATTTTCCTTCAATCTATCCAAAATCTCCTTTTTCTTCTTTGATCCAAAACCCTATTCGAACCTAGTTGAGCCCCAACACCAATTTCACAGTTGGATTGCGCTTCCCAAGTGTTGTGTTAGGAGCGCTGACATTGGTTGTGACAACTAGTTTGTTGGGTGTTGTTGTGGTGGATTGCAACAAGTACAACTAGGGGTGAACAATAAAACTGAAGTGCACTCTATTATTAAAATTTGTACGGAGCTAAAAATTAATTTGTCTAAACTTAATTGTACAACAGTTCAGACAAACTGAACTGAAGTGTTTTTTGTTTATCAAATTAGATTGAACTGAAGTATACTAAATTGTATTAAACTACAATATAAACATAACTAATCTACTAACTATACTAATTTTAAACTCAACTGTACTAATTTTAAATTGAATTGTACTAGTTTTTAAACTGAATAGTATAACAATATATGTTCTTTTTAATTGAAATTTATTTTAATATTTATTTTATTTTATTCATAAGTTTCTTACAAATTAATTTTTAATTATTTGATATTATTATTTTCTATTTTATGTATATTTCTTTTATTATTATATGTGTAAGGAAATTATTTTATTTTTTATTTATTGATTTTATTTTATTTTATTTTTTATTTTTTTATTTATATTTATTTTGTCATGAATATTATTTTACTTTTATATTTATTTTTTTAATTTTTGTTTTATATTTTTTTTATATGTGTATATAACTTATTTTATCTTTTTATCTACTTATTTTATTTTAAAATAATTTTTTATTTATATTTATTTTGTTGCCTCATAAAACTTTTTTATTAATCAATCATTTATTATTTATATTTTATGATGTAAAAATTAAAATAATATTTATTAATTATTATAATATAATAAAAGATGATACTAGAAAAGATACTCTTAAGAAACGTTTGTTAATTTTTTGTCATTTGATATTTCTATAATATTAATTAATTTTTTATATTACTATTTTCTTTATGATATTTCATTATATAGTTAACAAAATTTAATGTTAAAAAATATATTTTAGTTTTAATATGTAAAATACTATCATTTAAAAATAATGATATTGATATTTATTTTAAAGTAAGTTGATTTTTAAAATAAATAGTTATTTTAGTGTGTGCTTTTACACACATTTTAATATCATTAAAATTCTTTTTTAACATATTTTTAATATTTAATAATAGGTTAAACAATATAATATATTTAAAGTATTATTTTTTTTATATAGTCTTTTTTTCTTTTATGATTTCTATTACTTAATCATTTAATAAAATTAAATTTAAAAAAAATATATGTTACTTTTATTACTTAAAAGAATATTATTTAAAAAGTAATATATGTTTATTGATAAAAAGAATTATAAAAATTTGTGATAAAAAAATTTTGTCTTAAAAAATAATTATTAATTTTATATGTGAACGGTTTCTTTTATTAATATTTTATTATTAAATAACGTTTTCTTGACAAGACGAATCAGTTGAACGAGAACTAGAGAAGAGGAAAGAGTAAATATAGTTCTCACAATTAACTGAACTGAAACTTTTATAAGTTCAATTTTTAAAAATTGAACCACAAAATTGTATACTGAATTTTTAGTAAAGGTGGATCAGTTTTTTTAATATAATATAGTACAGTTAACTATAGTACAGTACAAATTAGTTATTTTTGCCCATCCCTAGTACGAGGGTCGGGTCTCCATTTTCTACAAGACATATATAGTGATTATGCCTTTCTTGTGTTATATAATATATTCCCACTGTTAGTTATTAGTACTGTTAGTGTGTTTGTGAGAAATAACTATTTTCTATTTTTTGTTTTTATTCTTTTTGTCTCTCCGAATATTTTGTTTGTTGCTTACTTAGTTAGTTTGTTAGGATGGATAATTACTTTTTATCATCACCTTTTGTATTGAACATAATTTATAAATTTAGTATCTCTGGGTCTTTTACTATTGAGTTGAAATAATGAGTGATGGGTGTCGCGACCCATACAAATTTGATGTGCATAAAAGAATGCAGTATAGCTAGGAAGTGACTCCTAGGTCGTCTCTCAAGGACCAAATGTGGTTCGAGAATTAGGTCAGACACGCAGTGGGGGGTTGAGAAATTGGTTTTTTTTGTGAATGCAACTGACGAAATTAAAAATAAAAATTAAACACATTCGAACATCATAAAAAGCGTTAAAGAGAGTAAAAATGCTAAACCCAATACTAGTCTAAACAAATATCTATACATAGTTAAATTAAATTAAATACAAAACTAAATTAAAGAAACTAAAAACAACTCAACCTACATTTCAAACTAAATTAAAATAAAAGAAAAAAAAACATAAAGTTTATCTAAAACCTAAGCTAATTTAAAATAAAAGAAAATAAAACAAAAAAACAAAAAAATTTATTTAAAACCTAAACTAATTTAAAATAAAAGAAAATAAAAAAAAATAAAACCCGTGACAGCAACTCACCCTTGTGAATATTCCAAGTTAAAAACAAAACTAAAATTAAACTTGTTAAATGGCACCGCCGGACACACAGTCATTTATGTCTTAAATGAAAATTCTTCTCCTAAAAGTTATTACCGTATACATACTCCAAAAAAATAAAAGGCCACATTGCATTGAACCAATTAAAATATTTAAATTAAGCAAATGCATCTAACATTGATACACCATACAGAAAAACACACTCTAGCAAAAATAAAAACGTAGCATCGGAAATTAAATGAATTAATGTGCTTCTCCCAACCAAATAAAAATACAATGTCACCGTGCTGCTGCTTCTAGCCAAATGAAAATGCACCGCTTATCTTTCTCCATGAATCAACGTGCTCAACTCCTTTTTACCAAGCAAAGCAAAGAAAATCAAAACAGCATTTTATCCTAAGAAAAATAAAGCAAACTGTGCTTCTGCAATTAAAAGAGTAACAACGTGTGTGCCTAAAATTGAATCAACATTTCCATATGACCGTGACAGCAGCTGAATGCACAAAGATGAATCAGAGTAATTAATTTCCTAAAAACGCAATGAGTGATTATAATAAAAGCTAGCTGCTGTCTCTGCTGGAATCAAACTTCAAAATAAAAAAAAAAAACAATGCATGAACCAAATGAAAAATAAAAGTGTTGAATCAACGTTCCAGCACCTCCAATATGAAGTGTCGGCAGCTGCAGCCCCCTCCCAATACACAATTGCCGAGAGTCTCCAAACACTGCAGCCAAAATTCTTTGCACCACCAAGTGACAGCTGGTGTGATAATTCTAAATCTTTTTCATTCACATCATCAACCAAAATCCAATAAAAACATGGTGTTTTTCTAGAAGCAAAGAACGTTACTGCAAAAGAGAATTGAATTTGCTGAGAAAAAGTAGTGCCCCCCAAGTGTGACGGCTGGTGCTTTCTAAGAGACCATGTGTCCAAAAATAGGGTAGGGTCCACCCTAAAATTAAAAAGGAGCCCTAGGTGCCAAGTGTCTAATTGGGCCCATCATAAATTTGTTAACATTGACCTAATTGTGCACAAGTTTAATTAAAAACATTCTATACTACTAAATTACAATATAATTAAATTTGAAATGTCCAAGTGGAGAGTCTTTAATTTAATTTGTGTCCTTCCTAATGCTCCAAAATATATCTCCAAAATTTTCCCTGCAATTAAAAATGCAAATAATTAGCTCAGAATATTCAAATTAATTAAAATTAGAATTTCCGGTCAAATTAAGCATAATTAGGAAAAATGGGAAAATACTGGACAATTAAGCATAATTCCCTGATTAATTCTAGCACAATAAACTAAGTGAAATCAATAAAATATCGACTCATCAAAATAGACCACACTTAGTCTTTTGCACTCCTGGGCAAAATCAAGACGCAAATCAGGGAACAGTTCAGACATCAGGAAGATGACACAGACTCATCATACAGAAAACAAAGACTCACAAGGACAGACACAGAGTTGCACAGTTCTTAAGAAGTCTGGACAATGAAAAGGAGGTGGACAGAATCCCACACAGAGTCAGAGAAAGCAAATACTCATGAAATCATCCAAGCAGTTCAAAGCATGACAAAATGATCAGTCAGCTCAAGAGAAGAATCAAAAGTAACAGAACCTCACAGATGCACACTATCAGTGTTTCTCTCAAGTGTCTAGGGTAAACAGTGTCAACTCAATGCACTCAAGAAAGCAAGCAACAAACAGTCTTGGCAAGCCTCTAATATCAACACTCAAAACATATATGCATGTTCAAATCAAAAGGTCTTTTATGGATGTAACGGGGTCAAGGAAAAAGGAGGATAAATATGGATGAGAAGCTACAAACCAAAATGAATAGAGGAGCAATGGGGAACAAGTGAAACACAATCAAATCACACCCAAACCTCTAATTTCATCCTCTTCCTGACTCCTTTATTCACAATTTTTTTATTTTTTTCCCATTTTTCTGTATTTTTTTTCTTTCTTTTTTTTCATCTTGTCTCTTTTCTTTTCTCTCTTTTCATAACACAACTCCGAGAGACAAGACACACATATATTTACAAAACAAATAAAAAGAGGAACCAACTAGCCAACTCATCAGAATCTCCCAAGAGACCACACTTATTCCCAAAACAAATCCAAAGCTCAAAAATTCCCTAAGGCTAAGGTAATCATGGTTTTTCAGTTAGGGCTAGTGTGTGAGCTTGAAAACAAAGAAATGGGGAAAGCATAGGCTCAAAGGGGCTATCAAAGGATCAAAACAGGGTAGGCTCATTTGGCTAGAAAGGCTCAACAACAAAGCTGCCTTTATCACTTTCAAACATGCATATCAATCAAGAAACATCAAAAAGAGTCAAGCCAAGGCAAATGTGCAAGCAATCAAGAGACATATCATACACAAGAAAGAATATCAAGTGGCTCAAATCTCACACAGGGTATTTCTGTCACAATCAAATCAACTCTCAAACATCATAATCATCCTCCAAGCAGAGAAAAGCAAGGATTTCAAGCGAATTAGAGTATCAATGAAGTGAAGGAAAACACTGACAACCCTAACAAAGTCCAGAAATCAAGATAAACATGCAAATCTATACACAAGACACAACAAAAACTACCTAGAAAACAAAAAAATTAATGCAAAAAGCATAAACTAACAAAGAAAAATCAGAGTCTCCCCCAATAGACCACACTTAAACTACACAGTGTCCTCAATGTGTCACAATCATAAGATCACAATCATAACAGTCCATAGATCAAGGACAAGGGCAATAAAAGTAAGGAAAGAGGGGAGAAGGGAAAAGGAAACTCCCCTGATCATGGTGGCAGTTGCCAATTTTGGACTTTCAGGGAGATCTCTTCCACCATCGGGTTCAGCAAAGAAGTGTTGAGGAAGAACTGCTTCAGTCTCCAAATTTGATCAAGCAGGGAGATGTCCTCCACCGCTGGATCCAAGAAGTAGTGATTGTTGATGAGTGGGTTCAGCTGGTGCCTAATAATCTTCAAACTGTTGGCACCTTTGTCTTCCACCATGGATATGTGTTGATCAAATGCATGTGTACCTCTTGCAACATGGTTAGTGCAATGTGGTTCCAAAGAAATAATATGCAGAGGTATAACACCGAATCCCAGTGTAAGAGGCTGAACCTCAGATAAACTCTCAGAACATGAATCACTTTCAAATTCAGAAGCAATATCAACAACAAAATTAGATTCATGTTCAGTGCATGGAGAATAAACATTCAGACAAGATGACAAAAGTTGTTTCTCATCATGCAGAGAGTGAAAATCAAAAGCATGCTCATCAAATTCATCAACATCGACATACCTATCAACAACATAATCATCAACAACAGAATGAATAATAGGTATGTCTACCTCCACTTCCCTAAAGATTGGTAGAGTGGTGGAAGGTGAAGATGGTCTACCTATCTCAAAAGTGTTGTTTATACCTGCCTGGTCCTCCAAATCTTCATCAGTCTCCTCAAGTGCAAGAGTAGGGACATAGGAGGGTGGGAAAGTAGATGACGCAGTAGCAAGCTCATGACTTTGCTCCCCATCACCTATGTGGATGGCACCAACATCATCTGGAAGCTGAACAGCCTAAAACGGTGATTCCTCTGAAACATAAGATTGTTCCTCAGTGAGCTGAGTGGCCATCTGCCCCATCTGATCAGTCAAACTCTGAATAGAAGCTGTGGTCTCTTGCTGGAACTGAATGTTCTGCATGGCTATCTGCCTCAGTAACTCCTTCAATGTAGGCTCAAAAGTGGTGGAAGGATGAGGAGTTGTTTGGGCAGGCTCATGAAATTGCAACTGTTGTGGTTCATGGACCGCTGGAGAAGGCATACAAGGAGTCTGGAATGGTGGTTCTTGATATTGATGCTGTGAAGTACCATACCATCCCATGCTAGGGTCATTCCATCCAGGATCGTTGCTGTAACCATACTGAGCGGGGAAGAATTTATCGAAGAACATATGCTCAAGATCTTCCCAAGAAGTGATGGATCCAGGAGGAAAACCATAAAGCCAATCCCTTGCTGCTTCTTGTAATGAGTGTGGGAATGCCTTTAAGAACATGTGATCATCAGGGACATGAGGAGGTTTCTTTGAAGAGCAAATGGTGTAGAACTCCTCCGAGTGTCTGTGTGGGCATTCACCTGTAAAACCATGAAACTTAGGCAGCAAATGTATCAGTCCAGGGGTGAGAACGCAATGAACATCACCCTTATTAAGTGAAGCTTGCTCCCTAGGAGCACTCTCAGGAGTTGGAGGATGAGTCATATTGTTCTCAACATAGAAATCAGCAGAATATGCATGAGAAGCAATATCAGAGTCAGATGCAGAAGGAGAATCATAATCAAAGACACAGGCAGAAGAAACAGTATTCACAAAATCAAAGTAGGTAGACATGTAGAAGGAAGGGGGAAAAAAGAATGCAATGAAAATATGCAACTAAAGCTACCTAGATGCAACGAACAATGACGAACACACAAAACAGAACATCACACTCACAACACAAGACAACACATAACACATACTAACACAACAAAAGACCTAAAACCGAACCGTTGGTCCCCGGCAACGGCGCCAAAATTTGATGGGTGTCGCGACCCATACAAATTTGATGTGCATAAAAGAATGCAGTATAGCTAGGAAGTGACTCCTAGGTCGTCTCTCAAGGACCAAATGTGGTTCGAGAATTAGGTCAGACACGCAGTGGGGGGTTGAGAAATTGGTTTTGTTTGTGAATGCAACTGACGAAATTAAAAATAAAAATTAAACACATTCGAACATCATAAAAAGCGTTAAAGAGAGTAAAAATGCTAAACCCAATACTAGTCTAAACAAATATCTATACATAGTTAAATTAAATTAAATACAAAACTAAATTAAAGAAACTAAAAACAACTCAACCTACATTTCAAAATAAATTAAAATAAAAGAAAAAAAAACATAAAGTTTATCTAAAACCTAAACTAATTTAAAATAAAAGAAAATAAAAAAAAACATAAAATTTATTTAAAACCTAAACTAATTTAAAATAAAAGAAAATAAAAAAAAATAAAACTCGTGACAGCAACTCACCCTTGTGCATATTCCAAGTTAAAAACAAAACTAAAATTAAACTTCTTAAATGGTACCGCCGGACACACACTCATTTATGTCTTAAATGAAAATTCTTCTCCTAAAAGCTATTACCGTATACATACTCCAAAAAAATAAAAGGCCACATTGCATTGAACCAATTAAAATATTTAAATTAAGCAAATGCATCTAACATTGAAACACCATACAGAAAAACACACTCTAGCAAAAATAAAAACGTAGCATCGGAAATTAAATGAATTAATGTGCTTCTCCCAACCAAATAAAAATACAATGTCACCGTGCTGCTGCTTCTAGCCAAATGGAAATGCACCGCTTATCTTTCTCCATGAATCAACGTGCTCAACTCCTTTTTACCAAGCAAAGCAAAGAAAACCAAAACAGCATTTTATCCTAAGAAAAATAAAGCAAACTGTGCTTCTGCAATTAAAAGAGTAACAACGTGTGTGCCTAAAATTGAATCAGCATTTCCATATGACCGTGACAGCAGCTGAATGCACAAAGATGAATCAGAGTAATTAATTTCCTAAAAACGCAATGAGTGATTATAATAAAAGCTAGCTGCTGTCTCTGTTGGAATCAAACTTCAATATAAAAAAAAAAACAATGCATGAACCAAATGAAAAATAAAAGTGCTGAATCAACGTTCCAGCAACTCCAATATGAAGTGTCGGCAGCTGCAGCCCCCTCCCAATACACAATTGCCGAGAGTCTCCAAACACTGCAGCCAAAATTCTCTGCACCACCAAGTGACGGCTGGTGTGATAATTCTAAATCTCTTTCATTCACACCATCAACCAAAATCCAATAAAAACATGGTGTTTTTCCAGAGGCAAAGAACGTTACAGCAAAAGAGAATTGAATCTGCTAAGAAAAAGTAGTGCCCCCCAAGTGTGACGGCTGGTGCTTTCTAAGAGACCATGTGTCCAAAAATAGGGTAGGGTCCACCCTAAAATTAAAAAGGAGCCCTAGGTGCCAAGTGTCTAATTGGGCCCATCATAAATTTGTTAACATTGACCCAATTGCGCACAAGTTTAATTAAAAACATTCTATACTACTAAATTACAATATAATTAAATTTGAAATGTCCAAGTGGAGAGTCTTTAATTTAATTTGTGTCCTTCCTAATGCTCCAAAATATATCTCCAAAATTTTCCCTGCAATTAAAAATGCAAATAATTAGCTCAGAATATTCAAATTAATTAAAATTAGAATTTCCCGTCAAATTAAGCATAATTAGGAAAAATGGGAAAATACCGGACAATTAAGCATAATTCCCTGATTAATTCTAGCACAATAAACTAAGTGAAATCATTAAAATATCGACTCATCAATGAGGATTGAGGAATTTTGAAACCAGAATCATTCTCTGCTTTCTCTATCATGGTATCAGCGTTGAAACTTCAGCTTTCTTTTGCATAACACTTTTTTCTTCTTCCTCAATATTTGACCATGGCTTCCATCAATCAAAATACTTCACAAACACCAGATTATTTAGTAAATCCGACTCATCCACTCTACCTGCATCTTGGAGAGAATCCAACTTTGGTGCTTGTTTCGCCTCTACTCACAAAGAACAATTTTAACCAATGGGAGAGAGACATGGTAGTAGCACTTCAAACCAAAAACAAGGAGTGATTCATTCATGGAACTCTTCCTTGTCCACCTAGCATAGATCCATTACACGAAGCTTGGCGAAGATCTAATTGGATGATAATGTCATGGCTCACTCGTTCCACGACTCCTTCAATCAAGCAATTTGTGATGTGGATGGATACAACTTCCAAGATTTGGCGAGATCTCAAGGATCGCTTCTCTCATGGCGAAAGAATTGGAACTCTATAGGTGTGTTTTGACCTATACTTGTTTGACACCTTGTGCATGTGGTTTCCTCTCTAAACTTCACAAAGAACACGATGATGATTATGTGATTCGCTTTCTTCGTAGATATATGAGACTTAGGCCCAAGTTTGTTCTCAAATAATGATTCTGGATCTCATGCATTCGATTGTAAAAACCTTTTCTATGGTTCTTCAGCATGAACGGGAATTTATTGGCATCAGTCTGAAGCCTTTTGTTCCAGATTCATTGGCTTTTGCTGCTCTATCCAATGATCAACCATGTTTCCATTCTTCCAACAGGACCATTTCCACTGCTAGCAAGATCAATTCCAAGAACAACAAAATTTGTGAACAATGCAAGAAAACCAATCATACCATAGAGACTTGCTACTTTCGTATTGGTTTTCCGGCTGGTTACAAAAATTCCAAACCCAATAAAAAAGCTTTTGCCAGTTTGGTTGTTGTGGATTCTTCTGTTTGTAATCACACCAATTATCAGTTCACTCTCTCTAAAGACCAGTATCAAGCAATCTTGGCCTTGCTCCAACACACTAAGGATCATTCATCCTCCGTGAATCATGCTTCTGTCCATAATTCAGGTACCACTTCTACTTCTCCTCATTGGATCATTGACAGTGGTGCCACTGACCACATCTGTCCAATCCAATCTTTATTTCATAAGCTTCAAACCATCAAAGCAATCCGTATTAATCTGCCTAATCACACTACTGTCATTTCCTCTTTTTCAGGGACTATTCATATAGGTGCCTTATTACTTATTGATGTCATTTTTGTACATGAATTCTCTGTTTTTCTCATTTCTGTTCCTAAACTTGTGTCCACCATTAATTGTATGGCAATATTTTGTGATTCTCACTATTTATTTTTTCAGAATTCTCAACTCACGATGATTGGAGTAGCTAGGAAGGTTGATGGCTTGTACTGTTTTGAAGAATCATATGATTTGAATCCCAACAAAGTTTCTCAATCTTCTCTTATCAACAAATCAACTATTTCTATTGTAAATGCAGTACATAATAATGACATGTGGCATCATAGACTAAGACACACTTCCAAATCTATTTTGCAGTTGTTATCCTCTCAACATCCTACTATTAAATACAAATATTGTATGCCATGTGATATTTGTCACTTTGCCAAACATAAGAAATTACCCTTTCCTGTTAGCACCTCTAAAAGCTCTCATCTCTTTGAACTATTGCATGTTGATATTTGGGGTCCCTTACAAACTGTTTCCATTGATGGTTATAAATACTTCTTAACACTTATTGATGACTTAAGTAGGTTCACATGGGTTCATCTTTTAAAATCAAAAGCTGAGGTCAAAACTTTTCTTCCCAAATTCATTACTCTTATTGAAAATCAATTTGATATAAAACTAAAAAGACTAAGGTTTGACAATGGAAAGAAATTTTTCTTAACTGATTTCTTTTCTTCTAAAAGCATTTTTCATGAAACCTCATGCATTGAATCCCCTCAACAGAATGGGATAGTTGAACGCAAACGTCAACACGTTTTGAATGTAGCTCAAGCCTTACTTTTCTAGTCTGCTTTGCCTTTTATTCTCTAGTCATATGCTATCAGACATGTTGTACACCTCACTAATAGGCTCCCTACTCCTTTTCTTGAAAACCAATCTCCTTATCAATATGTTTTTGGCAGCATTCCTGATTTTAGCACACTTAGAGTCTTTGGTTGTTTAGCTTTTGCTAACACTATCATGGATGGCAGAACTAAGTTAGAAAAACGTGCCTCTAAGTGTATTTTTCTTGGTTTCAAACCAGGGGTTAAAGGCTATCTTCTATATAATCTTCATACCAATTTTTTTTCTATCTCGCAATGTAGTTTTTTATGAGTTTCATTTCCCGTATGCTCGTTATTCTCCATCTTTATCTCATCACCACAACACTAGTCCTACTGCATCACAACAAATTTTTTATTCTTTAATTGCTTTGGACATACATGGTTCCCATTTCACTATTGCTCCTAGTTCTTCTTCTCCTAATATTGACAATACTGCTATTGAACCAGTTATGCAATTCAATGATGATTCTAATGATGTTGTGCAAGTTGTTGATCAACCTCCTAGGGTTTCAAATAGAGATAAGCCACTTTTTTACCTATCTGCTTATGACTGTCCCACTCTTTCTTCTGCTAACATTTCCTATAGTACTCCTTATCCATTACATTCATATTTATCATATTCAAATTGTTCTAACTCTCACACTACTTTTTGCACGTCTTTATCTGCCACAATTGAGCCACTTCTTTTAAGGAAGCTTATCAGCATGATCATTGACAGCAGGCCATGCTTGTGGAAATACAAGCTTTATAGAGAAATCGCATCTGGTTATTGGTCAGATTACCATCGATAAAGAAGGTTGTTGGTTGCAAAGGGGTTTACAAAACCAATTAAATTGAATGCAGTTGGTTCCATAGAGAGACATAAGGCATATCTTGTTACCAAAGGAGTTACACAAATTGAAGGAATGGAGTTTTTTTAGACATTGTCTCCTGTAGTGAAGCTCACCACTGTCAGATTTCTCCTTTCCATTGTTGTTTCTCGCAACTGGTTTTTATACTAGCTTGATGTTGATAACGCTTTTTTACACAGTGATTTAGATGAAGACATTTATATGAGACCTCCTCTGGGATTGCTTCTTCGAGAACCCAATTTGGTTTGTAAATTACACAAGTCTCTCTATGGACTTAGATAAGTTTCGCAACAGTGGAATTCTAACTCACATCTGGGTTAATTTCTTATGGTTTCTCACAGAGCTCTACTGATCACTCCCTGTTTACCCAACATTCTTCTGATTCCTTTATTGCTCTATTGGTTTATGTTGAGGATATAGTTCCCACTGGAGATAACATGCATGTCATTATTATTGTAAAACAATTTTTACATCATCAATTCAGCATCAAAGATTTGGGCTCTCTCAAATTTTTTTCTTGGTTTTGAGGTTGCTCGATCATAGCAGGGTCTTGTGCTAAAGCAAAGAAAATATTGTTTGGAAATCTTGGCAAAATTTGGTCTCACTGGTTGCAAGCCTACCAATTCTCCTTCGAATCCCACTGTTAAGCTGAAAGATGATGAGGGTGATTTTGTTTCAGATCCTATTGCTTATAGAAGATTGATTGGTAAGCTGCAGTACTTAACTAACACACGCCCTGACATTTCCTTCGTTGTTCAGCAAGTTACCCAGTTCATGTCCAAGCCACGACAATCTCATCTCTATGCTGCTTTTCGGATTCTAAAATACCTCAAAGGTTGTCCCAATCTTGGACTTTTCTATCCCTCTTCCAATCCTCACATAATTCAAGCTTTTTCTGGTTCAGATTAGGCTAGTTGACCTGCTACCTTTAGAATAAGGCCCAAATGATAGGTCCAATACTTTGTTCTTTTCCTCGACCTTTTGTGTCATCTATTGTAAAATGATGATAAAAGTTACGAAAAAAAATTTCTAAGACATGTAGATTTATTGTCCTTAAAGACTTATTTGTGGTATGTTATGCATGTTTTAGGATACAACATGAACTTTCCAAAAGATTTCTGAAAATATCAGAGTTAGTAAGGAACTAAAAAAAGTAAAATAATAAAACCAAAATATTATAATAAAGAAAAGAGAGAAGAAAGAAAATAAGAGAAAAAAGGAGAATGAGAGAAGTGTTGTGTGTTTTGGAATGACCACAAAAACATTATTTATAGAGTGAGAAATGGCCCATCTTGCGAAAGAAGGGCCCATAATTTCACCAACTCCTTACCCATCTTGTGGAAGAAGAACTGACCAAGGAGAGACGAAAAATGTTCATTCAACAACGTTTCTCATCCTTTTCGCAACAATTGTTGTAATATTGTTATAACAATCCCCTATATATTGCAAAAGATAAAACATAAACCAAAGAGATAGAAAAGAAATAACCTTGATTTCATAAGATGTAATGCATCGGAGATAGTATAACAAGTTGTATGAATCAGTCCAAGATCGAGAAACTTAACACACAAGTTGGTATAACAAGTTATATGATCCAAAGACATTTGACGTGTGCTAGAGGTTTATCAATCACCATACACCTCCACAATCTTTGTTGTTATCATTGTGATGCGCTTACTAGGCCATGTGCGTACCCAATATTCATAAGTGCTTTAAAGATCATGTGAAGATCTTATGCCAGTGGCCCCACTTGGCACTCATATAGGTAATTTCATCAAGTGTATGCTACAAATCATACATCACCCGTAAGGGATATGAAGATCATTAAAACCTTTATTTAAACTAAAATTCTATCACCACATAGAATTTTAATTACAAAGTTTAACCTCTCAATAATACAGACTTTAGAACTTTCGCACACACCATAGGATTGGACATATTTGATATTTGAAACCAAATTAGAGCCCTCAAAACTAACAAGTGACTTGTTTTTACCCATATGAACCTATTCATGGGATCTTCAATCAGAAAGGTTGGGTTACCATCACCTGTTTGTTTGCAAGTGACTTATATCTCATTCCCCTTGATGTTTGTAAGATTATATTTCTTCCCAATGGTTGTTAAGAGGATTTTCTATATTTCATTCTCACTTCACATAATCAACGAAAATAGTTTAACTCTTTAGAATCGACTTAACCAAATTGTGTCTCAGTGTCTGTTCTTTTGCATTGTTTTACTATCTTGTAGCACATTGACACAAATTAGTGTGTACTCTTTTTCTTTCACCCATGTTTTTCTTAAAATAGGTTTTGTTGGGCAAGGTTTTAATGAGACACCACATACACTTTATGTTTCATAAGTACATGAATTGTGTTCAAATATACGACTACTTGGTAAATTCAAGCCTAACACCCAAACTTGAGACTACTTGGTAAATATGAGTCTAGTGTTTGAATATGCGATTATTAGGTAAATCTAAGCCCAACATCCGAACATGCAACTACTTGGTAAATTCAAGCCTAGTTTTTGAATGTGACTACTCAGTAAATCTAAGACTAGTGTATGAATATATGACTACTTTGTAAATTCATGCATGGGTATCCAACCATGGACTTACTTGGAAAATACTCCAAATATCTTTGAGTGTTTGACCAAGGACCCACTTGGAAAACACTACAAGTACCTTATAAGTGTGCGATTATGAACTTACTCGAAAAAATTAGAGTATAATGTAAGCAAATCTTTGATTTTTCAATTAAATGAAAATAACACACAGGATCTTGAATTTTCATGATACTTGATAATGCTAATTCTTACCATTATTTAAGCATCATTTTAGTAGCAAAATCAACTCCTTTATAGCTTGTAACTTGCTTAATCCTCTTCTTTTGTCTTGTTTTCTCAATAAGTGTGTTTTAGGCTACATTGATGTAACTTCATCATTAATCCCATTATTTTGCAGCTAATAATATGCTTGGAAGAATCTCCAACAATGTAGAGAACTGAACCAGCCACAAAAGAAAGCAAATCTTCAGAAAAACCAGAAAAATATGTTGTCCAGCAGAGTCAGGCTCGGGCGCCCCTTTTTGAGGGCGCTCGAGCGCAACTGGGTCAGGTGCCAGAAAGCTGGTTTTGTGCACCATTTGACTGTCGCGCGCCCGACCGCCCGTTTTTGAGGGCGCTCGAGCGCCATTTTGCTGATATGGCATATTTGCTCTATTTAACTCAGAAACGCGAAAGGGTTGGGGTCTTTGGTTCTTTGGAGGTGCGATTTCACTGCTGGAGCTCATGGAGGGCGCGAGGAGTTTATGGGAACATCTCCTCCTCTTCCTTTGGGTCTCCTTCTTCTTCCATCTTCCATGTTTGTAAGCTTTAAGGTTCTCCATGGAAATGGAGAACCAAACCCATCTTGTTAGGGATTGTTGTAGCCTATGAATTCTTGTGTAATGGATGATTGATTTGATTATATATATGCCTTTTCTATCAATTGCTAGTATTCTTGTTTCCGATCTTAAAGCTGACATGTAATAGGAATGTTCATGACTTGATTTTGGGGTTTCATGGATTATGAGGACGTAAGATGAAATCTTGAACTAAAACAAGGGTGATTCTAGGGATGGAAGATGATTCACATGTTGTCTTAAGATCCTAGCTCATTAATGCGGGTTTGCTTGTTAGGTTGCCAAGGGATTGGGATTTAATGAGAAAACCTAGGCTCTTTCACCTAAGGGATTAGGGTTAGAGTGTTTTAGTGGATTGACTTTAGTAAATTGATGGAGAGGAGATGAAATTGGGTGTACACAAGAGTGAATTGGTGAAAACTAACCTTAAAAAAGTCATTTCACATCAATTCTAGTCTTTTCCATTTCTAAGTGCCTTCAAACACCAAAGTCCAACTTTGTAATTATGTGTTATTTTATCTTGTTCACGTGTTTGTAAATGAATGTTTTTCTATTGAGTCTAGATGAGTTGTTAATCGCACAATTCTCTAGTATTACGAGTCTCTTGGGAAAACGATACCTGGTCTTACCACGGTTTATTACTTGAAACAATTCGGTGCACTTGCCGAACCAACCAACAAGTTTTTGGCGCCGTTGCCGGGGACTCGTGTCAATACTAGACTTTTGTGAGGTTTCTACCTTGTGTAGACTTGATTTTGTATATAGAACTAACTCTTTTCTTGTAAATAGCATTTTCGGTTTAATTGGGCTAATTTGTGGCTTTAGCCTAGTTGTGTCTAAGTATATGCAGGGGGATGTTCACACAAGGAGGACTGCAGCCTCAAAAGCATCGTGTAGGCCTTGAGATGGACTTATAGGACACAAGGAGACAACTAGCTTGAGCACCGCAAGCTGCCCCAAATTCTCCCTTCTCTGGTGATGCTCCAAGTGCTAAGTGAAAGTAGTAGAAGAATGGGAGAAGCAAAAGAGAAAGACTAGTCACCACCACCCTTTGATGAGAGACAAAGAACTCAAGCCTTGCAAGCCTAAGTTGATCAAGAGGAGTGAGTATTTAAAGATGTCAAGGTAGTGGAAGGGAAAAGATGAAGATTCTTATGCTGTGAGAGTTGATTTGGTGACTAGAAAGTGATCAAGAAGAGTTGGTGAAAGGAGCACACCTACAACAAAATCTGCACTTCATTGATTTATACGTCAAGCTAATGACGTTAAACAAGCGCTTTTGGGAGGCAACCCAGTTTTCTTACCCTTTTTACTTGTGTTTGTGTGATTTTTGTGTCATTTGCATTAGTAACTTATGTTTTGCATGTTTGTGTTGTGTTGCATTTTTGTGATTTTTGAGTTTTAATGTTGTGTTTGTGGTTTGTATGAGTGTATTATGTTAGTTTTAGCTTCTTTGGTGTGTTTTCAAGTGCTTAAATCTGTTTTGACATGTTACGTGTGCTTTAGGATGTTTTGGTGTGATCTGAAATGCTTAAATATGATTTGAATGCATATGTGCAGTTTTGAATTATAGAGTAAAAAGCTTTGGAAATGTGCATTCAACTTGTCATTCATGCATTCAATTTCGTTCCTTATGGTTTAGACAAGTTTCTATGATGTAAACATGATATTCTGGATTGAATTGAGTGTGTAAGAGGGTAAAAATCCAAAAATCCTAGTGTGAGAAGCCAATTTTTGTGCTGCAGAATTCTACAGAATCAGGCTCGAGCACCCTTTTTTGAGGGGCGCCTGAGCGCCACTGGGTCAAAACCAGCCTTTTCTCACCTTTGGCCGAGTCAGGCTCAAGCGTCCCCAAAAAGGGGCGCCCAAGCGCCAGAATCTGGTTTAAGCACCATTTTTTTTTTCGTTTTGGTTGTGATTGTTTTGTTGTTTTGCTTTCTTTTCCACATTTATTTTAGTGTGTTTTGGGACCTTTCTCTTTAGTTGTTGACTATGAGATACTAATTTTACTTTGAGCTTTCTTGTTACAGTATAAGATCTTCCGAAGGACTGAACAAGTTGAAAACCACCATTGGTGAACCTTTGAGGCATGCACGAGCTGAGCAATTGTAGCATGGCCTGGGGGCCAGGCCCCTACTGATGGGGGAGGTGGAGCAGTTGAGGAGTATAAGCTATTGTGAGGAGGAAGATGTTTCAGATGATAAGTGAAGCTAGTGTCCTACACTACTAGAGCTGCAAAGAGTCCATTTTAATCGGTTTTTCAGTTTTAATTTCAAGTTTTTATTTGCTTTCAGTTTTTAGTTTTTGGATTTCTTTTTGACTTGCCTAGTGGATAGTTCTTCTGCAATTGGTCTGGTGATTTAAGTGAATCATATGCTATGCTTGAATTGAATACAAATCTTTTGTGCTTGCTCTTTATCCATGAGAATTGTTTTGAAAATTCGATTGAGATTATGTGGTTTGAACTTGTTGAACAGAGATTGTGGTTGCTTTCACCTGTTTAGATAGATGTTTGGTTTTAAATGTGATCAAAATACTTGGCATGATGTTTATCAAATTTTGGAACCTGAGTAAACATGTGAGATGTTGTGCCCCGGAGTTCATTGTTGAGTGCTATCACTTTGGAATCAAAGTTGATTTTGCCATAGTTTCTCTATTTGAATTGTTTGCTTGCTTGTTACAAATGATCAAGGCCATCTTGTTCTTCGACCTCTTCTACATTTTTGAACCTAAAAGCCAATGCTAAACCGTTGAACCTTAATGAAAACTTTCTCATCCCTGGAACCTTAAGTTTACTTGAAAAATCCTTAACCTCCTTACCTTGAGTTGAAATGAACAATTATGTTAGGATGAGGGGAATGGGTTAAGTTTGGGGGAGTTATAAAGAAAGGGAGCATTGAGAAAATAAAAAGTTGAGTTAAAAAAAGAAAGAAAAAGAAGAAAGAAGAAGAAAAGAAATAAAAATGCATTGAATGAATAAAGAGTTGGGAAATGAGTTGAGAAATGGTTTATTCAGTATTGAAGCAAAAAGAGAGACTGAATCTATACAGTAAAGTAAATTGTTTTCTCTCTTAGCTCAAGGTGCTTTGTTGTCCAGAAAAACTAATTTTTCTTCTTAGCCCAACCACAATACAAGCCCTTAAAAAGTCCTTGTGATGTTAGCTTGCTTGTGAATACGTTTGATATTGTTGAAACAGATGGCAAATTTGACTTGTGTGACACTGTGATAGTTGAGAGTTAGACACACATCCTTATACACCATTGTGCTCTAGTGAAACACTTTCTTTGGTGAGGACTGGTTCCATGCATTTAATGAAAACATCTTGTCATTCCTGTTGATCTTTCATTTGCATCTATCTTGTGAGTTTGAATTGTGAGCACCATGATTGAAGTTTAGCTTGTTGAGACCTCATTTTCTCTGGAATGTGATTTATAAGTTGAGTAAGCATGATTGATGTTTATTTTGATTGAAATGGTGTCTTGAATTGCTAGACCATTACAGTTGCACTGTTTTATTAGGCTAAGTTATCTTTTGCTTTTCATGAGGACATGAAAATATTCAAGTTTGGGGGAGTTGATAAGTGCGATATTTATCTAAATAAACGCACTTATAATTGTCTCTTTTGTGTGAAAAATAGCAATAAAGTCCCATGAATTGATGTAAATATTGTTTAGAAATGTTTATAAGTGGGTTTGATTGTTTTTATGATGATTTTTGCAGTGTAAATAAGGCAACAGAAGAAGAAAGAAGAAGATGTCACGCACCTGGCGCTCCAGCCAGCCAGAAATGAAGATTTCTCGCTGGAGCACAGGAGGCGCTCGCTCCAGCGAAAGTGCGGTTGCTCCAGCGACCTAGACTGGTCGCTCCAGCGAGCAGAGCAGCTCGCTCCAGCCGTTGACCAATTTTTAGACCTCATTAAAAGGTCCGAAAACGCGAAACAGAGGTAGTTTTGGAAGGGGAAACGCTCCCAGAACTCAAGGACGAAGGCGTGGAGGCACGATCTCACTGCAGGAACTCATGGAGGGCGCGAGGAGCTTGTGGGAACATCTCCTCCTCTTTCTTTGGGTCTCCTTCTTCTTCCATCTCCCATGTTTGTAAGCTTTAGGGTTCTCCATGGAAATGGAGAACCAAACCCATATTGTTGGGATTAGTTGTAGCCTTTGAATTCTTGTGTAATGGATGAATGATTTGATTATATACATGCATTTTTTATCAATTGCTAGTATTCTTGTTTCCAATCTTAAAGCTTGCATGTAATAGGAATGTTCATGACTTGATTTTGGGGTTTCATGGATTATGCGGACGTAAAATGAAATCTTGAACTGAAACCAGGGTCCTTGTTGTCATTGGAAGATGATTCACATGTTGTCTTAAGATCCTAGCTCATTAATGCGGGTTTGCTTGTTAGGTTGCCAAGGGATTGGGATTTAATGAGAAAACTTAGGCTCTTCACCTAAGAGATTAGGGTTAGAGCGTTTTAGTGGATTGACTTTAGTAAATTGATGGAGAGGAGATAAAATTGGGTGTACACAAGAGTGAATTGGTGAAAACTAACCTTAACAATGTCATTTCACACCATTTCTAGTCTTTTCCATTTCTAAGTGCCTTCAAACACCAAAGTCCAACCATGTAATTATGTGTTAATTTATCTTTTCGCACATGATTGTAAATGAATGTTGTTCTATTGAGTCTGAATGAGTTGTTAATCGCACAATTCTCTAGTATTACGAGTCTCTTGGGAAAACGATACTTGGTCTTACCACGGTTTATTACTTGAAACGATTCGGTGCACTTGTCGAACCACACAACAATACTCACTGTTCCCACATACACAGTAAAGGAGAACAGAACTAACTTGGATCCATTGTATAATTCTTCCTGTTTCTTCCTGTCAATTGTTCTCTCTCCTCTTACTCCTCTTTAATGCCTTCTTGATGATATAGAAGTTGCAGGATGTTTTTTCTCTATGAAAGTTACAGTTTCCCTTTGCCTTTTTTGAGAACGTTACGTTCTCTCTTTTCTTTCAGAAACTTATCATGTCTACAGGAGTAAACTTTTTTTTCCTCTTTTAATGATATTTTAATTAAATTTAATAAAATACCAAAATGCCCTTTTGGAGTGGGAAGAGAGGGATTAATTTTAATAACTCTAAAATAATCCCAATAACTTTAATACCTTATATTCTAATAATCATCACATTAGAATCTTTACATCAAAGTTATACTTTTCATTACATGAACCAATGTTAATTATTAATATAATTTAACATTCTCCCACTTGGTTCATATGATGACTTGAAGATCTAAAAATAAACTTTAAGTGCACACCATTCATTAGAATTATCAAGTCATCATCCTTATATGAATTGAAATGATCGGATCATGGCGGGCAAAAGTCATGATCGACAAGATTCCTTCCATGTATCACATAATCAAAATAACTCAACATAACTTTAATCAATCTTATAACTTTCATGTCTCTAAAAGAGACCTATCATGTTACCACAATCAATAATACATGTATATAACTTAATGTGGATAACAATAGAATAAAAAGAAACATAACTTTAATTGAATTCACAACTGTCATGACAGTACAAGCATATAACGATACAAATCCATACAGATAGATAACATCATCATGTTAACATTGACTTATCCATAATGCCTATACTTTCACCATGGCCAATAAAAGTTTTGGGCGGTAGTCCTTTAGTTAACGGATCTACTATCATCAAATTCGTACCAATATGCTCAATCAACACTCTATATTTCTGCACTTCTTCTTTGACCGACAAGTACTTCAAATCCATGTGTTTAGCACCCTTTGAGTACTTGTCATTTTTAGAGAAGAAGACGGTTGCGGAATTATCACAATAAATCCTTATTGGCCTAGCTATACTGTCAATAATGTCAAGCCTCGATACAAAGTTCCGCAACCACAAAGCATGAACTATGGCCTCAAAGCATGCCACGAATTCAGCCTCCATGGTGGAAGTAGCAATGACTGATTGTTTTTCACTTTTCCAAGAAATCCCTCCTCCAGCCAAAAGATAGACATACCCAAATGTGGATTTTCTTGAATCCACACATCTAGCATAGTCTGAATCCGAGTAGCCAATCACTTCAAGATGATCTGACTTTCTATAAGTGAGCATTTATTCTTTGGTACCTTATAAGTACCTAAGAACTTTCTTTGCAGCTTTCCAGTGATCCATTCCGGGATTACTTTGATATCGGCCTAACATTCCAACAACAAAACTGATATCTGGCCAAGTACAAGTTTGAGCGTACATCAAACTTCTAACCACTGACGCATAAGGAATGGACTCCATGGCCTTTCGTTCCAAATCATTCTTGGGACATTGCATTTGACTAAACTTGTCCCCTTTTTGAATTGGAACTATTCCAGGAGAACATTTTTCCATTTTGAATCTCTCTAACACTTTGTTAATATAACCTTTTTGAGACAAACTTAACAATCCTTGTGATCTATCACGGAATATTTCTATTCCTATCACATAAGATGCCTCATTCATATATTTCATTTCAAAGTTGTTAGAGAGAAACTTCTTTACATCATGTAACATACCAATATCATTAGCAGCAAGAAGAATATCATCAACATATAGGACCAAAATAACAAACTTACTCCCACTGACCTTTACCTATATACACCGATCAACGGTGTTCTCTACAAAACCATACGAAGTTATGGTATCATTAAATTTTAGATACCATTATCGGGAAGCTTGTTTTAGTCCATATATTGATTTCTTTAATTTACACACCAGATTTTCTTTTCCTGTCATGGTGAAACCTTCTGGTTGATCCATATAAACTTCCTCTTCTAAGTCACCATTCAGAAAGGCGGTCTTTACATCCATTTGGTGTAGCTCTAAATCATAATGAGCCACCAAAGCCAAAACAATTCTCAAAGAGTCCTTCTTAGAAACAGGAGAGAATGTCTCTTTGTAGTCAATGCCATCCTTTTGAGTGAAACCTTTGGAGACTAATCTAGCTTTATACCTTTCAATATTGCCTTTTGAGTCATGTTTAGTCTTAAAGACCCATTTACAACCAACTCTTTTTGAACCTTTAGGCAATTCAACTAGATCCCATACTTTATTGTTGTCCGTTGATTTCAATTCTACTTTCATAGCATTCAACCAATTCTCTGAATTGTTACTTTCCATGGCTTGTCTGAAAGAGACTGGATCCTCATCAATGCTTAAGTCACATTCATGTTCAATATAGTAAACCACATAATAATTCGAAATAACAGGTCTTTTCTGCCTTACAAACCTTCTTAATGTTGCTTCTTGTGGTTCCTCTATCAATTTCTCATTTATGAGTTGCTCATTCATGACTTGCTCATTGTCAATTGGCTCAACATTTATATGTTCATTTTGTGGGATTGGAACATTAACTTGTTGTCTCTGCTTGTTGTGTGACTGTGATACAACAAGAGGGATAACAACTTCAGAAGAGACATTAAAAGTAGAAACACTATCAGTATGCTCTTGAATGTTCACTATTCGTGATTCCTCACTCCCACTAAATTGACCATTTTCAATGAACCGAGCATTTCCAGACTCAACTATTCTTGTACTATGGTTAGGGCAATAAAATCTATATCCCTTTGACTTTTCAGGATGACCGATGAAGTAACCACTAATGGTTCTTGAATCAAGCTTCTTTTCATGTGGATTATATAACCTTACTTCTGTTGGACATCCCCAAACATGAAGATGTCTTAAACTGGGTTTCCTTCTAGTCCGTAGTTCATAAGGAGTTTTAGAAACTGCTTTGCTAGGAACCCTGTTAACCAGATATACAACAGTCTTTAATGAATACATCCACAAAGATAAAGGGATATTACTATGACTTAACATACTCCTAACCATATCCATAAGAGTACGATTCCACCTTTCTGCTACACCATTTTGTTGTGGTGTACTGGGCATTGTATACTGAGCACAAATACCCCGACTTTCAAGATACTTTGCAAATGGACCTGGACATTGTCCACTCTCATCAGTTTTACCATAATATTCACCACCTCTATCAAATTTCACCACTTTTACTTTTCTATCTAATTGCCTTTCCACCTCATTTATGAACACCTCAAGGGCGTTCACTGATTGAGATTTTTCATGCAATAGATATATATAACAATAACGTGAGAAATCATCAATAAAGGAGATAAAATATTTTTCACCATTCCAAGATTTAATGTCAAAAGGACCACAAATATCAGTGTGTATTAACTGAAGAAGTTGACTACTCCTTGTGGCGGGATACTTTGATATGTGTTTTGTTTGTTTACCCTTAATACAATCAATACATACATCCCAGTCATCAAAATCCAATTGAGGTAAAATTTCATTTTTCACTAACCTCAACATCCTCTCTTTGGATATGTGACCCAATCTTTTATGCCATAAGAAAGCAGAACATTAATTTCGTGCACTAGAATTTCTATCAACAACATGTTCAACATTAAATAGGGATTCAGAAAAATTAACATCAAGATTTAAACGGTATAAACCATCCAATAATGTACCAGAACCATAATAGTACGAAAGTTTATACAAATGAAAAATACCATTTTCAATCCTAAAGTTAAAACCTAAACAATCCAACTTTGCAACAGAAATCAAATTCCTAGTACAACCAGGAACATAGAGACACTTTTCAAGATTCAGACAATAACCAGTGTCTAGAATCAATCTGTAAGTCCCAATTCCTTCTATTCATGCCTTCATTCTGTTCCCCATATATAAATACTTTTCAGTTCCTTTTATGGGTTGGATTGAAAGGAATCTCTGCATAATATTAGAAACATGAGTGGTAGCTCCAGAATCCAACCGCCAGGTATTATTAGGTACTTCAATAATATTTGCTTCAAAACTTACAGAAACATAAAAAGTACCTTTCTTTTCGAACCAAGATTTTCTTTTCGGACAATCTTTCTTGAAGTGACCTACTTTCTTGCAAAAGAAACATTTCTGGTCCTTCTGGATACCGCCCTTATTCACTTTCATTGGGGCTTTGTCCTTCTTGTTCTTCTTTCCTGATTTAACTTTACTGAAGCTAGCACCTTCATGAGTTGTGAGATGGATAGAATGGTCTTTCATTTTCTTTAATCTCCCTTCCTCTTGTACCAACATGGCTTTGATTTCTTGAAAGTTCCACTTGTCCTTAATAGTGTTGTAATTCACTTGGAACTGGCCAAATTTAGGAGGAAGAGAGTTCATGATGAACTGTACTAGAAAAGACTCATTCACCTCCATTCCCATTGACTTCAATCTTGCTGCTATATTAGTCATTCTTGTTACATGTTCATGTATGGGCTGTGACCAATCAAACTTTTTGGTAGTCAGCTCACTCATGAGAGTTCCCACAATAGACTTGTCAGTTATGTCTGATTGTGAGTGCTCCTTGATCAGTTTCATAAATTCCTTTACGTTTTCCATTCTAGGCATGGAAGGCTATACGTTCTTTGCCATAGACATGCGCATCAAGTTTAATGACAGCCTGTTAGACCTATGTCAAGCCTCATAAAGAGACTTCTCATCATTTGTACTGGTCTCTGTAATGGCTGCGGGCATTTCATCCATCATAATAGCCATATCCAAGTCTAGAACACCCAGTTGAAACTGGATTTGTTTTGACTAATCGGCATAATTTAGCCCATTAAACTTGACAACATTGTTGCTCAAACCTGCTAAATTCATGTAAGCTGGAAATAATACACAAGCTCATACATTAATGCTTTGATTAAAAATTTATAGATTCAAACAAATTACTACACTAGTCATACATTCAAGTTCACCTTTGGCTGACACTTAAACTGATAGGTAGTCAATTAAGTCATTCATTTAAGTTCACCTTTGGGTGATTCTTAAACTGACAAATTGCATATATACTTTAATAACAATCAATCATACTTAAGTCTATATATATGCTATCTTTGGATATACAAAAATATACTAAGTACATGAAATGTCTCACTTTAATGTCATCAATTATAAACCATGGTTCACCTTTGGGTAATCCATAACATCCTTACATCAATGACTAATTACTCTCCGAAATTCAACTTAATTGAATTTCCTTCTTTCAAATACATATAATTCATAAAACAAAATTATATCAATCAATAAATACACTTTTCAAATTAAAAGCTTTCAAAATTATGAAACTTTTAATTCACATCTAATTTCTATTGAGGACACATCAATGTTAAAAAATTTAACATTAACACAAGAGTAAAAGTGTTTTCCTGTGAAAACAATGCCGCAACAGTAAAGTTGCTTCCAAAATAGAATTTTGCACTGCAACAATAAAGTTGCTTCCAAAATAGAATTTTGCACTGCAACAATAAAGTTTCTTCCAAAATGGAATTCTGCAATTGAATCAAATCACAAACATGTAGTACCTTAATGCAAAATTAAATAAAAAAAATTACTTCCAGGGTGAAATTCACGTTGCAGTGAATTGAAACAACCATCCAATAATAAAATTGCTTTAATGTAATAACCAAAAGTACAATTGCGGCTTCCAGAAATTCACTTTAGAGTGAATTCAATTCTCTTTGCATTAATAATAAACAATCGAAATCATAAAACCCTGCTACTTTTAATTTTCTTTCATATAAATAAAATAATTAAACATCTGAAAATCTAAAATTCCTAAATTTTGCAATTCAAAAATTAGGGTTTTAAAATTGGGAAAAACACTATTAATGGAGTATCATAAAATTCAGAACCGTGCTCTGATACCACTTATAAGCAAATCTTTGATTTTTCAATTAAATGAAAAAAGCACACAGGATCTTGAATTTTCATGATACTCATTGTTCCCACATACACAGTAAAGGAGAACAGAACTAACCTGGATGCATTGTATAATTCTTCCTGTTTCTTCCTGTCAATTGTTCTCTCTCCTCTTACTTCTCTTTAATGTCTTCTTGATGATATAGAAGTTGTTGCAGGATTTTTTTCTCTGTGAAAGTTACAGTTTCTCTTTGCCTTTTCTGAGAACGTTACAGTTCTCTCTTTTCTTTCAAAAACTTATCATGTCCACAGAAGTAAAATTTTTTTCCTCTTTTAATGATATTTTAATTAACTTTAATAAAATACCAAAATGCCCTTTTGGAGTGAGAAGAGAGGGATTAATTTTAATAACTCTAAAATAATCTCAATAACTATAATACCTTATATTCTAATAATCATCACATTAGAATCTTTACATCAAAGTTATACTTTTCATTACATGAACCAATGTTAATTATTAATATAATTTAACATATAAATTAAGCTTCCAAAAGCATGACGATATAAGTGCTCAAGTACAACCCCGCTATGAGCTAAAAGCAATAGACAAATCGTTCAAGAATTAAAAGTAACATATAAAACCGAGTACAAATAACTAAAAATAACATATAAACTTGTTTATTTAATAACTTAGTCGACTTACAAAAATTATTAACTTTCTATGGGTATATATACATATCTCTTGACCCAAATTTTTTTTTATTGTCAGACCCATAACAACTTAATAAACATGAGATTCAAATATGAGATCTATATAAAATATTATCATTCCTAAAATAAAAAATAAATATTATATTTATTATAAAATAAACAATCCAAATTATAAATAAATTGAATCTACTTATTAAATTTGTTAAATTTTTTGATATATTTTGAAATTATCTTATTAGTTGTTATACTAACATGGCAACAAATGTCTATAAATACTTCCAATAGAGTAACCGAATTCAATACTTATTTTTTATTTTCATACTCAGAAAATACATTTTACTTACATGAGAGTCCTTGTAAGTGAACTTCTCCTCTAGTTACAATTCATAGTTCGTACCCACTTCAAAGATGAAACTAATTCACCTAATAAATTTTCCGGTAATAACATGTTCTGCTTTGTTACTTGCTCCAAATATTCAGAACAAAAATTTATTCGACTTTGTTTACAATTTTGCACCCATCATAACAATCAAAATAAAGTTGCGCTATATATATTTCATCCACACAAAACAAAGTTCCATTTATGAAGCATTTTCGTCATGAAAAAAAATAAATTAATACCCACACCTTAGAGTTTAGTTGATATTTTCATTACTAGACTTTACAATTTATATAGTTCATTTCAATATTAAAAAATAATTTATATTCAAAACATACACAACTCAACTACCCAACAAATCAGACTTAAGCACCTAATTTGTCATAAAATAGTTCAAAGAGGGTTGATTATTCAACATCATAACGTAACTGTCCAATAGTACACTTAAAAATAATTAATATCTACCTTATTATTTAGTAGGATAGTGAATTTTGTCAAACCAAATGAAATAATGTAGGATTTTTTTCTGTAAATAAGTGTCGTGCCTAGTATCAGGATCTAAATATATTTAGCCTCCTATGCCTGTCCTATTATACGCGAGACTTACTATTTTGAACGTGTATATATATATATATATATATATATATATATGTATATATATATGATCATATACAGTTTCTACTTTGTGTAGGGATGCTCTTAAAAATAGAGAGAAATGAACCATGGTTACCTTACCACTGTTTCAACAAGTTCTTTACGTATCCGAATACAGGAGATTTGAAGAGATAAATAAAACATACATTAACAATAGTAGTAATAAATCATTAGTAGAAGTAATAGGAGCATGTTTTACATGGCAATTACTACTTTTATTTTTTAGGCATTGCTTGCATCACTTGGACGAGAAGGGGATGGCCCTGATCACTACCTGATGGTACAAAGCTGCAAGTGCTGCTCCAATGAAAGGCCCAACCCAAAAAATCCACTGCACCACAACGGTACAATTTGAAAAATTTAAACTATTTTTTAAATACATACTCTTCAACAAGGAAAAATAAAAATTATTAAAGAAATATTTTATACATAACTTTAAAAACAAATCATTAAAATTTGTTGCCTTAATACTGATGAAAGGAATAACTCACATGTTCATCCCAAATTGAGTCCTTGTTGTATACAAGGGCTGCACCAAGACTTCTAGCAGGGTTGATACCAGTCCCTGTAACAGGAATTGTAGCCAAGTGCACCAAAAAGACAGCAAAACCAATAGGCAATGGTGCCAATATCTAATACATTCATATTGCTATTATTAGATTCTGATCACAAAACAAGAACTAAGAAGCTGCAAATAAGGGAAAAGTTTTGCTTACTGGAACATGGGAGTCTCTAGCATTTCTCTTTGCGTCAGTTGCAGAGAAGACAGTGTAAACAAGCACAAATGTACCGACAATCTCTGCTCCGAGACCAGCCTTTCTGGTATACCCTGTACCGACTGAATTGGCACCACCACCAAGTTTCTCGTACAGGTTTGGCTGAAAGCCCTTAACTACACCTGCCCCACAGATAGCTCCCAGGCACTGCATAATTATGTAAAATATTGCTCTTGTCAGAGACAGTTTGCGTGCCAAGAACAGCCCAAATGTCACTGCTGGGTTAATATGACCCCCTGCATTACCAAATTCACACAAGCCATAAACAAAATTAGCGAGATTACACATCATCCGTGTTTTTCTTCTTGGATATTAGTAGTTAGACATTAGTCCCTTTATATAATGAGGACAGAAGGATCAAGAGAAAATAGAATCCTATGATACATACTTATTTATTTATTTACTTAATAAATAAAAAATACAGATATAAGTTTAACAATAAAATTATCCAAAAGAAAATAAAAATTGATTTAAAAATAAAAAAATAAAAAATTTGAATTTATTGATCAAATTATTAAAACATCTCAAAATACAATAATATATGTTCAAATAAAAATTTTAAAAATTCGTTCATCAAATACTTAAAAATAACATGTCAAACCAAAAAATATATTTGTTTAAACAAATAAAAAATAAAAGAGAATAAGTCGTATATGTTACAATATTATAGAAAAAAATTAAGACCAATTACAAGTTCCTGATTTTAATTTATTAACTAAATTATTAAAAAAATATAAAAGTAAAAATGTTTATATAAAATTTTAAAATACATTAATCAAATTATGAAGGAAGCATTTCAAAATAAAAAATATATTTATTCAAAAATTTAAAATAGTATAGAAAAAGTTAAAAATTAAAAATAAAGAAGTCAAATATGACTTCTATAAATGTAAAATAAAATAATAAAAAATCATTCATTCAATACACGAATTTTATAAAGAAAAAAGAAAAAAGAAAAATAAATTAAAAATTAAAAAAAAATTGGGAAAAACATATATATTTCCTTTTACCAAAAAATTAAAATCAAAGTTGTATTTTTATAGCATGACTTTATTTTTGTAAACGTAAAATCATGTTTAGAAAATATTATTTGTTAATATTAAAGTGTACTGAACATTAATTATTTTGTTTCACCTCTAAGATTTCTTTTTTCAGATCTGACTCCTCTAGAGGGAGGAATTCATGAATCTGGATTGCTAAAAGAAAAAAAAAATCATCGTAAACATGTCAAATTTCTGGTTCATTTGAAAAGAATCATATATAATCTTTGTTGCCATGTTTAAGTCAAATATTTCTAACATGTTGACATACGAAACATATAATTTTTACTTAAAAAACATGAAATAGTTATAAAAATGAAAGAAAATAAATGATTGACCTGAGATACCAGCAGTGCAGTAAACAAGAGCAAAGATCATTCCCCCAAAAGCCCAAGCAATGCCTTGGATCCCTACAGTGGAGCACTTAGAGTCTGATTTGAGCACACCCATGACAGTTAAGACTGTAATGTAAAGGAACAAGAAGGTGGCCACAAACTCTGCTATGCCAGCCCTATAGAAAGACCACGATGACAACTCTCCAGGCTCAAAGAGAGGCGCAGAGGGTGGCTCTCTGTAGTCTTTGGCATCTTGCACCTGCGCAGAAGTTCCTATCGGTTGCCTCTCCCCATATCTGTTTGCTCCAACTCTCACATCCTCTTCTTTTCCCTCCATCTTCTTTCAATGCAATGGAATGCTCACAAATGGCGGAGTGTGAAGAGGGGTATTTGTAGCGTGAGATTGGGGTCATAGAGTACGGTCTGTTAATGTTGTGCTGAGTTGTAAGGAAAATCGAAAAGAGTGCATGATGAAACTGTGCACTATGGTGACACTCCCACCGCCCAAGGACCGTAGGGATTAGGGGGACCCAGAGAAATTCATTTCTCTTGCCGTCACTGTGGTGAAAGGTGAACCTTTTTTCGTTCTCAACTTGCGCAATTCCTTCAAATGTGTTTGGTTTCAACTTTTTTTGGAGTTTCAACTTAGGAGAGTAGATTCATAGATCATGTATTTAATGCTTGGGACCGGTAAAATCATAGGTTTTAAATAATTTTAGGGTGATGGAAGATTAACATTTTGACATTATTTTTATAACAAGAGAGTAAAAAATCATGTATTAAATAAGTATAGATGTATGTTAAAGATATTTTCTCATAATTTTATAAAAGAAAATCTTGTAAAATAAGTTATACATATGAGATAGCAATTGTAATTTTGTAAATTGCTTTTTATAAACTAATTTTATTTGAGAATTTACTTTGATAAATTAATTTTTAATTTCGTTAGAAAATTTAGTCATAATTACTGTAAGGGTCTTATTATTTATAAGGCCAATGGGCCTTAGTAAATGGGCAACAGGTCCATAAATCCAATGGCACTTGAGCCTTAGAGGGAAATAGTCTAGTTTTCTAGACTTAGTTTCCCATTCTGCAGATTTTCATTCTCACTCTAAGAACCCTAACCTCACATTGTCTCTGCCTTCTCTTTAGGTTATCCACTCACTGAATCAATAGATTTGTAATTTGTTGGTGTTCCCACGTTCTTGGAGTCAATGGCTACTAAATCATCCGATTGGTTTCTTGTTTCATCTGTTTGTTCTAGCTCCAAAAGCTGAAATCCATCACTTGTTTGGTGGTTCGTGAGTTCCTCTGTGCCCTAGCTACTAGGAGCACTCTAGAATCATTGAGTGAGCTTATTGTTGCTTGATTTCCAGGTAAGGGGAGCTAAAATTATATAAATACGTTGCTTTCTGATTGTTTCTGAATTGATGAGAATGACTGCTGAAATTTGTTCATGAAATGATAAATTTGAAATTGTGTCTCTCTAAACAGTATATAATGTTGTGCTCTGGATTGTTAAGTTGTGTTCTGAATTGTAAAGCCTGATTCTGTGAATGTGATATCTTGCATCATTGTTCTATTTTGAGTAAAATGGATACGTTGAATTGTGTTTGAATGACTGGAAATTTCATTGTATGGATAATATGATGGGGGGACATGGGCTGTGTAGAACTTAGGTCTGTGAGTGGAAGTGAGGTACTGGTTAAAGGTAATTGAAGCCTAGAACTCAGTAAAGTGATTAGGATACCTTAATTGAGCCAAATTCAGATTGTTTTGGATGCCTTCTTTGTTGGTAGGATAGAGGGAACCTAAAAACCAGAGCTGGCACGTCACTTATCATAGAGCAGCCCTGGCCTGGTCCAGTCAGTTGTGACTAGTCATACGTGTTGGTGACAAAGGTGAGTCCGCTGCGGTGGACATTTGTTCCCACTCTGATGACCAATTGGGGTACAAGAAGGTTGGGTAAGAGTAAGATCCTTAGTATAAGATAGAAGTCCAGTGGAAAATGGGTAGTAACTTGGGTTGGAGAGTGGAAGTGTGATGGCAAGATTGGGAAATTGGGACATTGGGTGTGTCTAGGCTGTTTAGGTAGTTAAGGTAAGTTAATATGGACCTAATTAGCATATAAAACTGAACTAGAACACCTTAAAATGGAAGAATTGAAGTAGGACTCCTAAGTCTTAGGAATGAATGTTTTAGAGTTAAATTCATATCTAGGTCAGCTTAGAATCACTATAGGAATAGTTTAAATTGGTTAAACATGTTTCATATCAATATTAGTGTTACAGAATTTAAATTGAACAATTGGATATGTGTAAGAGGTACCAAAACCAGAAAAATCGGGTTGTTGTCAAAAAACTGATGAGAATAATTGATTATCTCACTTGATAATCGATTATTCTAGTCAGAACTTCATATTTTCTTCATAGTTCTCGTAAATAATCGATTATCACATGTGATAATCGATTATTATAGGTAATAATCGATTATCATATGTAATAATCAATTATTGTTGTCAAAAAAATCATCCAATACAGTTTTAAGTGGTTTTCGGGGTTTTAGGTATCATTTTTGGACGTTCCTTAGGTCGTTCTGGGGGTTTTTGACCCTTCTGGAACTATTGGTAATGGTTTCAAAGTTGTTTCGCATGTCTAAGTATGAGTTTGAGGGGTATTGGGTTATTTAGTGGTTCTTCTTGGACTGTTATTGACTGTTAATGTATATGAAATGGATTCAATGTGATAATATCATGGTATTCGGTTGTTCTTGGCTTGAGTTAAGTTTTAAAGTGAAAGTATATAGGTTTTGAATGTTAAAGTTGTGATTCAAGCTGTGTAATCAGTTCCATAAGTTCAAGATCTCTTGGTGAGATCTTTAGTGTTTTAAAATGAAAGTAGGGGCTCAGCCTTGGAAGTCATTCTGACGCTTCAATGGTCAATCATGCTCACTTAGAGAGGTTGAACCATGTGGTGAGAAGTAGCAGGAGGTCCTTAGTCTTGGGGGCTCCCAGTATGCCTCAAGGCCCGGAACGGACTAACCTCGTGAGTGTGGCAGGGTGGGGAACCCAAGTTTCATAAGTCACCATGGGTGCAAGACTCGTCATAGCCCGACTATCATTTTAAAGTCCGGACGAGTCAAGTCTAGAAATTAACATGCTTAGGTTGTGTATTTTAATCCTGTTTTGTTTTCAATCCATTTTTATATGGTCACATGAGTAATCTGATGCATGTTTTCTTATTTATATAATTAGCTCACCCTTGCCATTGTTTGTTTGCTGTTGTGTATTTTGTATGTTTTCCTGTTGCGATGATCATCCATTTCTGGATGTGAGCAGAGGAGAATGAGGCCTCTGTTGAGAACGCTCCGGAAGATACTGAAGAAGCTGTTTTTAGTTCTTCTAGGAATTTCTGGGCTGTCATGCCCCTTTGAAGCAATCATGTATTTTGAAATACTTAATATTTCCACGTTTTAATTTTCACTAAACTTCCTGGACGACTATAAGCCTAAACTAAATTCCTTAATTACTCTTGACTGCTTTCCATTATCATACTTGACGACGTCTTTAATTTATATGCATGACGCAAATATTATTGGGATGTCACAATTACAAATAATATAATTTAATTGAAAATGTATTTTTGTTGAATTTATTGTGAATAATCTGGAAATATTTGTTTTTGATTGAGAATTTACTTTGGTTAAGTGTAAGATGGTCTTTAAATTAATTAGGAATGTACTTTAATTAATTTGAAACTCAAATATTGATCAATTAAACGTTAATATGTAGATAATCGATGATGAATCTATTTTAGAAAAACAGTGGAATTAGCCAACTTTATTATAATTGTTTCTAAGTTTCTTATTTATTCTTCAATTAAAGTCACAACATTCTTCGATATTAATTTTAATATCATAAATTTTCACTTTATTTTTAAGGATTGCATTTCATTTTACTAACCTTTGAAAATCTTCATAAAAGTCAAATATTTGAAAATCAATTACATATTCGTTAGGAAACAACCCAAAGCCACTTTAATCCTACCTATTTTGTTGACTATTAACTTGACAATACTAAAGTTTCTTTATAAAGTAATATTAATTTGATAGTTTCAACGAAAACGTATCAAATTTGACACTGTTGTCGGAGAACACGGTTAGTATTTTTAATATTTTTTAATTTTTATTTTATATTTATTTGTTTTTTTATTTTCTTTTAATTTATATACATTTTCTTTTTGTAGTCTTTTTTATTTAAATTGCTAGCAAAATATTTATTTTTTTATTTTTTTGGAGTTTCAACTTAGGATAGTAGATCGAGTAGATTCATAGATCATGTATTTAATGTTGGGGACCGGTAGAATCATAGGTTTTAAATAATCTTATAAAATAAATTCTTGTAAAATAAGTTGTAATTTTGTAAACTGCTTTTCATAAACTAATTTATTTCAAAATTAATTATTTATTTATTTTTCAAAGTTATTTTCCATTTATCCACACGCGTGCGCGCATATATATATATATATATATATATATATATATATATATATATATATATATATATATATATATATATATATATATATACTTTTAAATTATTTAAAATCATTTTTTCACAAATTTATCTAACACAGTAACTTAGATTCTCTATAAACTTGGATCCTCTAGAGCATTCTACTACTAATTTCTACTGTTAGACTCGTGTGAACGTTGACTTGCTTTTAGTGTTTCAATTTGATAATGCCGTACATGATACTTGATCAAGTTAACGTTAATGTGTACGTGCCACGTGATACTTGATGTTGTATGAGTATAATAAGTGATAATACAGTAGACTGGATGAATGTGAAAGATTTTCTTTTCCCACCTCTTTAGGATTTATTCAATTATAGTATGCCACTTTCAATTTATTCTTTAAACTAAGTACAATAAACGATTTTTTTATATTAAATAATATGTTGAATATGAGAATAAACATCGTTATCCTCCCTTATTTCTTATTGCTTATATTTTGTATTATTATTCATTTGTATACTGTCGAGTCCCATTTATTTCTTTTTGTGAGTGGGAGACAAGTTGTCATATTTCATAAATTTCTCACACGAATGGGACACGTGTCACCGAGAGGGAGAGTGTGGCTGCATAAAGTGAAATACATGTGGCAGAAGGAGACTGGACCGATCGGTTTCGGGCAGGAGTATTTAAAGTGAAATTTTCAAATCACCTCCACTTTCTGCATGCAACTCATCTTCTTCAAACTTCTGAAACTTTCATTTTCTCCTCCTTCTCTCTAAAATCATCTTCCTTCTCTTTAGAATTCTTACCATTTCCACTGTTCCGATCACCTTTCAGGTGACTCCTAAAGGTTCCTGGTGACCAGCTCTTCACTTTCAACCGATCGATTTTCTGTTCAAAGTTGGTACATCTCAATTCAAAATCTGAACGTATAGGAAGTATAGAATTTTGATTTGTCATATCGATATCACCAAGAAAAGCTTAGGATTTCTGCAGTTGAGGTAAGGGAAGCTTGTAATTTAATTATTTTCTTTGTCTTTTTGGATGTATATGTTGATTTATATTATATGTATGAATTCAATTGGTTATGTGATCTTGCATGAAGGTTTGAATGTGTTTGTGCATGGTAAAAAGGAATAGGAATAAGTCATATTAAGCTCAGATGAAACATTGCTAAATTCTATATCTATAACCGAGGGTTATTTATAATCGTTCGGTCCTCTCCTTGGGTGTTTGGTCTAAACTGAATTCTGTAGAGAGTCTTAATTAATGACCGTTCGGTCTAAATACTAAAATGAAGTATATATTGAACGAGATTCCTTTCGGTCTGGTAATAGCTAAATTAACAACTTCTTTAACTTTAGTAGCAAACGGTCTTAAGGTACTCAGTCATAAAATAATCGTTGACTTGTGAAGTATTAAATTTTATATATTATTTCCTTTAGAAGAGCGTTCGGTCTTATACTAACACTCCTTATACTAAAGAGCGTTCGGTCTCATACGGTCATTCAGTCTCAAAAGAGTGCTCTGTCATGAACTGACATTTGACTTCCTTGAAGAGAACTCCTTACTATAAAGTGTTCGGCCAAAGCTCTAAGTGCTCGGCCTAATTTCCAAGTACTCGATCTAAGATATTATTAATATATACAAAGAATTCATTCTCGGAATAAGACTATAGGTGTTCAGTCTTAGATAAACGTTCAACTTAACTAGTGTTAAAAGGTCAGTTCCTCTAAGTTGTTGTCTGTGATTAAAGTTATTAATATATATATTTTTGATGAAAGATTGAATCTATGAATGTGATTGAATATTGATGACTTGAATAATGAGGAAGATGTAAGAGAATTCCAAGGAGGAATGTCTCATGATTGAAATTGATTGGTAAAGTATGAACATGGTGAGACTCTGGCTTTGTCTTTGATCCTGGTGATTATTCCTCATCATATAGAAGAGGGTAACTCATGTGTGGGAATGGCAGGAGGTCCGCGACCATAAGACCAGATGGTCGTTTTAGGACTAACCTCGGGTGGCAGCTGTTGAGTGTATCTTAGTTACTACACCACGCCGGGTGCTAGAGACGACGAGCTACATGGTTCATACAGTCCAGACAGAGTCAAAGTGGTCAGTTATTATGATTATACGTGCGGTCTTTGGTTGAGATAGATGGATGATAATATTATGACTGAATATGTTGTTTGAGTTATTTATTCTCCACTGGGAACGATATGTTTTTGATATTCTTAATTAAATTATATAAGCTTACCCTTATTTTCTATCTTGTCTTTGTTGTCGTTCGGTCATTTCCGTTCAGTTGAATTCTCTTCACTGCAATGATCATTCAATGAATGTGAGGAGAGGTATTGAGGACTCTTTGGAGGAGGCTTTGCAAGACGAACAACCAGAAGAATGTGTTGGACCTTCCAATCCATAGACTAGGTTTTATATTGTGTAGATAACCGTTTATCGTTTGGTGTATCTTATTTTGTATGGCCGTTTAGTATATTCTTTTTGTAGCATCGTTCGGGCTATAAGAACTCTTAATCATTCGACTTAAGTTTGTAAACTCTATTAAACTTTAAATTCGTGTACATCTTTAAATTCCTAATGATATTTCATTATCTATTCTCCTCTTTACTTCTTCTCTACTGTTCAATTATATTATTTTGTTAACTTTCTATAAATAATTATAGTTTTAAAGTTATATTTATTGGGATGTTACATATACTAAGTTCCCAATTTAAAATTTAAATATACAAAATATTAAATATAAATTTTAAAATATAATTTTAAATATCATAAAAACTTCAAAATAAATTTTGAATATCATATAAATATCTTAATTTAGTCATAATATTTTATTTGAAACTTAAAAAATTTTGTTTGTGTTGTCTTGGATTTACTTAATAACTATCTTTATTTATAACTTACTTTGTCTTCAAGAATGTCTTGTAACAATGTTTTTATGATTTTTCTTTTTTCAAGAATTTTATGGACAGCTAATACTTTCACAAACAAAATGACTCTTTTACTCTTAAAAGATAAAAAATGATTTTTCAACACTTCTAACTTTTTTATATTTATTTAACATTATTCTTTTTATTTTTTATTTTTTTTGAAAAAAAATAAAATTTTACATTTTTATAATTATTTTATTTTATACTATGTCTTAGATGAATATAAAAATGTTTTAGGTTGAAAATAAAATCAGAGACATAAGCTTACAAAATTTCGAACTTCTGATTATTCTGTCGTAAGATACACGTTGAACTTATTATAGGGTTTTGGTTTTGGTGAAACAGTATAAAGTCGGCACTGTGAATGCCACACGTCTTCCCACGGAAAAGCAAGCAACTTAATGGAACGTGATGATGAAGCAAAAGCAATGCAACGAGAATAATTCCAAAACTTTCTGTAACATGCTCTTAACACTTTATATTTTTTTTTTCTCATTAAATGACATATGGTAAGTGGAAGTGGACCATGACCTTAGATCAACTTTATATAAATGTTATATATACATATTTTTTTAATATTATTATTAACTAATATTTACTGATATAATAAAATAATAACAAATATTTACATAAATGTTATTTTTATGTAAAGTTCAATTCCTAATTTTATATTTTTGTACTAAATTTTATTCAAAAAGAGAAGGTGTTAGTAATCTTATTTTTATAATATTTAAGATGTTATTGTGGAAGTTTAACCTAATTAGATGAGTGTTAAATTTACAACTTTACCTATTACTATATGCTTGAATTAGTCAAAAGAAATAGCATGGAGGACGGTGAAATAAATTTTGACTCATTAAATTAGAGTGGAATAGAATAATACATAAAATAATAAGGAGTAGTATTTTTTTAAAAGATCATACTAAATTATTTTATTATTTTAAAATTTAGATTATACATAAATTTTATTATTAATCAAGCTAAGAATTACTATTTCTCCAAATTTCTTTCATAAATTTTTTGTTTTTTTTATATTGTTACTTTATTTTTTATTTATTTGAATATTAGAGTATGTCATTAGATTTTTTGTGTCGATGTTTATAATCCTACCTTATCATAATCTTGAAGAGAATAAATTTATCTTTTTATCTTCCTTATAGTCTTGTTAGTAAATTTATTACATGTGGGGTGTAGGGTTTTCATGTGATGTTTGTAAATCATCTCTAATACCATTATAGTTATAGTGAAAAATTTTAAAAATTTTTTATGTCATTGTAAAATTAATTAAAAATTGTGAAAATAATAAACAATCTCAATACAATTCAAAATATCATACTAACACTCCTCAATATAATTTATTTAAAAGAAATAACATTTGAAAGCCTAAAAAATAGTTATCTACTCACCTTTCGATCTATACAACATCAACATTATCCTCTCTAACATCACCTGCTCCCGTATAAATACGATCATCATAGGTGAAAACCGTTACCACAAATGCAAGGGTGAACTAACAACATCAACATTAAAAAACACATAATTATATAATTATTATAATACAATTATCTAGTAACGTATAAGCTTATAACATCAATCTATTTCACAACAAGAAACACATTGTTAATCCAAACTCTTATCCAGATAAACCATGTCACCACCACCAACCATTATTACTATATGTTGTCTTCCAATACTTCAACACACATGACTAGTTCACCGAAACCAATCCTATGCACTAATGTAGGACTTTCCCGAACGGGCCCTGCACACCAACACATGTATTGCGTGTTCACCAAAATAAGGTCCACTTACCAATGTGGGACTTGCCTATTCACTAAAACAAAGCATGTGATGAGGAAATTGAAGCTTGTGAGGAGGTGTTGTTCTGGGTCGCAATTGGAGTTCACAATTCAGGCTCGTGGTTCTTCTGTGATGAAGAAGATATTGTTGCGTTTTAATCTTTCGTTTATCCTCTTTCCATCTATTGCACCACTTTCCATCTCGTGTACTCCCTTCAACAAGGTCACTTAATTTGCTTTAGTTTCACATTATTGGCTATCTACTGCCTTTCGTTTTATCAGCTCTCTAGCATCTTCTGGTGCTCTATCTAAGAAGGATCCTCAACTTGCAACACTTTCCCATGACCTATTTATCGGACTTAAGCCTTCATAGAAGTGTAGAATGAGCCTATGTTCTTTTATTTGAAGTTGAGGACAAGAAATGCAGAGTTTGTTGAATCTTTCCCAGTACTCAGTAAGAGTTTCTCTATCTCTTTGCTTTATGTCTTGTATCTCTCTACGGATGGCAGATACTCGAGACACAGGAAAATATTTTTCAAGAAAAAGTATTTCTATAGTTTCCCAGTTGGTGATTCGTGCAGGGAGATAGTACCACCAATCTCGAGTTGCTCCTTGAAGAGTAAAAGGAAAAGCTCTCATTTTTAGGTTTTTAATCGTGATCCTTGGAGATCTAAAATTTTCACACAACATGTGGAACTGTCTCAAGTGTTTGTGTGGATTCTCCTTTGATAACCCACTGAATTTTGGTTGGGTATTTAATACGTTAGATCTCAACTCCCACTTCTCATTAGGATGTTCAATATTACTAGGGATGACTATATTGTTGGAGGTGGCTAATTATCTTATAGTTCTTTGTGTTGTTTTGTTTGGGTTAAGATTAGGTAAATGAGTACAATATATATTTATAATTGGAAATAATGGAGGTAGTAAGGCTTCTATGGTAGCTTCAGATGTGGAAGATGTTCCTTTAGTAGAATACCCTAATTGCAATCTTTTTGCAACTTACTTAAATTTCGTTAAACTTCTGGGTTAATTTGATAAAATTCTCATAGACTAGCTCGAGTCATGCACTACACAGGCTGCTTGAAGTTGCTTCTCTGTTCTTGACTTTTTTCTTCTTTTGTTCTTGCTTTAGAGAAAGATTACAAATAAGAAATAAGTAAGACTTTGTTTGGGTACTCTCAGGAAAGAGAGGTGCGTCATAGTGGACAACTTAAGTACCAAGTCTTTCCTACCAAAGTATTTTCAAACTAATCTCAAATATTTCTCAAGAGAAATTATTAATCAAAAGAAAAACAAAGACTTTGCTAGCAATTTAAAAAAAAGACTACAGAAAACTCAAACTAAATTAAATGTATATACATTAAAAGAAAATAAAAAAAACAAATAAAAAAAAACTAAAAATACTAACTGTATTCTTCGACAACAATGCCAAATTTGATACATTGTCGTTGAAGCTATCAAATTAATATTACTTTACAAGGCAACTTCAGTATTGCCAAGTTAGTAGTCAACAAAATAGGTAGGGTTAAAGTGGCCCTGAGTCGTTCCCCAACGAATATGAAATTTATTTTTAAATACTTGACTTTTATGAAGACTCTCAAGGGTTAATAAACTGCAATGCAATGCTTAAAAAAAAGTGAAAATTTAGGCTATTGAAATTAACATCGAAGAATGTTGAGTTTAATTGAAGAACAAATAAGAAACTTATAAACAATTATAATAAAGTAGGCTAATTCCACTACTTTTCCAAAATAAATTCATGATCGGTTATCCACATATTAATGATCAGTTGATCATTATTTGAATTTCAAATTAATTAAAGTAAATTTTTAATTAATTTAAGGATGACCTTACAATTAACCAAAGTAGATTCCATATCAAAAACAAGATATTTCCAGATTATTCACAATAAATTCAACCAAAGTACACCCTATTGTGTTTAATCATATGACTACTCTTAAATTTCCTAACCAAATTAAAAGTTAATTTATCAAAGTAAATTCTCAATCAATTATTGTTAAAGTTCTTACCACTAATCAAAATACATTCTCAATTGGTAACAAAAACTCATTCAATCATATGAAAGTTCCTAAATTCAATTGAAGTACATTCTCAATCAAATCTAGAAACCTTGAACTCATATGATCAATATGCATGTAGATTCAAATACCTCAAATTTGATATGATGTCATTAATGTTATCAAATTAATATTACTTTACAAGGCAACTTCAGTATTGCCAATTTAGTTACTAATTAACCTTGAGTTGTTTCCCAACAAATACGGAATTGATTTTCAAATACTTGATTCTTATGAAGACTCTAAAATGTTAGTAAAATCAATGCAATGCTTAAAAATATAAGTCTGTTGAAATTAATATCGAAGAATGTTGTGAGTTTAATTGAAGAACAAATAAGAAATTTAGAAACAATCATAATAAAGTAGGCTAATTCCACTACTTTCTAAAATATATTCATCATCTGTTATCCATAGATTATTGTTCAATTGATCATTGTTTAAGTTTCAAATTAATTAAAGTACATTGTTAATTAATTTAAGGGCGATCTTACAACTAACCAAAGTAGATTCTTAATCAAAATAAAGACTTTTCTAAATCATTCATAATAAATTCAACAAAACTACATTCTCAATTAAATCCTATTGTGTTTAATCATGACTATTCTTAAATATCCTAACCAAATTAAAAGTTAATTAATCAAAGTAAATTCTCAATCAATTATTGTTAAAGTTCTTACAACTAATCAAAGTACATTCTCAATTGGTAGCAAAAATTCGTTCAAACGTATGAAAGTTTCTAAATTCAATTGAAGTATATTCTGAATCAAACCTAGAAACCCTTGAACTCCTATAGATCAATATGTTTGTTGATTCAAACACTTTATGATGCAAAAATAATTACTTGTAATGTGTTTGAAAGACGAAAGACATAAAAGAAGGATAATTCAAATCAATAATCAAAAGAAACAAATAGATTAATTCAACATAATCTCAGAATCCATAATGAAGTAGAATAGCCCTAAAAGTTTAGTCCTTCATAAATGGAGTGGAACACATAGTAAAATAAAGTGAAAGTAGTGGTAGATGATTGCTTCCCAATGGAAGAGTATGAGTGAATGAATGATTGATCCCCTAAATCTCTTTATATAATAATTGATCTGGCTTGAATTTTGAATACTCTATTGATAAAAATCTTTTATCTTATACTACAATATTTTTCAAATAATTAATAGATTCTATATAATTATAAAAATATTTAAGATGTTGTTATTTTTAGATTTAATAATCTTTTAATATAGTTAACAGATTTTCCAAACTTACTGTCCAATCAGGGACTGCCAATTTGGCAGTACCCTTCCCCGTCTAAATTAAGGTTTTTGAATTGGGCAAGGAGATCCTTACACTGTCACGCGAGAAGTGGTGGTGCTGATGACGAAGCCCAAGCTTACGAGGAGGCATTGTTCTGGGTAGCGATGGGAGTTCGTGATTCAGGCTCATGGTTCTTTTGCGATGAAGAAGATGATGCCGCATTTTGAGATTTCTTGAATGGTCTCTGGTTCTTTTCTGTTGCAGGGTTTCCTTGGCTTATGGAGGTGCAATTTCTCTGGCGAAGGCAAGGGTTGCACATCCTGTGTGCACGAATTGGGGGTTTCACGAATCTGGTTTGGGTTCTGTTCTTCTACAGGTGCATGAAGACGCTGGTGGTGTTGTGGTCCGATTTGAGGTTGGTTGGGAGAATGGAGGAAGTGTGAAGAAGGAAGACACGATTCTGGCTTTTCGCGATTCTTGTGACTAGCCCCTGGTCCAAATTGGATTTAGGGTTCCTGGTTGATTTGGGTTTCAACGTTGCAGGTTCGAATGGAGAAGGAAGCGTTAGGTTTGAATGCCCATAAAGAAGAAACGGAGCTTTGCCATGATTCACGGTCTTCGCGATGGTTGCGTGACAATGGTGGTTTCGATGGTGTTGTGAATGTTTGAGATGGTTGATGGAGGTGTTGATGGCTAGCTCAAGGTTAATGGTGGTTGCTGAAATCGCGTCTGGAGATTGGTGGCACATGGTGGTCCTGTGGTGGCGGTCGTCGGCGAGGATGGTAGGTGACGGTGGAAGGAAAGGCTAGGTTTCTGAGTTGGGGGAAGATGGTGATGATGTGACAAGATGATGTGGAAGGGATGATGATGTGGCATTATCTAATTGGTTTATTTTGTGTGTAAAGGATCATATATGTGGCAACTTTGTAGTGATCAGATTCATAAGTAAAATATTGACACATGTCATGATCCCTCAAGCTGGAGCATATTGTACGGACTAAGCTTGGAATAAATAAACTCAATTTGAAATATATGATCTGTCTTCAAGAGTGTGCGACAAACCGATGCGCAATCACATGTCGACGAACAACTAACAGCAATTTATGGACAGTGGTGGACAACTGCGAAACTTCAAATAACATCATGAAACTTCAAGTGGGGTGACTTTGACAAAATAGCACCATCAAGTAAGGATGAGGCTTGCATCAAAACTACAGGGATTATCATCACTGACTGACGGGGCCTGTAGTGGCTAAAAGCGACAAAACTACAGGGAATGCCATCACTCACTGATGGGTTCTGTAGTGGCTAAAAGCGACAAAACTACAGGGAATGCCATCACTCACTGATGGGTTCTGTAGTGGCTAAAAGCAACAAAACTACAGGGAATGCCATCACTCACTGATGGGTTCCGTAGTGGCTAAAAGCAACAAAACTGCAAGGACTGCCATCATTGACTAGTGGAGTCTGCCTAACTTGGTTCATACTCCCCTTCACGACGAACGACGGAAATGACGACGCGCCGATGACAGACCGTGAAAGTGGAAGATCATAATGAACTCTTATTCATCAAAGCACCCAAAAAACAAAAACAAAGGGTTGGTCATAATTTTAGTGTTGAAATTTCTTGGTGTTAACCACTAACTGTCCTTGAAGACCTTTTAGAAAAGATAAGATAGCGGAAGCAGTAGAGGTAGGATTGACAACAGATTGTGACAGCAGTGACTGATTGTAGTGGTGGCACAAGCAGCGGATAGCAAGAAGGTTCAATCGGTGCAGCACGAGAAAAGGGAATTAGATCCCATTCGTGGAGGCATACACCAGAACGCAGATACGAGAGGAAGATTCCGCAATGCGAAAGTGTGCGGCGAGAAGACGAAGATTCTGAAGACAATGACGATGGCAACAATGGCTGCTTTGGAGGGTCACTGGAGAGAGGAAGCTCTGGCAAGAAGACTGGCAATGGCGCGGTGTGATTCCGACACCGGAATAGCGACACGTGAATAGTACGCGTCCGAGATCTGTCGGAGAAAGACGACGCGTGGAGGCGCGTTGAGCGGAGACGATGGCCGGAGACGGTGGCCGGAGACGGTGCCAGCGACGGTGGCCGGCCGGAGACGGTGGTCGGTGGCGGCGAACGGCCGGAGACGGTGCTGGCGGCAGTGGCCGGTGACGGACGGCGGCGGATGATGATCGATGGCGAGTAGCGGTGATGCACAGTGGAGGCAGTGGCCTTTCTTGGCTGAAGCAGAATAACATAGGTTGAAAGACTTTTAGTTGGGGCTGCCGGCAACCATGGCGCCCGGCCGCCGGCAGACAGCGAAGACAATGGCTAAAGAATCATAGAACCTTGCTCTGATACCATATGAAATAGTGAAAGAGATGAGGGGAAATCTCCCTTGTGTTAAATACACACCTAGGGTTCTCTATTTATAATAGAAGAAATATGGGCTAAGCCCAAAATACAAATAAGAAATATAAACAAACTAAATAAGAAATATAAACAAACTAACTAAAGATAAGAGATAAATATAAACTAAATATAATATCTCTAACAAAAGTTAAACTTAAAATGTGGACATAAATATGCACTCATTAGCATGCACATCAAGGTAAGAACTTTCTCGCATCACGACTAAAGAGTACGTAAGACGACATACAATCCACTATCTCAAACATTATTAACATAATAACATGGTTTATCAGACAATGTGGTAAGGAAAAACAATTCAACCAACACTACAAACACATAACAACTTGAAAACAAAATCATACAACTCATCTAGACCAGCTCGACAAAGTGCTCAAAGAGCTCGACCAACACCATAGACAACACGACCAAGTGCTAAAACTCCCAAGCTGACCTAGGCTATACTCATAAACAATTTCTAGAACCTTGAAACCGAGGTCCCTAAACAGTACGGTTATACAGCTCAGCCAAAACACAAACAATTCAAACAACACCTCAAACAACTCCGCCAAATTCACCAGGAGGTCGACCAACATCAAAACCCCCAAAAATGATCCTTAGAATGTCTAAATTCGAGCTTCAAAACCTTGAAACTAAGGTCCAGAACATCCCAGACCTGGACAACCTAACCAACTCGACTAGATAGCTTGGCTAGCCCGACCACAACTCGGTCAGCTAGTTTCACACCCTATTTCCCCTAAAGTAGACTAACAAGGAACAAAAACATGGAAACACACCAAGTACTCATCAATACAATCATAAAACATAATTATAGCAATATAAGAAGAATGAAAATCAACTATAGTAATGCATATAATTTCAATCATCCCTTAAACACTATAACCTCATGTAAATCAACCTTGTTATGCATGAGATAATTGTAATGATGCATAAATGAACTGAACCCCACATAAAATAATCGTAAAGAACTTGATATAATCTATTAACAATAGGGTCTAGACATATATCAACATGGAATCACACACATATAACTCGACAACCCCATAACACATGTTCTACTAACCTTATAGCAACTCGACATCACCCAAAACCACCCTTACACAACTCAGTCTTGGAAAGAAATAATCCAATAAAATCATATAATACATAAAATCATGTCTCAGGTTCATGTAACACGCAAAAACCCTAAAACCATAAAACCGTTCAAAATAATTTACAAATGCAAGGATGAACATAATAAATCAACAGAACACATGCAACAAACGACATTTGGGTAAAACAGTTAGTATCACTCACATGATACATAACATCACCTTCACGAAACACACACCAAACAAAAGGGACATGCACTACACATACTTTCTCAAACGTGGACATTGAGGGCTAGCTCCTTTTACCTATACTCCAAGCAAACCTTTATCGATACTCAAACTCCAACACTTTCAACTTCTAGACCTTGGTTTGGCATACCCGAAAAGCCCTCTTTCTTTTTCTGAAAATTCCCTCAGATGGCTAGGTTTTAATTATGAGGCTAACCCTTATTAATTTAGTATTTATATACCTAAATTAGACCAAAATTTGTCACCTTCTAGCTCATGAGTCTAAAACATACACATACCTAATGGTGCTCATCGTTTTGGACCTTTTTAAAAATTAAGAAAACTCAAGACATGTCCTTCTGAACCACTTGACTGAATTCACTCTATAGTTTCACCCCAACCTGGCCAAAGGAGCTCGGTCAACTCCCACTCTAGCCAGCCTTAGCAAGTAGCCCGACAGCTCGACCACCTCTCCCTAGAGCTTGCCAGTGGACTAAAAGAAAGTTAATTCCCAAAGTGCAACAACCAAGGTTCGAAAGTAGGTCCTCCCATGCACAGGAAGTTGGACCATGGCCTCCACCGTTGGACCAACATGCCTAAACTAATAAATGGTGCAAAAACCAATATGTAACCCCTTTTTATCCCTTTTGGTAGCTCTCCAACATCATAACAAAATTAAGAATCACTTACACAATATTACATGCATTCACCTAACACCTTTAAACTATAGTAAATACATACAAATATTATTCATAATTATTCATAATTTTCTCGGGTCTTACAATATTAAAGGATTTAAGGTGAATCTTTGTTTAGTTAAGATTGTAAAGGTGATTTCTAATTGTTGATCAAAGTTCTATGTGTTCAAGTAGAACAAACAGTGTGAGGTAGAACCTATGTGGAACACTTTTTAAGTCTACGAGTGTCTATCACGGTAAAGGAAGCTGGTAAATTATAATAAAGTTATTGGTTTTGATGAGTCCTGGTTTGATTAATAACTATAATAGTATATTAAGATGTAAGAAGTTTTAAATGTAAAATTATTGTCGGTCTAAAATTGGTATATAATCTAAAATTAAAAAATATAACAAGTTATCACAAATATATATAAGACACTAAAAGTAAATTAATTGTGAACATTGATGATAATGATTATTATTTTGTCAAATTTTATGTGATATAATTAATTAATAATTTTTATTATTTTAATTAAAAATTATGATAATATAATCACACCTAATAGTTGCTACAAATAACTATCATGTTGTAAAAAATAGATAAAATCACTTTTGAAAGTTAAAAATAAATATCAATTAAAGTAAATAAACATGAAATATATATATAAAATATTCATTACATTCAAAATGACAAAATCTAAAATATATACTTATATCGCCAAAAATATATTTGTCAAATGATACCTAATTCTACTTTATAAAATTTAAAAAATGAGAGATGACAATATCTTCAGGGATTTTGATCCTGGAAAATAAAAGTAAAATTAAATTATTAGTATTCAATAAAAAATGATTAATAATATATTATAAATATAAAAATGTAATAATGAATATTGAACGTATTCTTCCTATACTTTGCAAGTGATTATGTAACATCCCAAAAATTATATCAAATTTTTCGAATGATTAAACATTATAATATGATAGAACAGTTTAAGAATAAAATAAAGAAGATGGCTAATAGAAAACCTAAGAATTAGGGGCTGTATCTTCTTCATTATTCAGCGCTTGCTCCAATGGTACATCATCACCTACTGCTCACATCCAAAGGATTGGATGATCATCGCAAGGAGGGGAAGACAAGCACATACAAGAAAAAAATGCAAAGGTAAGCTAGGTATAAAAAGCATGTTATCAATCAAGTATTTCAAGCATACAAGGACCATAAACAATACATACTATGACCAAATGCATTTTATTGATACCAATGACCGACCACGTGATTTGACCATCCAGACTAGGATGAAATGTCGAGTTCCAGGGGTTTGTGCACTTGTTGTGGCCCTACTGCTTTGCAAAGCCATTGCTGAGGGGTTTCACCCGACCACACACAAGTGTAAGTCCAACCAAACTCATCTTGGCCCATAAATGGAGACACCCAAGACTAGGACCTCCTGCTATTCTCACCACATGACTCATCACTCTCTAATTGAGCATAGATGGCCATTAGAATGTTAGGATAAACCCCATAAGGACACTCTGGCCATTCATACGATCAATCACAACAAACTACAGTGGCACCACCATGTAAACTCCCTTGAGGATCATGGAATTACGTCCAATAACCATACTTTTACTTTGAAACTTAACTCAAGACATGAACCACCAAATACCATGACATTATCTCATTGAATCCATATAAAACCATGTACATGTAACTCTTCAACTTTACTTTGCATACAAACATATATATAACATTAATTTCACTTCAAAAGACCTTAAACAATCCAAAACCCAATGAACTCATACTTAGACAAGGAAAATGACTTTGAAATCATCACCAACAGTTCCGGAAGGGTTTAAAACCCCCAAAACGACCTAAAGAACATCTAAAACAGACATCTAGAACCCCACAAACTATCAAAAACAAAAGCAACAGTAGAAAAGGGCGCCCCGCACCCTTTAAGGGCGCCTGGGCGCCATATTTCTGGCAAACGTCGAATCAAAGAGCGCCCAGCGCCCTTTTGGGGCGCCTAGGCGTGGATTTCGCAGAATTTTCTGCAGATTTGGAAGAACTCACACCCTTAAGTTTCGTTTTAGGCCTTTTAGTGAATTTCTAGCACTCAAAACTCGATCTATATAATAAATTGAACTTGTCTAATGGATTCTAACACTTGCTAACCTAATCATCTAGTGATTATGCATTGTTTTACACTCAAAATCTCCAATTTCATCAACCTAGGAACAAATTTCTAAATCTACTACTTAAGAATTGTTTTTAACACTTTCAACACTTCTATTAGGTCAAAATTGACTTACTTAGGCTACCTAAATTGGCTAGAACAACTTGAAATCCTCAATTCAACTTTTGACTACTTTGGTTCTCTTCATAGGCCCTAACACTACAATAATTGAATGGACTATCTCCTTTTAGACTCTGTAAGAGAACCCATTCCACCTATCCACTCCATATCATCATAGCATTGCATCAAGGCTAATTCATCAACATCCAAATTCAAAATTCATAACAAGACAAACCACCAACATATTCTCAAATAGGCAAAATCACAAATCTTCATATTAACAAAAAAATTCAAATTTCTACACATCATCTTCACATGCATTCTTTCAAAGTTCTAAATAAATCTAAATCATGCATTCAAGAATTTTAATAGAACAACACCAACATCCCAACTTCCCTTACCTTTTTTGATTTGTAGCACAATCTAGAAGAATTTTTCCCCTTTTCTCTTGATCCTCAAAGAAAATAAGAATCACCTATGGATTGAAAAATTGTAGATAGAAAGGGTTCTTAGAATTTATAGAAACTAGAAATTTTTGGAAGAAGAATGAGATGATTCACATGCAGTAGAACTGTTGCATGATCCACAAACCCTAAATTTCATAGAAAAGTTGAAAATCAACTCACTGGCGGAGAAAATTTGAAAATTGATCGGTTGCAAGGATCGTTCTTGAAGTCCTGATTAACTAGGCAGCTTCAATTCAACAAACTAAAGGTTAGAATTTGAGTTTGAGAGGGAAGAATGGTAGAGCAAGGGAGGATAAAATGTAGAAAAGTGTGGCTGTGCTTCAGAATGTATGAACCTAGAGTATTAATTTTGTTTTATTTTACTACTGCTAGTTCATCCTCTGATATGCTGAAACTTGTGACCCCTTTATGTTAATTATATATATATATATATATATATATATATATATATATATATATATATATATTTCCAGACTTTACAGATTTGGTTTTGTTCATAATATAAATGCATTATATTTAACTTCGTATGGATGGTTTTGAAATTTCTTCTCCCTTCACCACATTTTTTAAATTGTCCTGCACAAAGTTAAGATAAAATAATTAATATTTTAAATATTTCATAATAATAAAATAAAATTGTATGAATATAATCAGACCAAATAAATTAAATTTAATGGTAATATGACACTCAAAATGTCAATATATGAAACAAATCAATACCAATTATAATAATAATTTATGTAATTTTAGTAGAAAAAATGTTATACAAATACATTAACAGGTTTCAGGTTGTTCAACCAATGGTCTTATTTTCTGCATAATTTAAAGTATTCTACCAATGAGATAAATACTTTTTCAAATTCTCCTCCATATACCTCACCTACACTCTTCAAATTATCCTATCAAATATTAAGAAAAAAAGAATTAACACTATAAATATGTCATATCGTCAATATAGAATTGTTAATAATATGATTCAACTGATAAGATTCCAAATATAAAATAAATTCAATTATAACTAAAGTAGTCATCCTTAATAGACTGCTACTTAATTGTAGTAATTTTATACTAAGTCTGGTAAAATATATAAAGAAAACTTTTATTAATATTGTAGTAAGATTTTATTATTACTTATTAAGATTTATTTTTTAATTTACTATATATATTATTCGGTATATTTAGTTTAAATTCATAACTTACTATATTTAATATTTGATTTAATATATTAAATATTTAAATGAGGTACTATTTAATTTCGAGATATATTTATAACTGAAAATATATCAGAAAATATTTATCCAACTTGCATAAATACTTAAGTATTTTAACTTAGGTCAACAAATTCACTTCATATATTACTCAATTTTCTAGTCAATTATATTTTATTTACCTGGATGTTTAATTCAACTATGACACTTGATGTTTGCTATTATGCTAATGATAACAAATCCCTAACTAAGGGATCACCATAAGAGCAATGTTCAAGTTCATACAAGAAGAGTAAATTTCATTTGATATAGGTGGGTTCAAACTCTTATTTTTTTTTTAGGCTAATATTAATTGTAAATAAGTAGAATAAGTTTCTTTTGGGCCTTGAATTTTAGATTATGTAGTTTTTTTCCTGGGCTTATATTTGGGCTTTGTTTTGGGTTTGAGCCTAATAGTCTAATTTAGACCTATACGTTTGGATTTTGTATGTGATACATGAATGGGTGTTGCTCCCTTCACCACCACACCCTTCATGCAACTCCCCACTTTACTTTTTTTTTTTTCAAAAATTTAGGTTAATTTTTTTTTTTACTTTTACTATTAATTTTTTATATTTTTGATTAAATATCCTACTTTAATATATTCCAATGCACATCACCCCTTTCCTCTTTTCCTTCTCTTTCCTTTCCATCACCCACACACATCCTTTCTCTTCTCCATTTCCTTAGGTTGATAATGATTTGTTAGTGGTAGGAGAGTGTGCATAGGAAAATTATGGGGTGTGGAAGTAAACATCATTGGTTAGCCCATATGTTGAAAAAAGTTTGTATTTGGTGCATTCAGATCCTTAAAAATTAGGAAGGAGGTAGTGGGTGACGGAAATGGAGAAGAGAAAGAGAAGAGGAGGGAGAGGATGTATGTGGGTGATGGAAAGGAAAGAGAAGGAAAAGAGGAAAGGAATGGTGTACATTGGAATATATTAAATTAGGATATTTAATTAAAAGTATAAAAAGTTAATAGTAAAAAGTAAAAAAAAATTAACCTAAGGCTATTTTTGAAAAAAAAAATGAAGTGGAGAGGTACATGAAGGGTGTGGTGGTGGAGGGAGCAACACCTACATGAATTACAGATACTTGGACTAGCTTGGGCCTCTTGCAACATAGGCCGCATGAGATGCTCACGAGGTGTGATTTTCACCTCCATATGCTTGGAAAGCATGACCTTACCACATTGGCAAGTCACACCATCACTCTTACTTTACTCCAAATTTTGAAAGTTTAAATTTGAAATTTGACTCTTCTTTTTGGAGATCGCTCTAAGATTTCTTGACCTATAAATAAAGGTCTCTCCTTTTGTAAAATCAACTTGAAATTAGTAATAACATGTTTTCCAAATTATATCAGTCAACTTGTCTTGAGTTCTCTCTACAATAGTCTCTTTTCTAAACCTATCTAGCTTGCTTCCTTAGTAGTTGGCTTCACTTCTCCCTAGGTAATTCTCACCATAGCCAAACCCAAACACTTCATCTTTACCCTCATTTCAGTGCTTTCGCACCACTACTTCATCATACTCCATCCATCTCTCATGTTGATTGCAAGTTTGCTTTAAAGTAGGCTATTAGCTAACCTGTTTTGGTGAGAGTTGAAAATACCTCCCATATATTTATCAAAGTATTCTAACCAATAAAGGTATATAACTAATTTCTCCATCTTACTCATTCTAAAAAAAAATTAAACTTAACTTTTCATTTTCATTTTTCTACTAAACTAATAGGGTTTTACAACTTTTATGTCCCATGCATTGTGATACCACTAGTGCAAAAACGCTGTTTAACGTCACCCCTTAGACGTCCTTTTCGTGAAAATACGACGTCTACTAATGCGCGGTGGCATTATTGTAAATAAATTGGAAAACTAGACGTCCGTTTCGATGTCAGGCAACATCTATGACATCATAGACGTCGTACCTGTCACAAACTGACATCCAATTGCTTGAGGTATGTGACAAGACAGTCCATTGACGTCGACGTTTTCAGGGGACCGACATCTACTACGTTGCAATTAATGCTATACAAAAATCCCAGGAGCTTAGACGTCGGCTGGAAAGGGCACCGACGTCTACGTGACTGACAGGAAAATCAAACGTCAACCGGTTCAGCTTTAGACGTCGAATAGAGAGGCAATTAGACGTCACGTAGTCAAACGCCGACGTCTAAGGCCTGTCTGGAAGGTGGGAAGACAAAAATTCTTCAATGTAGACGTCGTTTCTGAGGGTCACCGACGTCTACTTTCCTGTATTTTCACCAAATCCGAGGGTTGTAGACGTCGGCTGTTAGGGGCACCGACGTTAACTTCCCTGACAGGAAACCAAAACGTCAATCTTTTCAGCTTCCTAGACGTCGGTTTCTGGAGCAACCGACGCCCCATTTCATTTTAAATAGACCGCGGACTCTTCTCAAAATTCAGTTTCAATCGCGTCTTCATCTCTTCTCCTTTTTCTCTGCTTCTCCTCTACTGTTTATCTCTTGTTGCATTGCGTTGTCGTTTCTCATAACGTCATTCTCTTCGTCCTCTCCTTTTTCTCTCTTGCATCCCAAGTGCGTGGTTTTTTTTTTATGCTACCCGTTTAAACTTTCTTTAGTTTTTTATCGATTATCTTGTCGTTGAACTGATTAAAATTGTCTTTCTTTGTGTTGTGTTTTAGTGCAGTTTTTGATCCTCTCTTTGGGTAACATAGTGCAACATTCTTCCTTTGCTGGTTTCCTCACAAGAAGAGTGGTGATCTTTTGAGTTTTCTAGTTCTTCCAACCCAAAATGGAACCTGGGTCCTTGTCTACGTCTCGACACCGTAATTTTTTTCTGTTGCGGTTGATTAATGAGAAGTAGCCATGGACCCAGATTCGGTTTTGGGTTGAAAGGACTAGAAGATTCAAAAGACACAAGCTTTTTTTGTGAGGAAACTAGCGAGAGAAGAATGTTACACAATGCTACCGAAAGCCTGAATCAAAACTGCACTAAAACACAAAATTGTTGTTAGACGTCGGTTAAAGCCATGTCCGACGTCTATAACAACATAGTCGTCGGTTAGTGTCATTTTAAACCTCTTTATATATTCATGTTGACGTCGGTTTAATCATAGAAGGACGTTTATACAGAGTAATTAGACGTCGGTGTGTGTTTAAGCAGATGTCTATAGAGACGTCGGTGGATATCTGTAACCGACGTTGAGTTGGACGTCGGTTCTGAGGAATTCCGACGTCCCATAGACGTCACCCGTTTAGACGTCGGATGTGAAAGTGATGTTAAAAGCCCAAATTAACCGACGTTAAACAGCATTTTTGCACTAGTGTACTAATTATCATCATAAATTTGTCACTACTTATATTTTACTCATTTTTGTGGGACATATTATTTTTATCGTAACATCGCAAATATTCATCTAGTTTTTAGATACATGTTTTTGTCATCACAATAGTTACTAATTTGTGTTTATCATAACGCTTAACTTTCAATCACCAAAATTTATCACTTCTTGTATCAAACTATTTGTCTTAATAAGAAAGTTTAAGTTTTTTTCATAATGTCATCTACAGATATTCTTTTGAAAAACTAATACGAATAAACTAAAAGCTATTTGAAAATTACCTATTGATAAAATAATTTCACTAAAGTTTCATTTACTAATTATATTTAAAATCTACATGAAATGTTGTAAGAAAAGGGGTTATCGTTTTGTTCCCCATGATGTTCTTGATCAACGCAATATCCTATCTATCTATAAATCAAGCTGTTAGTATTTCTTGGCATGCTTTGTTTTCGTTTATATACTTTTCTCTTTTACTTTTTATAAAAAAAGTATTTATTGGCTTGCTTTGATTTCTTTATATAATCTCTTTGCTTTTCAAAAAAAGTTATATCATTATTCGAAAATCATTAACTAACAGTAAACTTTAGAGAAAAAAATAATTATTAGAACATGTTAGATACAATTTTATAAACTATTACAAAACGGATACTTCAAACACTTCTCGAATGTCCTAAACATTCAATCTTCATAATTGGTTTTCCTCTTTAATATTTCTTCTTTATAAGATGGATAAAGATTATGTAGACACTTCAGTATTGAAATCAATCTCTTAATCTAAATGAATTATTTTACCCTTATTTTGACATTAATTTTTTGGAAAATGATATTTTAATACTAATTTTTGATATCATTTTGATATTGCACACGTGTCAACATGTGATTGAATGATTTCAAATTAAAAAAATTGAGACAAGAGTATATTTGAAAGGGAAAAACCAAAGTTTTCTTTTTTAATTTAAAATCGTCCAATCACATTTTAACAAGTGTATCGTGTAAAAAAAGTGGTGTTAAAATATCATCTTCTAATTTTTTTATTCTTATCTTCAGTGGAGGAAAGCATGCCCTTTTCTTTTTCTGCTGTCTGGGCCCACCAAACATTACCTCTTTAAGAAACTAGTTTCAACTTTGAAGCTATAGTCATTGATCGTGCTGTTCCGCTGAAACTTCATCATGGCGCTGCAAGAAAACAACAGTTCAGAAAAAGCCAATTAAAGTGGTCTTACGAAGAAATTTTGGAAATTCACGATAGCTTTATTCCGCAATCTATTCGACAACTTTTATACCTTACCTTTCATTAGCGGTAAAAAAAAGTGTATCTTTAATAATTTTTTTTATAGTTTTTTAACAACAGTTTATATAACAGATTGTGATTAGTTGATTTTAAATAGATAAACCAATAAAATAGGACACATAATATCTGTTGTGAAAAAATTATTGAAAATGGTTGTAAAAATATCATCGTCCCGGTAGGAAAATGTTATGTTATCTATGGAACTAAATTTAACTGAAGTTTCTTATACATGTGTTTTCAGCTTTGGTTGTAACCTACAAATATGTGGAAATCGCAGTGGTATCTATATTGATGGATTACTTCAACGATTCAACGAAGGAGAATCAACGAATAGCAGCCATTGTTACAAATATTCAAGATGGTCTATCATCGCTCTTCGTAGTTATTGTTTCTCTAATCTCAGAAGCATATACAGGTTATTACACTATGATAACGTTTTGCACTGCAGCTTCAATAGAGGTAAATTCTTATTTATATATTAAATACTTTCAGTTCTCACACTTTTTCTTCAATTTTATTTTTATTTTTATTTATAAAAAAGCTATATATTGTTTTCAGCCTTTCAAATCCGGTTTTAGTTTTTATCCATTCGAAATTAGAACATATTTTTAAAACGTCATTCATTTTTTTATATATATATTAATACTTTCAGAATTCTACAATACATTTTACAAGTATATGGTTATATGTATTATGGTAGTGATGACTGTCTCTTGAATATATGAATCAAGATTTTGTGCAGCTCAAAGATAATTAATGAATCACAGTTTATAAATCACTAGTTATTAAAAAAATAAATTTTTACTTTTAAGAAAAATATATAATTCTATGACCAAATAATATAATTTGTTTTAGACGAGTCAAGAATAAAATATACTATGACCAAATATATAATTAATTTTTCTTCCCTTTGTTAGTGAACAATTTGGCCAAAGCATATAATTTCTATTGCAGGGTTTAATGCTACTATAGACATCTGCATCATCAACCAAACCTTCCACATTTCGTGCGGTCTATGGAGCCATATTCTTCCTAGCATTAGGAACCAGTGGTAAAAAACTTTTAGAAAAATTTTATGAATACCAATTGAAGGAGAAAATTAAAGACAGACATGCACGTAGTGGAAGCACAGAAAACAAAAAGGAGCAAGATTTCACGGATAAAGTGCTAATTAAAAGTTGGTTGTACGCTCCATTTGTTGTTGGATATGTCATTATAATTTGTTTTGCCTTCATCAGCATCGATACAACGTACGAGCACTGGTTCCGATTGGCGGCACTTCTCATGGGTGGGACTTACATGTTGTTCCTCGTTGGCTCGGTGGGGTACAGCCGCGAAGAATTGCCCATCGAAAGCAATCTACACAAGATATACAGAATCTTCAAAGCAGCATTAGGGAAACGACATGAAAAATATCCAACCTCGCCTAGTCGCTATTATTGGAAGGATAGTAAGCGAGATCGTTCTTGTGAATACCGTGAAGGAGTAAGGTTACTTCCACGAGTTCCACGTCTGTTCAGGTGGTTGGACAAAGCAGCTATACTTGAAGTAGAAGATTCCACAGCGAGTCTGGAGTTGCAAGAAAAGAATGAGAAGCTTTGCACTGTAAAGGAAGTGAGGGATGTGAAGAGCCTTGTTCCCATGTTTTACCTGTGCTTTGCATTCTTTGGCTACAGTTTACTACTAGCCACTGAGAGCACTTTCTTTGTTTCGCAAGCAAGCAACATGACGTCAAATATTACAACCAATGATAATGATATCTCTATTCTCATTTTGATCATGGAGGCATCGAGTGATGTGACACGATTCATCTGCTTTCTTATTGGTCGTGCATTCCGACACTTTAAAAAATTCAGTTGCATCGATAATGTTTGCAACAAGAAAGCAGCAATTGCGAGGATTGGTTTTGGTATGGTTTGTGCAATAATTTGTAGCCTCATGGCATGGCAAGTTGAGGTTGGTAGATTGAAGGTAAGCAAGCAGATGTTGTATGAGGATGGTAGAAACTCCACCGTGGCATTGGTTCCGCAATTTTCAACGTTGGGAATCTCAAAGGGGCTTGTTGAAGGTGGAATCGGGAGTTTGTTCCATGGGCACGTGGTGAAATCAATGTGGAGTTTTGATGATGCATACAAGGAATTGGTGATTGGTAGTGGAAAACTCATGATCATACCACTTGTCTTGTGTATCCCTAGTTGGTTCGGTGATACTTTGAACTCAAGTCGTTTGGACAAGTTCTATCTGATGTTGGGGATATTGAACGCTGCGTTTCTTCTGGTTTTTTGTTACTACTCCTTCAGATATGCGTACAAAGACGTACTTCCCCAAGATGATCCAGCAGTTGAAGATGAAAATGTGGATTTCATTTGCCAAAGTTCCGTTGGGATAGATCCAAAAACCATAATACTGACACAGACTAAGTATTAATTTGAATTCACTACTGGGTGGAGTTGGAGTATTTCCTCTCATAACTGAAGTATTACCATAATAATCTATTCCATAAAAGATTTCTTTGAATGTCATTGTATTTGACCAACAACCACACTTATTGTATTACATTTATGTATTGTTATATAACTTATGTATTTCATGTTTTACGATACTCGCCATAAACACAAACTAATTTTTATACTATTATACCTATGGTTTTGAAGAAATAATAAATAAAATTTTGATGTCTAACAATACTACATATACTGTGAAACATGTTAACGTTTAAGTTGAAATTGAGAAGAAGGATGATCAATATCCAACATGCAAATCAATAAAATGGGAGCCATCCTTCACTCTAGAGATTGAGTTCGATGTCACTTGAGAAACGGAAGATTTTCACGCAAAGAAGCTCCAAACATCCAACAAAGGAAAAATAGACCTTTCCAAGTCTTGAAAGAAATAAAGAATAATGTATATCTACGAGGTAATTACAATGTGAGTTGAATCCTTAATCTGGGTGATTTACATTCCTTTTAATACAAGTTGTACAAATACGTAGATGAGTTCTTTTTGTGAAGTGGATTATGATGGGTGAATGAATGACTAAGAAGAAAATAAGTAAGAATAGAAAAATCACAAAAAATATGACAAGAAAACTGTTTTTATTCAACAAAATGATCATTCTTTCTATTTATTTTGTATATTACACACTTGTAATTTTAAGATTTTATTTAGATCTAGAGGTGTAATTAATAAAGTTAGATTAGGGTTAGTTGAGATTTCTCGGCCCAAAGAGTCAATAGAAGGGATGACCACAACTACAAGAAGAAAATCATCATGTCAAGCTTAATTTGAAGACCACTTACTTAAGTCAAATATTAGTTGGTATTACTAGAAAAGCGAGAATAAAAAAATTCTCAACCGTCCAAAATAAATATGATTTTTTTTCCCTCTTTTCCTATCTCCATTCTCACTATATGACTTAAGTGTGACCCTTTGTGTGTGAGGAAGTCATGGAAATTGAAATCTTATGTTTCGGTGGTTTGAGTCTTTGATTGTACTTGAGGTTGACACTTGTAGAAGAATTGGTATAGATTGAACATGTTTGAGATTAGCGTCGATAGAAGAACTATAGGTTTGAGGAGATTAGAGTTGATAAAAGAACTGGAGTAGATTGGATAAGTTGTGTTGTATGCCAAATAGGCTCAATTGTAGGTTGGTCAGGGTTTATTGCAGACTGGACGGGCGTTGCCATGGTCATCTATTAGATATTTTGATACTAAAATCAGTAGACGACTATTTAGTTAGCAAGTGATGCATGTTATGATAATGATGTTCTAAAGTCATACATGTGACCTTGATATAGTAGTTGTGATGAGTCATTACTTTTTGTCATCTTAATGATGGTCTAATCATACCTTAATTTACATTAAGAGGTTAATTTGTCATTACCGTTGCCAATTTGACCGTACTATGATTAGATGGCCACGTTGTGCCCCATCAACCATGGTGTGCCAGGCTAGCCATGCTATTCAGTATAAGAAATCAAGAAGCACTTTGTTGATTTGAGCAAACATTAAATAACACTAAATGTTCAGCGTTCAAAAACAATAAAAGTGATAAGAGTAAAGACATATTTATTGTATACTTTATGGTTACAGATACTTCTGAAACTCTTGAATCACCCTATTAAAGCACAAACATCCAACCATCTTTCAAAACAATCAAAACTAAAATAGCAATTTCAAAGCTCAATAATTTATATAATGACCAATTCTAGGACTTTATCCATATAAGATGAATCAACTCTCACGCTTTTACTATCTTATCTAGGAATTTTGTTCTCTTTAAAATTTTAGTTACTCTACCTCACGGTACTCTCTTTGTTTATCTCTAAATTTTCATGTGTTTCTCTTTCTCCTCTTTCTCTCTTTTTATTTTTATCTCAATAAAATTTTTTTTTAAAAAATTTAAAATCTATTATAACTAAAAGAAATCATTTACATATTGCTTCATATAACATCTCAACTGGTTTTCAAAACATAAATGCAACATTCCACGTTTTATTTTCTAATTTTCAACTTCTGGTATTTAAAGCATTCAACTTTTACTTCCTACATCCCTATTTATAATTTTTGCACCTTAATTACAAAAAGAAAAAAAAGCATTCATACAAAATATAAATACAATAAAACAAAAGTTTGTCATAAACATCTCTGATATTGTAGGATTTGAACTCAACCATTTAATCTTAAACAATGGTCTTTACTAAGAAGCTAAAACATCACATTGAATATCAATTACCACAAATTTAACAACTATATAATAAGATAGGTTGCACTTACACCAACAAAATAAATAACATAAACATGTTCTACTCAAAACTTAAAAACATATCCACTTAATCCATCTCAAAATTCTGACTATACAATACCTTATAAACTCATTCAAAATCTAATAAAACATACTCAATTTTTTTTTATAGGTTGTACATTTTTCTCCCAATGACTTATATACATATTATACCTACATTATCCCAGTTTTTTTCTTTACCTGATTTAGGAACCATGGATATTGGGTTATTGAGGACTAGAACCATTTTTTCTGGGCCCCACAACTTTTAAATAATAAGCATTTTAATCCAATCCCATTTCCATTTTACGTGGTACCAGAAGACTTGAGATATTTAAACATTAAAATATTCAATAAATAAAATATTTAATTAAGACATTTTTTTCATTTATTTATTGTAATTACTAATTTCACAATTTTTAAGACTTTAATTTTAATAAAATAAATAAATAGTTCATAAATTTTTTTTGTAGTTTAAAATAATGTAAAATAAAAAATATATACTTTTTAAAAATTCTTGTAATGTTATTTTTTTGCAAAAATATAAAAAGAAAAAATATTTACAAATCCAATTTCAGAGGACAAAATTACGTATGAAATTATTTTGAAAATATTTACTTGTAAATTTAAAATTAAAGAAAATTTTATTGGAAGTGCCACATAGATAAAGCCAATTTATAAAATACAAGGGAAGTCCAAATTTCACCTTACCAGTCGGTTTTGTGGGGTTGAGTTAGACTTAAAACCCACTCTCTAACATGGTATTAGAGTCATGATTAGAACCTATCCTCTTAAAATTCACTTTCTAATAAATTTATTTAAAATATTTAAATTAGCCGTTAAAGAACATATATTGTGAATATTTATAGAAAGTTTTACGAATTTTTGTTACTACCTTTAAGATTTTATAATATCCATCAACAAATTACCTAACAATAATAAAGAAAAAAGAATAAACATTTTTTTTATCAATTTATGTACAATTTGTTTACCAAGTTTTATACAAAATCTGCAACAAAGCATTTTTAATTAATATAAAAGAAATTCTAAACTTAATTTCTAATTTATGCTCTAATTTTATTCGAATTTTTTTAAAAAAAGCATTTAGTTATTAGTTTTTTTAATTTAATCATTTAATTCTTTTTAAATATCAAATTTGATCCTTTTAGCAGTTTGACTGCTCGTTAGTTTGCTGCTTGAACATAAATGGTGGTCTAAAAAGATTATATCCAATATCCTGGTAGACGGAAATGAAAAATAACATTTGATTAGTTGAAAATTAAAAACAAGCAAATTGAAAAAAAAAACAAATTGGATGTTTTTGAAAATTTAATAGACTAAATTTAATATTTTTAAAAAATTAAAGAACTAAATTTGATGATTATAAGCAAAAACTAAAGAATTAAATTGAAAAATCAATAAGAGAGAAATTGTTTTGAAAATTCAAAAGAAATTAGAGTCAACTAAAACTCATATAATTCAACTTGTAAATATAACGCAATATGCTCAAATCTCGTTGGCGGTTGGATTTCGTTTCCATTCTTTCCTTGTTGTTTTGTTGATGACTAGATGATATTTTTTTTTAATAATTTTTTTATAATAGATTGTTTTATTATTAGTTTGTATATTTGAACGGATCACCACGTAATATTATAAAAGAGATGTAAAAAAAATGGAGAAAAAAACATTTTCCCTCTAACAATGAAATTCACACTGAAAAACAGTCTCATCGTTGCCCTGTGAATCCTTCTTGACGCGTGTCCAAAAGATGAATACTTCCCCGAATAATTTGACTTATCTAGTTTTCTTTAACAAAACGTGTTCCGAATTTATTATTGAAAAATGATATTTTAACACAAATTTTTGATACCATTTCGTGTCAAAATGTGGTTGAATGATTTTATATTAAAAAAAAAATGATTTTTTCCTTTCAAATGTGTCATTGTCTCAGTTTTTTTAATTTAAAATCTTTCAACCACATTTTGATACGTATGCAGTGTCAAAATGGTGTCAAAAATTGATGTTAAAATATCATTTTCCTTTATTATTTAGGCGTTATAAATGAACACAAAGTACACGGACAATTACGATCCACACATTATTCTTTCGGGGAAAGCAGGACAATTTCCTCCGTTTTTCTCAACATCTACCAAGAAGCAAGGACCTATAATCAAATATTAAGTGGTGACATGATCAAACTTGCCTTCTTGCATATGTCTGTCTTTGTTTCTAAAAATTAAGCTAAAAGTTTATTTATTTTGTTAGCTTGTGTTAACTAGTTTCGTACTACTATATCTGATTCTTGTATTCCCGTCAAACATTCGTCTCCATGGCGCTGAAAGAAAACGGTCCAGAAATAAACTTCTCATTCGCTCTAATGAAGAATTTGTTGCATCAACTCCGTTATCTATTCTTCAACTCTAAGACCCTTCTACTCTGCATCGGCGGTAATCATTCGAGTATGCAACTAATTGTTTTATTTATGGGAATTAAATTTTAACTTGACTCTTTCTCCCCGAACTATTTTCAGCTTTGTCTGCAAGCTACACCATTGTGGAATTCTCGGTGGTGTCTACTATGATGGATTACTGGAAAAATTCAGAGGTGGAGGAGGATCTACGAACAGCTGCTATCTTAACAAATCTACAAGATGGTCTATCGTCTGTCCTTTCCATTTTTGCTTCTTTAATCTCCGAATCATATACGGGTCCCCTGACTATGATCACAATTTGCGCTGCAGCTGCCATCGAGGTAATATATACAGACATATATAATTTTTTATGCCTACCTTGAAATCAACCCTTGACAAAACAAAAAACTCTTAATTTAATGGCAGGGTTTAATGCTACTATGGACATCGGCTGATTCAGTGTCTGGTGCGCTATATGCAGCCATATTGTTTCTTGCATTAGGGAAAAGTGGCCAAACGCTTTTAGGAAGTTTTCTTAAAAATAAGGTGGAAGAGATACTTGAAGAAAGAGAACAAAGTGAAATAAAGAATGGAAGCACAGAAAAACAAAATGGGCAAGACCTCGTACGTACAATTCTTACAAATACGTGGTTGTTAGTTCCGTTGGTTGTTGGATACGTGGTAATAGTGTTTGCTGACTTTTCCAATCAAGATTACTATTATCTCTTCAGATCCTCTGCAATTCTCATGGGAGGGTGCTATCTTTTGTTCCTCTTTGGTAGGACGAAGTATAGTCACGAACAATTACTTGATGAAAGCAATCTAGGGAAGATCTTTAGAATCTGCAAAGCAGCTTGTGGAAGACGAAGATCAGATTATCCAACGTCTCCGAATTGCTATTACTGGAAGGGTAATGTGCGGACCAATTTATGTTATGACCACGATAAAGGACTGAGATTAAAGCCACGAGTTCCACGGCTATTCAGGTGGTTGGACAAAGCAGCTATACTCAATCAAAAAGATTCTATATATCCTGAGGTGAGTCTTGACACGGAAGAAAGGAATGGGAAGGTTTGCACAGTAGAGGACGTGAGGGAAGTGAAGAGCTTTGTTCCTATGATATACCTCTGCTTTACCTTCTTTGCTTACAGTTTACTCGTGGCTACTGGGAACACTTTTTTTGTTGCACAAGCAAGCAACATGAAACCTACCAAAGGTTATGATATCTCTAGACTCTTTTTGATCAAAACCGGCATGAGAAAAGTGTCGCAATTCATCTTCTTTTGGATCGTTACTGGCTTGCGTAGTATGAGAACTGCAGGCTTTTCGTCGAAAAGATTCACAGTAACGACTTCGATTATAAGCATTGGTTTTGGAATGGTGTGTGCCGTAATTTGTTGTGTCGTAGCGTGGAAAGTAGAGTTACAGAGATTGTCTTTGACAAAATATGGACAGGAAGAATTGAAAAGCCCAACCAGAGCCTTAGTTCCGCAGTTTATATTGTTGGGAATGACGGAGGCACTTGTTGAGGGGGGTTTAAAGCTTTTATATGTTGCCCACGTAGAAAAAGCACTGTGGAGTTTTACTGATTCGTATAGTGAATTACTGAATGGTATTGGCAAACTCCTCTTTTTTCCATTGGTCGTAACTTTCAGTGGCAGCTGGTTCAAGGAGAGTATCGATACTTCCCATGTAGACAGATTCTATCTGATGTTGGGAATATTGAACACTGTCCTGCTTCAAATTTTTGCGTACTACTCTTTCAAATACACATACAAGGAGATATGTCCCGACGACGACCATGTTGATCAAACATAGGCTTGCAATCAAGGTAACATATATATGTCCCGACGACGACCATGTTGATCAAACATAGGCTTGCAATCAAGGTAATATATATATATATATATATATATATATATATATATATATATATATATATATATATATATATATCAACTAGAGGTCATGATATTTTAACAACTTTTTTTAACAACTTTTTGACAACAGAATATGTGTCACCATTTTATTGGTCTGTTTGAATTTATTTTAAAAAAAAATATTTGGAACGGATCAATCACAAAAACTACCACGTATGCGTTGTCAAAAAGTTGTCATAAAAGAGTTGTTAAAGAAACTTTTTCCTAGAGCTATCAAAACGGGTAACCCGGCTTGACCCGGCCCGACCCACCACGGGTTGGTCACTTAGTGAGTCAACCCAACCCGACTCATTTATTAGCGAGTCAGAAAAATTTGAACCCGGCTCGACACATCACGGGTTGGTGGATAAATAGGTTGACTCACTAGCCCATTTAATTACAATTTTTTTAGGGTTAAATATGTTTTTGGTCCTTAAACTTTCAGTGAAAATTGGAATTAGTCTCTCTTCAAAACATTGGCCTAATTTAGTTCCCCAACTTTAGAAATGTATGGATTTGGTCCTTTTAACTAAATTTTGTTGGGTTTATTTGATGTTTCAAGCACGTTAAATGATAGCATTTTGGTTGTTTACACTGTATGACACATTTTTGCTTCAATGTTAATTGAGAAACGCGTTTGAAAATTCAAATAAAGTTAACAAAATTTGGTTAAAAGGACTAAATTCATACATTTCTAAAGTTGGGAGACTAAATTAGGCCAAAGTTTTGAAGAGGGACTAATTCCAATTTTCGCTGAAAGTTAAGGGACCAAAAACATATTTAGCCCTTTTTTTTAAATAAAAAAATTACAAACTCTCTATATTCAAATTTAAACAAATTCCACCCGCAAAAAATGATGTTAATATTAAGACAATTCAAAATAATAAAAAAAGTACAATATAATCCAAATGTCATCCAAAAACAAACACAAAAAACATACAAATAAGTTTCTTATATTCATCAATTCTGAAAATAATAAGAAAATATTAGTTGAAAAAAAAAGAACCAGTACTCAACAACATCAACAAAAAATTAATAGTTTAATCTGTAACACAATTTCCCAAATGCAAAGATATCAAAAACAGCTTATTCAAATAATATATACTCAAATTGTTTAAATAAGATATCAAAAACAGCTTGTTCAAACTCTCATATATAGGGTTTTCGAAAACCCCTATTTTTGTCATTATAAGGTTTTTGAAAAAAAAAAGAAAGATAAGTGAGAAAACAAAAATGTGGAGAAAAGAGAAGATAAAAGGAAGGTTGTTTTACATGCTCCTTGAAGAATTTCAGTGAAGAAGTGAGAGTGACAACACCGTAAATGAGAGCAAGTTCCGTGAGAGTGATTTGTGAGAGCAGAGGTTACTTTTTTGGTATGCATAGTGAGTGAAAAGAGTATTTTATTTTTTAGGATTTCATAAATAAAATAATAAATTAAAAAAATAAAATTAGGTAGGTGGGTTGGCGGGCCAACCCGGCCCACCACGGGTTCAACCCGCATGAGCCGGGTTTAAATGAGTCGGGTTGAAATCTGACCCGCATAAAAAAAATTCAATTTTTTCAAATCTAAGTCGGTCCGAACCCGTGGTGAGCCGGGTTGGCTCGCGGGTTGTGACCCATTTTGACGGCTCTATTATTTCCTATATATATATATATATATATATATATATATATATATATATACACACACACACACATTATTTTCCTTTGAATATTTTGGTTTCTTAAAACATTTTAGAGCACATACATGCAAATTGTCTAAAATTATGATATCCGCTTATTTCTGCCCTACGTGAATAATTTGACCAATATCAAATCAGGTCTATGTCAGGGTAAAACCAAGGTGAACTATATGAGTTATACTGAATTGGGTTAGGTCCGAGTCACACTAATTTAGGTTAGAATTAGGTTTACTCAAGTTGTGTCGAGTTAGCTTATGTCTAGATTAGATCAAATTCGTTTAAATTAAGGTCCCAGACTAAGTCAAGTTATATCTATAATGGTGAAATTTGGTTGTTACTAAGTTTGGCCAATCTCAAGTTAGGCCAAACCTATCTCAGACTTAGTTGGTCTTATGTTAGCATGGATAAAGTTATGTTTAGTTGAGTTAAGACCATGTCAAGTTGGACCCAAGTCAAGTCGAGGCAAGATATGCATACTCTCACTTTTTTTGGCCGAGTTTTCTCGACCCATATCCTACTGAGACGAGTCAAGCCTAGGTTAGACTACACCTAAATTAGGCCACGTTAAGTTAGTTTGAGATAGATTCAACATTTGTAAAATCTACTTCAAGTTAAGTCCAAGTAAGGCTAGTCAAGCATCGGTCACGCTAAGTGGAGCTAAACCAATGTGAGGCCAAGTTGTCTTAGGCCCAAAACCAACTAAGTCAACTTAGGCTTATGCCAGTTTAGGCCTCCTTAGGAAATGTGAAGTTGAGTTAGGCCAACTCATGTAATGTTGAGACTACGAAAACATCAAAACATAAGTAAGAAGGGTTGAATAGTCTTTTTAACCTATTTATTGAACTTTCTGAAAATATCATATCATTAGGAAAATTCATACAATATTTTTGTAAGTAATCAATTAATGGTTGTTTCATCCGATGAAATGCAGCAAATGCACCTTTATGACTTAACATATTTACTTATTTACGTTTTAGTCACATGTAATTTTACAAAGATTCTCCTTCAAAGTTAGTGCAAATAAGAATAATATGTAATGTGGATAGATAAGGAGAAAGAGAAAATACATCGTCTCACCATGAAGACTATGCCCATTTCTCAACCAATCAATTGAGTTTCACTATGTGGACTAATGCCATAAAGCACAATAAACATATTTTGAGTTCATAGTTACTCACGACTAACCCCTTGAGTATTCACTACAAGAAAAACATGTATTATCGACAGTCAAAATCTGCCGAAAACGTTAAAAATCTATCAATAATGGTTTTTTTCTGGCAGATTTTCGATAGGTCAAAATTCGTCGGTAATGGTGCAGTCGGTAAATTTACCGATGGAAGTTTATATTTGTAGATAATTATCGAAAGAAAAATCCGTTGGTAATTATAATAAAAATTATTGAAGGAAAAATCTGTCGATAATTACATGAAAAATCCGTTGATAATTACCGAAGGAAAAATATGTTGGTAAGTTTCGTTGATAAATATCGCGATCTAATTCATCTTCTTTCTCCTCTATCCTTATTAATTTTTCCTTTATTTTTTTCAATCCAGAAAATGAACACATTACAAATGAATGTCATACATACAATTACATAACTTGCACAAATTTATAGACAACCTAGCAAATTACTCCACCACAAACACAAATCAAAAAGAGAGAAAACAGAGGTAAGAGAATAAGGGGATTTGGTTGGCTTCAAACAATCATTATCTAGCAACTATGCGTAGTGGTGGCAGTGTGTGGCACAACAATAATGGACTTGACTTGGATGCGCCCTTGCATGAAAGAAGAAAAATAGAGGCATTGCCCCTCGCTTGCGTGTGTAAGAGAAGAAGAAGATGGGGTGGAAAACCCCAAGCACGATGTCGTCGTCGGCAATGGAGATGGCGGCTTGGTTCAATGGAGATGGAAGAGCGTCAATGGGCCCTATAGATGTGTGGTCTGATCTGAGATGGGGGAAGTGTAGAAAGATGGGGGGTTGCGCTCACGCAAGAGAAAAAAAGACGAAGAAGGTTTTGAAAATAGAAGAAAAGTGAGGTTTGAGGTTGTGGAAGGAAAAGAAATATTAGGCTTGGAAGGATAGAGAGAGAAAAAATGTGTGGCTCGTAAAAAAGAGAGAAAGAATGGGCAGGAAATTTGCCACTATTTTTATCGTCAGATTTACTAAGGTAAATGAAATATGAATTATCGATAAATTTATTAATTGAAAAATCCATCGGTAAATGAAATATGAATTGTCGATGGAAAAATTCGTCGTTAAATAAAATATGTATTATCGACAAAAAAATTCATCGATAATTAGAATTTTAAATATCCATTGATAAAATCTGTAAGTAATTCAAATTTACAAACAAATTTATATTAGTCAATAATTTCAAAAAATTTTGTAGTGATTGTTTGACCTCATAAGCAGTTTTGACTAACTCTTTGAGTATTGTTTCGACTCGTAGTCACTCTTAACTAACACCTTGAGTAATTTTTCTACAAGCGACTCCTAACTCAATGAAGCATTATTTTCGCACTATGTTACTACAAATGACCTTGTCCAAGTATTCTCTATGAGTCACTCCTAGCTCATTAAGTATTCCTTTGACTCTCAACCTCTTTTGGTTAACCATATTCAAATATTCTTTTCATAATCCACTTATAACTTAATTAAGTATTTCTTTGAACAATAGGTAGTCCTAACTAAAATCAAGTATTCTTAGTCCTAGCCAGGATATGAAGATTGGATAAATAGTGATCAAAAGATCACAATGGTCTCTTATCATAAAGGTTGATCATTTGTTGATTCATGCAACATTGAAGTTTTGTACTCTATGTTGCTAAATGAACACGATTTATATTTTATATGAAACTCTTTTTTGGGTACATAAATTTCAGTAATGTTTCAACATTATATAATGTGGTCTCTATTTTTGGTATTTGTAGAACTTTTGAATGTCCTTCTTCAGTATGATGAACTTTATTCTGAAGGATGCATTAAATGTAGTCCATGCAACATTAAATATATTTTTCTTCTTTACAAGACTAAAAGCACTTATCTATATAAAAGCACATTCATCATTTCTTATGACATAGTCTCCTTTAATTTTCTTATTCTAACCTAGCTAGTCTTCTAGAAAACAAACATATAAAACTATGAAGAAAAATTCTAACTAAGTTATGGAAGTTGAGGTGCTGTTTGTAATCCAGAGTAAAGAGCAACGTGACACACAATTACGAGTTACGAGAAAAAAACTGACATCACATGTGGCTCGCCGTTAGCCAAAATCTAACGTTGTTCAATTGTAAGAACTAAATATAAGAGTTTCAAAAATAAGAGGACTAAAATGAATAAAACTTTTGAATAGGGACTAAACCCAAAATCGCTTGATAATTAAAGGACTAAAAACATATTTAACCCTTTAAAATATTAATATAAACTTATTTGGTTAATATAATGGGAACATGGTCATACCAACCTTTCTTGTCATAACCTATTCTTAAGTGGAATATATATTTTTGAGCTTTCTAAATGTGTTTTATAAAAGACTTATATTCGGTAGATTTAAATTTTAAATCTTTTATTAAACAATAGATATAAATTTTAACTCTATTATAAATCAACAAACTTATAGATTTTCTACCCAAAATTGCAAATCTAACCATATATTCCATTGGTACATCTCTAGTAACAAGTTACCGTAATCAACCACCATAAAATAGATCTTTCTTATAAGTCAAAGATCCAATACACAATAAAGATGAAATTGGAATATAATATAACAAAAATACATCTCCAAAGCCAACCATTCCCGCAATTCAATTCATCTTCACAACCAAACAAATACAACACAATAACCCATAAATTCAATCACTTTCTTTATGAAATACAACAAAAAATTAGAAACAGAGAAGAGAGAAATTGGAGCTATTGACAATCACTCACAGGAAACTATACATACCTACTTATGGAAGAACAAACAATCACTAACAAAAAGATTAAAATCTAAAACCCTAAAAAAGAAAACAATAATCCTAATTCTTAACCTTACAAACTAAAACCAATTTGTTTTTCAGTTGTAGTCGAAATTAGGAAAAGGAGGCACATAGAAGCTCTCAAAAACTTTGGTCTCGCTTCCCCCCGCTAAACATAGGCTTATCTTGTTTCCCTTCGTTGAACCATGATGGTAGAGAAGCGGTCTAGCCCGGTAGCTCATTGGTAGGGAAATCAATGATGATGGGCATCTGATGTTGCACGCTAAGGAACTTGTTCAGCATGATGTTGGTGCCCTCAATGAGAGTGAGGAGGACGCCGCAGAATGCGGCAGTCGGAGGTGGCGGGGAGACCCTGGCGCATGCAGAGGATGTCGTCGGCGAAGATGCCAGCGACAATGGAGTTCTAGGGTTCCTCCTTCTCACAAGTAGACCATGGTGTAGTCGAAGGTGGAGAAGAGGGACGAAACTACAACCGACACGTAACGCGTGAAGGCACACAAACTGCGAGGTTGCTACGACACGAGAGCCCTTGGACGTAGAGGCAAGGAGATCTCAAACGAAGATGAAGCTGGAGAGCGAAGAATGGAGGGAGGTAGAAATTTCTCATGGTGGGAGAAAATGGAGAAAGACTTATGTTGTATTTTGAGATTAGATGAAGATGGAGAACCAACTGTGAAGAAAAAAAATTTTTGATTTAAGTTAAAAATAAATTTAGGTCTGTTGGGAAACTAACTAATACCAAAATTAAGTCTTGTTGTATTTTAACAGACTTAAAATATAACTTTAGGTCTGTTAGAAAGCACACAGTTTGTATTCTAACAAGGTTAAAATATAAATTTAAGTATGTTATGTGATTAACAGACTTAAATTATGGACTTTTATTTATAAAAATGGCATTGAACATTTATTAAGTCTAGTATTTTTGGAATAGACTTAAATTGAGAGACTTATAAAGTTGTTTTTTTTACTAGTGAATCATACATGAATAATGAATCATAAATGTAGACTTTTATTGTTAAATTAGTTTCCATCTAAACTTCCTTGTCATTTTAAAAATAACATTTATTATAATTTTGTTTTATCAACAGTTGATGAAGAAAACTTTGAAGGAAATGTTAAAGTAAATGTTGAAGAAAACAAAGAAGACCAGGTTGAAGAAAATGTTGACGAAGATGATAAAGAAAACTATTATTCCACACTGTTTTGTATTATAAATAATATCTCTGATTATTTTTGACATCATTTTTTATTATTAATTGTGAATTTAAGTTATAGAAGGGGATGAGTAAAGCCTGTAAGCATTTTCTTGCACAATGGTTAAGCATACACACCTATTGTTTTTACAAAATTATTGAAATTTGACTCTATAAGTTCAATATCTCATATTTCTTGCACAATGGTTAAGCATACACACCCATTGTTTTTACAACATTATTGAAATTTGACTCTATAAGTTCAATATCTCATTTTTTTTTCTATTTCTTGTTTCTTGTGTATTTTTCTTTCTCTCTTTGCTTGTTCACTATATATTTCTTCTTCAACATAGTGTTTGTATTTATGTTTGTAAGGCTTATGGAAGCAAATACAATGACTCTACGACTTTAGTATATACAATCAGATGGACGGTATGTTGTACAATCAAGTGTATAATTTTTTTTTCTTCAACACAAACTTTATAAAACATTCTATGTGTATATTCAAAATCTTTATTAACGTAGAAGCATACCACAACTATAAACGATGTCCAAACAAAATGCGAGAAATCCAAAATGTAACATTTACAGAAAATGAAAACTGTGAAAATTAAAATGAAATATAAATATATCACTTCCCAGAATTAAATTTCTCTTCTCTCATCAGCTACTCCAAACCAGCCTTATCTACAATACCATCTATTCTCGTACAAGTACGATCATCATAGGTGAAAACACTAGTAAAAAAACAATTTTTAAAGCGCCATATACGCTTCAGTTTTGTAAAAACCGAAGCATATAAAAATGCGGTGGCATTTTTGTAGATATGGCATAGTTATATGCCTCGGTTCCCTGACAATTGAAGCCAAAAGGGTTTATTCCCTCGGTTATAAAGGCAACCAAGGCATAATACCCTGTAGAATCCACCTACCCCTTCTACAAGTTAGACTTTTCATCTGACACGTTTTCTGAAAAAGGCCTATCGCCTCGGATGGGAGGGGACCCGAGGCGTAAAACCTTGCCAAATCCCTCTGTTACCATTGATAATACCCTAACATAGCTTAGAAAAGGACTTACTGCCTCGGTTATGAGGAAATATGAGCCAAACACTTGAAACTTCTGGAACAGAACGTTCTAACTCCATTAACGTCAACCTATACTGCCTCGGTTCTCTAAAACCGATGTCATATGTTGTTTCTGCCTCGGTTTTACCACAAACTGAGGCATATAGTTTGAAACATATTTTCAAAATTGCCATTTTCTGAAAGGTATATGCATCGGTTGCATAAAAAACTGATGCGGTATGGTACTTATTGCCTCAATTTTCTACTTAACCAATCAAGGTAATATTGTTTTCTGGAATTAAAATTACAAAAACGCGGAAAGGGTTTCCTTTGTGCGAACAATTTTCCTCTTCCTCACGACTGCACTGTTCTTCTTCTCCCTCTCGCTTGAGCTTTCTCCCCTCACTTTCGCTGCCTCAGCGCCACTATCGTCTCTGCCGTTCGTCGACGTCGCCGCCTGCTTTTGTTATCGCCGTCACCTTCTGTTTCCGCTGTCACGGTTTCTATTCTCTTCAAGTCGTAAGTTCAATTCGTTGACACTATTTTTTGTCCATTTTTATCTGTGCTTTGATAGTAAACCAGTTTGAGATTGATATAATTGTTATTTGTTGATGACAATTCATGGGCAGAGGGGGGATTATCCATATGAATTATGGATATGCAAATTTAGGGGAATAGAATTTTGAATTGTTTGTGTTGAATTGGTTGATAATGTAAATTTATTTATAATGTAAATTGGTGTATATTTTTGAATAAGGGATATAGAAATTAGGATAATATGGAACTTTGAATTGCTTGTGTTAAATTCGTTGATGATGTAAATTGATTGTTAATGTAAATTGATTGATAATGTAAATTGGTGTGGATTTTTTTAATTAGGGAATATGATTTTGAATTGTTTGTATTAAATTGGTTGATTTGATGATGAAATAAACTTTAGGAATCATGATAGTAATTAATGTGTTGTTTGTTTTTGTTCAGATATTGTATTTTGTGGTGATGTTTTATAGCTTCTTAAACGCGGACATTCTCCATAGTCGATCGACTTTCACGTTCCCAGGTTTCTATTCTTAAAATGTTCCTTTTAATATGAACATGTAATTATTTGTTTGTTTGAATATATTGTTTGCTCAAATATATTGTATGTTGCATATGTAATTATTTGTTTGGATGAATATATTGTTGTTGTGAATTAGTCTTAGCTTCCGATTTGAGATTCAATACAAAATTTTTTTACTATCTCTTCATTTTTTTGAACAAATGTACATTTTACAGATGAATAAAGAGGAGATGGTAATAATAATCTACAAGTATTCGGTTGGAAAATTTAAGAAGAGTAATAACTTTTTCATAGTTTATTAACATATATAAAATTTAATATACATGTCTTAAATTTCATGAAAATTTGAAGTTGTGTTTTGTATTGATATCTTTGGGTGCATATTTGATTGTGATTTATAATCACTTTCATTTCTTGTAACCTGAAGATCAATTCGAAATGCTGACGAAATTTCATGAAACTCCTATTGCATGATGCATATGCCTCTTGTGCTCCATCATCTTTTTGTAGCTTCTCATTTACCACCAACAGAGTAGTGACAAGTTTACAACCATTTATCTTAAACTTCTTTAGTAGAGCTTCAAATTTTTTTTTGAGAGATAAATATACATTCCTTTTGTTGTTTCACCTCTATACTAAGGAAATAATTCATCAAGCCAAAGTCGGTCATTTCAAATGTCTTCATCATGTCAAATAAATAAATAATATTTCAAGTGTATTTATTTAAATATAAGAAATATTATCATTAAAATAAACGTAAGTTTAAAAAAATTGAAATATATGTTTATTTAAATCTAATAAATATAACAATTAAAATATGGAAAAATTAATTATTATTTTAAGAATAAATGTTTTGAGAAAAATAATATTTATGCATGTGATTAATTAAACTCAATATTAAAAAATTTAAACATTTATAATAAACAAATAAAAAATTAAAATAAATTTATAAAATTTTATAAATGATAAAATGTAAAAGTTGTAAATTTTGGTACATACATTAAGTAATTAAAATGTTAGAATATTTTAAAATTTTAGAAATAATAAAAATAATTAATAAAAATTAAATACGTATTTAATTACAGATTTTGAATTTGGTAGCTTAAGAATAAAGAAAACAAATAATGTAAGCCATTCAAATACCATAAATTATATATATATATATATATATATATATATATATATATATATATATATATATATAAAATCTTTTTTATTTAATGGTTTTATTAATCAATATATATTAAATAGATTAGATTTAAATATTTAAATAATACTTTACTGGTATTCATTTATATAATTAATATTAATTCTATAGTTCAAATGTTTTATTATAATTTAAGTGACAAAAATTTTCAAAAGAAAAAGTAATTGTTACGATCTCTTTTAACTTTAAAAACTATTACATGAATGAGTGACAAAAGGTTCTTTAACAGTTGTGTTCTGGTCGTATATATGGATTCTAAATTAAATTCACATTCATTTGTATGGATTGTCGATGGAAGAAAAACGAATTATTTTTAAATTCACTTTGTTTTAATCATCGCTTACGTGTTACGATTTGTAATGATTTTTGATTAATTATCATATTTGTCCTCGTTGCATTTCATTCATGGTGTAAAAGATGTTGAAGACGAATAAGTAAGATATCCGATTCCAAGAGCAAGCTATCCACTTTCACGTTAAACATATTTCAAGCCACGTCAATCTATATTTGGTTTCAGTGCAACATATCCAAATCTACGGAACAACGTATCCTAGATCCACGAAGTTATATATCTAAGTTCACTTCATGCGTAAAACTACCATATTATGATTTCCGGTTCTAGTGTGAAGTATATCCAGATCCGTATTCTTAAAACATTAACTTTTATCCATAATTATTTCACTTTATGTAAATATAAATTTATTTTATTTTCATAATTAATTTTAATTTTTTTATCTATCACATCAATAAAATCTTACACAAATTTTCACACACTTTATTTCCAAATTCACTATCAATCACCTCCAAATTCCTTTAAAAAACAACACTTAAATCGATCTTAAATATCCTAAAATTCATCCACTCCCTCTTCCTCAAATCCATCCCTCTAAGTAAACACACTGTGTTCGTTTGCGTGATGGCACTGTTCACACTAATATGCAAAGATGGAATTGTAAGATTTGGTGCATTCATTTGGCGTGATATAAAAGTGAATGAGAGCCTAAGGTTCTTTTAAGGAAAAAATTTTGTTGTTTCTGTCATTACGCCTGTCACTACCGGCGGTGGCACCATCTACCGTTGTTGGCAGTGCCATCTACCATTGTCGTCTACCGTAACCACTATCGGAGTTCTAGTTTTGACTGAGGATCATAATGTTTTGTCTCAATGCCTTTTGAAGTTGTTGATCTGCTCCTTTTTTTCGTTGTGCATGTTGACATGTTTCATCTCCTTTCAGACAACAATTTAGAGTGTCAAGGTTGCTCTTTTTCCTCTTTTGGGTTTGTCCTGTGTGGTCACATGTTCTATCTCCTCTTAGGCAGATATTCAAAGCATTGAAGTTGCTCTCTTTCCTTTTTCAGGGGTCTTGATCGGAGAATCTTGGATTTTTAAGGTTACACTATCTACTCCATCCATGACTTCTTCTGTTGTTATCTCTTCTGACCTCTCGTTTGTCACCATTGTGTTTGAACCATTTATATATTTTTTTTCTCTCGTGACAAAGATTTTTTTGTTAGTTTAATTATAGTTTTGGTTGCTCTTCAAAATGACTTCTTTATCTACTGGATGTCAAAACATGTTATTATTAACTTTAAAAACATTACAATGTTTATATTTAGTAGTTTGTATTTTAGTTGTACTGGAGGGAAGGAGTAGGACGGACGACCATGATCGAGTATCAAGACGTCTGGCATATGATGCCAAGGAGAAACCATAGCGAAGCCTGGTCTGGTGCCCGCGACTGGGCGAAACCTCTGTTTGCAAGAAAAACTTTGAAGAATTCACATGGATATTAGTAACTGTACGAACCGGACGCGCGCGCTGCGTCAAATCTTCTTGTGGAAGCATATCCGACCGAAAAATTATTGTTTTGATTTTTTTCAATTTTCAATTTTATGTTTTTCAAACAAAGAGAAAATTTGTTTCATTGTTTTCAGTAAAACACGTATAGTAAGGCTAACATTAATATGTTTACATTTAAAAAAGTTTGTTTAGTTCATGTTTTTAAAAAGATTTATTTATGATACTTTACATTGCAAAATAATTCTTTGTTATTATTTTTAACTAATACTTCGAACAAGTTAAAAAAAAAAAAGCAACTGCCATATCGATAACTTATTTGAACTTTCAATTATAAAGAACTAAACGGATATAAATTAAAAATATAAAATGGAGTAAAACTTTAATAGCCTGGTTATGAATACTAAACTTTATTGACCTCGATTGGAATAAAATTAAAAAATTATATGTGAAATGGACCTAATATATCTAATCCAAAACAAATTTAACATTAGTGTGCAAATTTAGAAAAATAAAATATATCTTCAGTAAAATATACTCAAACCTAAATATCAAACAGGAGAAACTGTGCGTGATAGGTGTTAAATCATTGGATTGAATTTGGATAGAATTTGATTAATTTAATATAACTTTAATTTTATATTTTAAAATTTATATATGACTATTTAATCTATTGAGTTATTCAGATTGAGGTTAATCGAATTCAAATTGTTTGGAACGTGGGTTAATTCGGTTGGGTTTCTTAAATTTTGAATTTATAGTAAATTAAATTAAAGTTAATGTTTTTCTATTACGGTTATTATTTGCACAAACACCTTAAACAGCTATTCCTAGTAAAGAAAATAAAGATTATAAAGGAAATCCTAGATGATGAATAAGATGCATTGTAACAACAATAATAAGTCACTTTGGATTGAAGGTTCGACGAGCTTTCTCTGCCCACCAACCGCACCATCTGAGGAAACTAAGCGAAAGAAGACAAGATCGAATCCCAATGTCTTGTGCTCGTCTTGGTGAATGGACACAAAAGATATATTTCATATTAAAACAGTTTTCCCTGCACCTCATCTCCTTCTTCCTGCACCTTCAAAATTACCTTTATGTCCTTCATTTAATAAAAAGTCAAAATGTAATAAATGAACCTTATATCTTCCTAACTTCCAACAACTTTTTGACTGAGGGTATAAACCCTAGCATGCACCCCTTTTGCTGCCAGGAGCAAGAATAGTATTCTTAGTCACTGTTATATTGAGTTGAAGTTAGTGATTCTGTGGTGGTGAACCACTGTGTGCTTGTGTTGGTGATAGCTGGTGGTGATACTGGTGGTGATAGCTGGTGCGAGGAGGAAGAAGAAGCTCGCTGCGAAGAGGAAGACCAAATCAGATTAAAAATGAATATCGTTAATCGCCTTTCGTGGCGCGGTTAACCTTGTCGCCGTTCGAACGACGTTTACTATTCACCGCAAATCGAATTGCGGTTTTACCCAACCGCTATTCGAACTGCGTTTTCACCCAACCGCCATTTGCGTTGGAGTTTGTTATTTGCCGCAAATCGAATTGCGGTTTTACCCAACCGCCATTCGAACTGCGTTTTTACCCAAACCCTAAACCATTTGGTTCGTAGGAGTCTATGTTGTATGTATGTATTAGGAGTTGATGCAGTGTTACGAAGTGTGTATTAGGAGTATTGATAGTGTTACGAAGTGTGTATTAGGAGAGTTCTTCGCTTTAGTTAGTCTCGAGTAGTTTCAATGCCTTATGTTTCTCGTATTATAATCTTCAACATACCTTTAGTTAGTTCCCAATAGTTTAGATGCTTGAAATTTGTGGCATTATAATCTTCAATGCAGCTTTAGTTTATTCCGAGTAGTTTGAATGATGTTTCTGCCATTATAATCTTCAGTGGAGGTTTAGTTACTTCATAGTAGTTTGAATGGTTGATGTTTCTAGCATTATATTCTTCAATGCAGGTTTAGTGTTTAGATGGACTTAGGGTTTTTAATACTTTGTTTATAGAAGATGTAAAAGAAAACAATAACATGTTATAATGGTATGGGATGGGGTGTTTGCTTTCTTGTAAAATTTTGGAGCAGAAAAGAACGCATAGGTTACTTCTAGAAAAAATTAGAGCACTTGAAGAACTGAACAAAGCAACGTATTGTAGGAAAAATTAGAACACCTGGATAAAAGAACCTTAAGTGACCTAAGAATGTTATATAGTTTAAATAATTTCTATATTAAGTATTTTAAATAATTTGTATTTTAGCTATTTTAAATAACTTCTATTTTAGAGGTAGATATATTTTTAGGTAAATATATTTGTAGTTATTTAATTTAAGACATAATTAATATAATATATAATATATATTTTAATCTTGAAATGTGTAAACTTTGTTTTAATTACTTTTAGAAAAATAGAATATGCAAAGTTGGAGAAATTATGTAGTTTAATTAGGTTTTATTTAGTTTTTGTAGTTTGATTTTATATTTAAAAGTTTTTTTTTTATTTTTTATTTGTTATTTGTTAAATTTTATAATTTTAATTTTGAATGTAGGTTCTATTTAACTATATAAGATGGATAACTATCCATTTTTGGATTCTCAAATGAATTCTGATTTTATGTTGGAATTTTCTTCCTTTATAAACGAAGTCGGTGAAGGTGATTACACAGATAAATTTTCTACTGATCAAATATTCCCATCACGCGACGATATGATTGATTGGGTTCGGAAGATTGCATTTCAGTTTGGATTTGTGGTCGTCATCATAAGATCTGACACAGCAACTGGTGAACATGGAAGAAAGACATTCGTTGTGTTAGGCTGTGAAAGGAGTGGGAAATATAGGAAGTATAAGCAAGACGTGCAACCTAGTGTGTCTGGCACGAGAAAATGTGATTGTCCATTCAAGTTGAGGGGTAAACCTAAAGGACATGGTTGGGTGTTAAAGGTTATGTGCGGTTATCACAACCATGAATTAGCCGAGACTTTGGTCGGTCATCCTTATGCGGGGAGGTTAAATGCTGCTGAACAGTCAATTCTTATTGACATGACTAAGAGTCAAGTTAAACCCTCAAATATTCTTTTGACTCTTAAAGAACATAATGAAGATAACGTGACAACTATAAAACAAATATATAATGCGAGATACACTTACAAACGATCTTTGAGAGGGTCGAGAACTGAAATGCAACAGTTGATGATGTTGTTAGATAGAGACAAATACATCCAGCATAGTAGATGTATGGAAGATTCTGACGTAGTAAGTGACCTATTTTGGAAACATCCTGATTCAGTGCACCTGGTCAATTCATTTAATATTGTGTTCTTAATGGATACAACGTACAAGACAAACAAATATCGTCTTCCGTTGCTTGAGATCGTTGGAGTCACGTCCACTGGTTTGACATTCAAAGCCGCCTTTGCATTGCTTTCAAGTGAACGCCAAAATAATTTCACTTGGGCATTGGAAATGTTTAAAAGATTACTATTGACAACAGAGGGCGGTCCACGCGTTATTGTCACTGACAGAGACCTTGCTTTGACAAATGTCATTACCAATGTCTTCCCTGAGACATATCATATGCTTTGTACATTCCACATTATCAAGAATGTGAAAGCGAAATGCAAGATGTTAGTGGATAATAAAGATGCATGGGATGGGTTGATGGAAGTATGGCAAAATGTGATGGACTGTGACGACCAGTCCAAGTTTGGTGGTGTTAAACTCGCTTTTAGTCGCATCAAAGCCAACAAACTTGATTTCCCCACTAATGAAGTATAGTGGTCAACCAAGGATCAATCCAAGGACTCAGTTGATTAAATCTAAAGTGTATGGTTTAATCTTGTATTTATTTTCTAATTTTCTACTATTAAACTATTAAACAGGTGGGGACAAGAAATGAAAAAAAAAAACAAACAAAGACATTGTCAGTAAAGAATTAAAGAAAATAAAATTCTATTATGAAACCTAAACTAAACTAAAGAACTAATGCAAAAGAAAGGACCTAAACTACTAAACATTGTTACTGTCTAATAACAGAACCTAAGAACTATAAATGCAAAAAAAATCTAAGTGATGCAACTAAATCTACAAATGAACATTTTGCATATACTAAACTACAAGATAAATTCTTGAAATACACTGAACTATACTAAAACACTTAGATTTAAGAAATAAGCAGTACCTAAAGTCTAATCATGGAAGTCAGATTTAAGAACATAACCTAAAATACTTAACAGAACAAAAATCAGTGGATAGCAATCACAATTTTGAACCAAACTTGCTTGAAACAGTGTATCAATTGATTTATTATCATACAGGAAGACATCCCGTGCATAAAATTCCCACCTCGGGGTCTCAAGTTCTAATATAGAACTTAAAATGGATAATCAATCAAATGATTTATCGAAACAGAACATATTCAATTCCACAAACACAACTCACAAACAGAAACTAAAACAATATGAATTGAAATATATTTTTTTTATTGATTGAACCCTTCTCTGACTCGGGAAGACATCCCGTTCATTTACGCTTACTGTGGAGACGTTTAATTCCAAAAGGAATTATAGAAATGCAGATATTCGAGTTCGAATCATTTTCAAATCAAACCATTTCAGAATTTGAACAAACAAAAACGATCTCAACACAAACAAGAGTCGAATAAAAACACATAAAACAAGAGATTTGAACAGAACAGAAACATAAATTGCTCAACACAGATGAACATCACAAAATTTTTTATTAAAACGGAAAGAGAATACAAGAATGTACTGAAAAGGAACAAGCAAGAACACGAGAACTGGAATCTACCGGAAGCGATAAAACCCTAGACTCTCGCGTCGCTCTCTAAAAACGAAAAGATGGAAACTAATTCTCCGAAAGAGTGTATGTCCCTAAGTATATTTACAAAAGCCCTTATATAGGGTCTGAATATGAAACAAAGAAAGTAAAAAAAAAGGTAGAAGAGACTTGCTTGGCGACGCTTTGAGCTCTTAATCGGACGGTCATCAGCTGTTCCTCGTGAGATCCACTTCCAGCCCTCCGATCCTTTTCATTTTCCCGCCGGTCAGGTCTTCTTCTCCGGGCAGGATCACCAGCTTGGGTCTTCAATTTCTGGGCAAGTGGCTTGGGCACTTCTCTCTTCAGCTCTCCTCTACCCTAGCTTTGGGTACTTTCTTCTTTTCTCCCGTGGAACCTAGCTCGAGGGCTATCCTCTCATTTCTCAAAGGTGCTCATTTCCAAATGAATTGTGAGGCTGAGAGACCCCTAGCAAATCTGCAGCTGAAACGCAGCGTTTCATTAAAGTGCAGCCCATTTCACCAACGGCCCAAATAGCCTATAGCCAGCCAACAGTGGTCCAATCCAACAGTGACTTCCCAAAGGTGGCAGTTGCAGCGTTTACAAAGAGGGATTAAGGCCACCTACTATTTCCTTTTCACACCCAGCCCACTTCATCTAAATTTCCTTTGCATTGCATTGGCCCAATTGTAGCACCATCAGCGACCCAATCTATTGCTCACATATTTAACCCTGCAGAGAAAACAAATGCCATTTAATCAGCCAAATTTTCAATGTAAAAACCAATCCTGGAATTTCAATCCAACTATGAACAAAAAGAGCAATTAGCAATTAAAGTCAAAGATGAAAAAAAATTAAAACTTATTTAAGCAAAATAAAGAAGAAGATTTTTATCAAAATTTTCCAAAAATACGAATTTCCTATTTATTATCAAAAATAAAAAAAAAATACATCTAAAAACCAAATTTTAACTACAATTTTACAAAACTACAAATATAAGGTAAAATCCTAAAACTAGCCTAATTCTAAACAATTAAAAAGAAAACTACACTAACCTAGACTTTTAAACACAGAAAAGTATGCAAATTTAGAGAGTTATCACACCCCCACACTTAAACAACTGCCCTCCTGGGCAGGGACAACTAAAAGAAAAAAATGAAAATAAAGACTCAATCTACAAAGGAAAAGATCAAAGACGAAACAAGGAACTTCTAAATTTTATTTCAGCTTATTCAAACCTGCAAAATCAAACCAATTCCTAGCTATTTCATCAAATTAGAACTTGCACAAAAGATTTCCTAACTTTAAACTCAAGCTTCAGCAATTTTAGCAAATGAAAAACAGTTTAATTCAATCAAAATCAGCAAAGACAACATATAGAAGAGTAGCAGCCAGTCTCAACCTCACAGGATGCAGTGTATGCACTCATATTCACTCAAGTGTTTGGGGATAATCCTGTTTCACTCAATCATGACATGTTAACCACCATTCATAACTTTGAAGAGATCCTAAATGACAGTGCTTTACTCAAAGTTTCTCTAAATCAAAAGGTCTTTATTTGGCTTGTAATGTTCATGGAATGAAATGGAAAAACAGTGAATAATGAGAATGGGAATGAAACAGAGAGGTGTGAAGAACAAGGGAGAAAACTAGAACTTAGGACGTTATCTATCTCTCAAGCTTTGGCCAGATGAATTTCTTTCTATTTCTTTTTTTTTTTTCTGGTTCTTTTCTCTTTCTCTGGTTCTTTTTCTCTTTTACACATTCCTGGTCTTTTCTTTACTTTATTTTTCTGATATTTCTCTTTTCCATACCTGTTTCATTCTTTTTCAACCAAACCAGATTTTTTTTTAGCACATTTTTCTTTCCTTTTTTACTTCTAGCCTCACTCTTTTTCTTGCATTCACCAAGTTCTAGACCTCTCCCTACATCTCACAAATCTCTAAGGTTGATCAATAGTTGGGGGAATGGCTTAAAATGGATGGAAGCAAAGAAAAAGGCTAAGGCTCAAAACAGGGTGCAATGGTAAGAAATGAAATGGGTACGTTGAATTGGCTATGGCTGAAAATGAAGGATGCCTAAATCATATTTAAAGTTACCAAGAGCAAGCACATCAATAAAGAATCAATGCAAAATCAGAATGAAAGCCAAACATGCATGTATCACACAAGAAAGACAAAAACTGGCTCAAAATCTCTCAAGGGTTAAAAATTGTTAAAACTGACTTGCTACTCATCCTATGCAAAAATTACTGAATTGAAATGAACTAAAGCTGCAAAAATTAATGCTAGAACTACCTCTGCCTAAATCTAAAGTTAAGTCTACTTTTGACAATTCTAATTTAAGGAAATGAAGCTAAAAATTGAATGAATTCAGCAAGTAATGAAGAAAAACATAAAACAGAACCTAAAAGCACTTAGAAATGCCTAAACAGAAACACCTAAACTATATACAGTATGAACAGATGGAAACAAAACAATATGCTACCTAAACAGAACTTACTCAACTAAAACAGATTCAAATATGACCTATACAAAAACTTCTATACAAAAAGAAACAATAAAAAGAAAAAAAAATGAACTAGCAAGAAGCAATAAGAAACCTAAAGCAATCAGAACTAAAATGTATAAAAGAAAACTAAAGGGAATTTTAAGCAAAGATAGAAGCAGAACCTAAGCAAGAGGAATCTTAAGGCAAGGAAACAAAAGTCAGAATTCAAACTAATGGCAAAATAAGAACATGAAATAAGAAATCAGATATAAAAGAGATCTAAAAAAAAAAACTTACAAATCAATTTTAAACTACCTAAGATATTAACAAAAGATATACCTAAACTATTCCTATAGGCTACATAACAAAAGAATTAGCAAAGAGAAAGCCAAAACAGATTTAGAACAAAACAAATGAAAAATAGAACCTAATTGTGAAAAGAATCCTAATTGAAAACTCAAAACAAAGCATGAAACTAAAAACAGAACAAGTAACTGATCAAAAGGAAAAGGCAATAGTAACAGGAAAAGAAAAGAACCTAAGCTAAACTAAAACAGATTCAAATCTAAAAGAAGGAGAGCCTAAGAACATCCTAACAGTAGCAATGAACAGACACGAACCTAGGAAGCTATTAAAAACCAAAACAGAACCCAAAGACTACAAACCTAACGTGAAAATTTAAAATAGGGAAGCAAAATAAAAGAAACCTACTCTAAGTTCTATTTCCAGAAACAATTTGAAAGAATTAAAGCATCCTAGACTATATCTAAAACAGATTGACAAACAAAGACTCCACAAAGTTCCTAAAAGAAATCTATAATGGAAGAATCATAAAACAAATGCCTATTTACAAAAACTAAAGAAGAATATGAAAACTAAGACAATTACTAATGCTTAAAACAAGACTTAGAGAAACTAAAACAAAAACAGGAATAGAAGAAAAGAAATCATACAAACAACTATAAATTCTAAAAATAAAGCCTAATCCTCAAACAGATTCTAAAAGCATAAAAAACTAGGTATTTATAAACTACCAGACCTAAAACTAAAGGAAAAACAACTTAGAGAAAAAAAAAATTTACCCCTACTTTAGTGCAAAAACCAATGCTGCCAGGGTTATATTTACATCAAAACAAAAAATTTAAACCTATAGCTTCCCACCCCCACACTTAAGAGGCACATTGCCCTCAATGTGTGAATTAGAAAAGCTTTATAAACAGCACAGAAACAACACTGATATGCACAAAACAGATATGAAGATGGATGTACACAAGGCATAACTACTCAAGAACAAATACTAACCAAGTAATCAAAAAAGAAAACGGAACGAAAAAAAAAATGAACACATTTATGAAAACAACTATGAAAACTAGCACACTTTAACTCCACATGAATAGAAGCATTATTGGAAAGCAAAAGAAAATGTACATCATATTATAGGAAAAAAAATAAGAACAGGAAAAAGAAAGCTTATTCTCAAAATTTTCTATGTGTTGCTTGATGCTTCCTTAGGATTCACAACTGGTTGAGCAGGGATGCCTCCAGCCTTCTGATTTGCCAGTTCATTCACAGCATGTGCCAACTGCCCAATCTGCATCTTCAGGTCTTGAATAGTGGCTTCCAGGTTTGGGTCCATTTTGACCTGCATTGGTGACTGGTTATGCCTATACTGTTGGTTCTGTCCTCCATAAGATGATGCATTTTGCTTATACTGTTGTGCATACTGATTCATGGTCTGCATCAACCCATTTGTTTGCTGCCCTCCTTGCTGGTTGTATGAGGGAGGCTCATATCTGGGGTTCATCCAGTTCCTCCACCCCTGTTTTTTTGAACTTGAGGCTTGATTATATTGCTGCTGCTGATTCTGATTCTGCCATGGCTGGTAAGTCTGCCTGAAATTTCCTTGCTGGCTCTGAAATGCAGCTGCCACAGATTCAGCTCCAAAACTGTCTTGAATTTGAGGGCACTAATCTGTGAAGTGCTGATCCGAAGCACACAACCCACAATGCTTCCTCATTGCATTCACTTGGCCTTCCACAGCCATTTGCCTCATCAATTCAATCAACTCCATGATTTTATTCCCCAGCAGGAGGTTATTTCCAGTGAACATGTTGGTCTTTACTGAATCTGAGATTGCATTTAGTTGTATCTCATGGACACCCTTGCTATTGTTACTCCTGGTAAAAGTTTGCTGAAAGTTTTCAGCCATATTAGCTATGAGATTCCTTGCTGCTGAAGGTGTCTTATCCATCAAAGTTCCTCCACTTGCAGCATCTATCATATTTCTCTCTTGAGGCAGCAGTCCCTCATAGAAGTATTGCAGCAGTAACTGCTCACTTATCTGATGGTTAGGGCAAGTGGAGCACAACCTCTTGGAGCGTTCCCAATATTCAAACAAATTTTCCCCAGGCAGCTGTCTTATCCCACTTATTTCCTTCCTCACAGCTGCTGTTCTGGAAGCAGGAAAGAATCTCTCCAAGAATTTCCTCTTCATTTCACCCCAACTAGCTATGGGAACATTCTGAGAAAACAACCACTCCTTGGCAGCATCCTGCAGTGAAAAAGGGAAGGCCTTCATCTTGACAATCTCCTCAGGCACATCCAGTGGTTTCATAGTTGAACAGACCACTGTGAACTCCATAATATGCTTGTGAGGGTCCTCCCCTGCTAGCCCATGAAACCTTGGCAGAAGCTGGATGAAACCAGACCTGAGATCAAAGTTGGGAGCTCCTTGCACATTCGGCACTTGGATGCACAGGGGCTGGAACCCGATTTCCTGATTAGCCAACTCCTTCAATGTTCTCTCTCTTTGCTCAACAGCCATGTCTTCACTCTCAGATGTATCTGAAACACACTCAAACGAAGGTGGAGATGTTCCAGTAACTTCAGATTCACTATGGTACTTTTCCTTCTTGATCCCTTTCCTAGTTCTGCCAATTTCTGGGTCCAAAGCAAGCAAAGGGCTATGATTGGCTCTGGTCATACACTTGCAACTCTCACAGCTGGATGAACAATTATTAGTTTACAAATTCAGAGAAAAAAAAATTATAATCTTAAGTATGCACTTCCGAATTCAGTCTAAATCTCAACAGATGTATTGCCTAAGCACTCAGCACACAAACGCAGTAATCACCAACAGTTTTTCAAATAGAATACCAAAACAACTTAGAATCAAAACAGAGAGGACAAGGATATCTAAAAGTTTGGACTAAGAAAAACACAAAAGGAAAATTACCAAAACCCAGAACATTATCAAGAGAACAGAAAACAGTATATTCAATCTACACTAACTAAATCAAGACAGTAATTAACTAAAGCAAGAAAAGAAAAAATTGAGAGAAAGCTTATTCATGGTGGGTTTTCCAGAACTGGATCATTGAATTGCAGTGTTTTTTCCTCCTTTTCTAAAGGCTGCTTCTCGTGGAAGATCTTTAATTGATGACCATTTACCATGAATGATTTATCAGCCTCTAATTTCCTGATTTCCACTGCCCCATTTGGGAATACTTTGAGTATTTCATATGGACCTTCCCATTTTGATCTCAGCTTTCCAGCTATCAGCTTCATCTTTGAGTTATATAGTAGCACTTTCTGCCCAATGCTAAACTCTTTCCTTAAGATACTCCTATCATGAAATCTCTTCACTTTTTCTTTATAAAACCTTGAGTTTTCATAAGCCTCTAGCCTTATTTCGTCCAGCTCTTGCAGCTGCAATTTCCTCTGCTTCCCTGCTGCATTATACTCCAAATTACACCTCTTAACAGCCCAGAATGCCTTGTGTTCAATCTCCACTGGTAGGTGGCATGATTTGCCAAATACTATTCTGAAAGGTGACATCCCAAGGGGTGTACGATATGTTGTCCTTTGTGCCCAAAGTGCCTCATCTAGCAATTGACTCCAATTCTTTCTATTTGGCTGGACCAACTTTTGGAGCAACTTTTTCACTTCTCTATTGAATACCTCTGCCTGTCCATTTGTTTGTGGGTGGTAAGGTGTTGACACCTTATGTTTGACTCCATATTTGCTAAGAAGTGCTGCTATGAGCTGATTGCAAAAGTGTGTGCCTTGATCACTAATTATTGCCTTTGGAACCCCAAATCTGCAGAAGATGTTAGTTTTCAAGAATTGTGAGACTGTCCTAGCATCATTAGATCTAGTTGCTTTTGCCTCTACCCACCTAGACACGTAATCTACAGCCAACAGAATATAAGAATATCCAGATGAGTTTGGCAGGGGTCCCATAAAATCAATGCCCCACACATCAAAAATTTCACAAAATATTATTTTCTGCAATGGCATCTCATTTCTTCTAGTTATATTCCCCCAGCCTTTTGACAAACCTCACAACTCTTCACAAAATTATAGGCATCTTTGAATAAAGTGGGCCAAAAGAACCCACTGTCTAACACTCTTCTAGCTGTCCTAGTTGGGCCAAAATGACCCCCTACCAATGTATCATGACAACCATGCAGGACTCCATTTATTTCACTGTCAGGCACACATTTTCTAATAATTTTATCACTACAAAACCTCCACAAAAAGGGGTCATCCCACACATAATACTTTGCATCAGATTTCAATTTATCTATATAATGCCTAGATGCATGAGCAGGCAGAACATCAGCAGCCAAATAATTAACCAATTCAGCATACCAAGGAGGTTGAGTTAGAGCAGAAAATAAAAACTCATCTGGAAACTTTTCATTCAGTGGAATTTCTTCCTCCTTCCCTGTTATTCTGCTCAGGTGATCAGCCACTTGATTTAAGGCTCCACTTCTGTCTTTAATTTCTATATCAAATTCCTGCATCAGAAGCAGCCACCTCATGAGTCTGGGTTTTGAATCAGCTTTCTTCATCAAATATTTCAAGGCTGAGTGGTCTGTGTGAACCACTGTTTTTGATCCCAACAGGTATGGCCTGTACTTATCCAAAGCAAAAATGATGGCCAACAACTCTTTTTCTGTGGTGGTATAATTTCTCTGGGCAGCATCCAGGGTCCTGGACGCATATGCAATGACATGAGGGATCTTTTCACTTTTCTGTGACAACACAGCCCCCAATGCAAAGTCTGAAGCATCACACATTAATTCAAAAGGCAATTCCCAATTTGGAGGTTGAAGGATTGGTGCAGTGGTGAGTTTCCCTTTCAGCTCATCAAAGGCTTCCTTACAGACCTCATCAAAATCAAAAACTACCTCCTTTTGTAGCAATCTAGACAGTGGCAAGGCTATGTTGCTGAAATTCTGAATAAATCTCCTATAAAAACCTGCATGTCCTAGGAAAGAACGCACTTCCCTCACAGTGGAGGGGTAAGGTAGAGCAGAAACCACATCTATCTTAGATTTATCTACTTGGAAACCCTTCTCAGAAATGACATGTCCTAGCACTATCCCTTCATTTACCATAAAGTGACATTTTTCAAAGTTTAAAACCAAATCAGTTTCAATGCACTTTTTCAAAACTTTTTCTAAATTGCCTAGGCATTCATCAAATGAGGCTCCAAACACCGTGAAGTCATCCATAAAAACTTCCATGCAACTTTCTGTTAATTCCGAAAAAATGCTCAACATACATCTCTGGAAAGTTGCAGGAGCATTACATAGTCCAAATGGCATTCTAGTGTAAGCATAAGTACCAAAAGGACATGTAAACGTGGTTTTATGTTGATCTTCAGGGTGTATATGAATCTGCATGTACCCAGAAAAGCCATCTAGAAAACAATAGAAAGGTTTACCTGCCAACCTCTCAATGACTTGGTCTATGAAGGGGAGAGGAAAGTGGTCTTTCCTTGTGGACTGATTCAGCCTTCTGTAATCAATACAGACTCTCCACTTATTTGCAACTCTAGTAGGCACAAATTCTCCTTCTTGATTCTTTACAATTGTCATTCCAGATTTCTTGGGCACCACTTGGACTGGTGAGACCCAAGTGCTGTCCGAAATAGGGAAAATCATTCCTGCTTTCAAGTGCTTGCTCACTTCGTCCTTCACCACTTCTTGAATAGCTGGATTCAACCTCCTTTGAGGCTGCCTGACAGGTACTGCATCGCTGTCCAACAATATTCTGTGCATACAGAGGGCGGGGCTGATCCCTGGTATGTCCTTCAATGTCCACCCAATAGCTTTCTTATGCTTTTTCAAAACTCGCAGCAGTTGCTCTTCCTGTTCAGGCTTCAAACTTGCTGAAATAATCACTGGGAACTTATTTTCATCCTCAAGATAAGCATATTTTAGGTGCAGAGGCAGCAGCTTGAGTTCAGATTTTTGCTGCTGTTTTGGAGTTTCTTGTGCAAATTTTTCACCATTTTTTAAGGCACCTTTTATGTCCAATTCATTCTCCTCTTCTGATGATTGTAATTCCACTGTTTCAAGGCATTGTTCTTCATCCCAGGTGCAGAATTCAGATTGCACTTCTCCCTCTACTATGTCCAAATCAGATTTCTCTAGCAGCTCCAAATTATTACAATAAATCTCTGAATAACTGAACAAATCTGAATGGTTTTCCAGGGGGTGACTCATGGCTTCAAAAATGTTGAATCTGACCTGGGTGTCTCCAAATTCCATAGTTAAATGTCCTTCATGCACATTGATAATGGTTTTTGCTGTCATCAAAAATGGTCTTCCCAGAATCAATGTGGGACTTTGCCTTGAATCTTCACCCTCCATTTCTAAAACATAAAAATCCGCTGGAAACATCAACTGGTTTACCCTCACCAGTACATCCTCCAAAATGCCTAATGGTTTTGCAGTACTTCTATTGGCCAGCTGGATAATAACAGATGTAGGCTTTAATTTTCCCAAGTGTAGAGCCTTGTAAACAGAACTGGGCATTACATTTATAGATGCTCCCAAGTCCACTAAAGCATTCGCAATGGTAAGTTCACCAATGGTGCATGGGATGGTAAAATGCCCTGGATCACTATGTTTAGGGGGCAGCCCCAATTTGGAAATGGTAGAAATATTCTTGATTTGTGGCCTCCTCAGTCCTCTTTTATAGGTGCACACTTCTTTAAGGAACTTGGCATATTTAGGCACCTGTTTAATTGCTTCCAACAGAGGCATATTAATTTCTACCTTTTGAAAAATCTTCAATAAATCAGCATCAGTTTCCAACTTCTTTGCTGCAGGTCCAGATTTAACAGGGAAGGGTGGTTCAACTATTATTTCAGGTTGCTGCTCCTCCTCAACATCTTTTTCTTTTTCTAATGAAGCATGCAACTCTTTTCCACTTCTTAATACGACTGCACTGGTACTAGCAGTCCTGTTTAACTGCACCTCTTTTTGTTGGGCTGGTTGCATCTTCCCAAGTTTAGACTTTCCTCTCAAGTGAGGAGGAATGTACTTGGTACTCCCATGGTTCTCTGCAGAAGTAGTTTCTACTACTACACAACTCTTTTTAGCATTTTCCACACAGCCAGCTAACTGTTCATTCTCCCTACCATCTTGGTGAGGCCCTTGCAACTTCATTGTGCTCCAGTTCCCTTCCCAATTATTGGATGCTGAATCACGTGTTGCATTTAGAGTATTCTCAGACCAGTCTAACACCTCTGATGCTGTCCTCTTATCCTCTGCAGGTTCCTGGTTCAGCAACATCACTTTTTCCACTAGTTGGGACATCACTTGAGTTAATTCTCTTAAATCCTTAGATTCTGCCCCAATTTCTGATACAGTAACAGCAACCTTATTGTACATTGATCCTTGATAAGAGCATTCAGCCATATTACTCAACAACTGTCTTGCTTCAACTGGAGTTTTATTCATCAAAGAACCTCCAGCAGCTACATCAACCAACATTCTTTCCCTCTGCAACAAACCTTCATAGAAGTATGTTAGGAGCAGAGAATCTTGCAACTGATGATTTGGGCACATGAGGCAAAGTTTATTAAATCTGTCCCAAAAATCAGCCAAATTTTCATTCTGCCCTTGCTCAATGGTGCAGATCTGCCTCCTAAAGTATGATACTCTTGATGCTGGGAAAAATCTATTCAAAAATCTGATTTGCATCTCTTGCCAACTTCCAAAAGGCTGCTGCTGGTAAATCATCCAATACCTAGCAGTATCTTGGAAGGATAAGGGAAAAGCTTTCATCATAACCAATTCCTCAGCAGCTCCAAACGGTTTCATAGAGGAACACACCAAAATAAACTCTCTGATATGTTGATGAGGGTCCTCATGCTCCCATCCATGGAAGGTGGGTAACAACCTTATGAACCCAGGTTTAAGTTCAACTCCAGATGCATTCTGCTCCAGGGGTAAATGGGTGCACACCAGCTGATGTCGCATTTCTTGGTTGGCCATATCTCTCATCGACTTCTCCATAGGAAAAGTCATTCTAACAACCCAGTTATAGCACTCTCAGGCCACTAAAACTACCCCAAACAAAATTCACTAATTCCCCAAGGTTTGGCAGAACATTCTCAGCCTAAACCTTCTCAGCAAAAATGTCAATCAAGCACAAAGAAACAAGAAGAATAACACCAGGATAGTTTCCAGAATTAAAATTCAATGACTAAAACAGCACAGAAAATGAACATTTACACTAAACAAAAAGAAGAAACAGATCATAAACTATAAAAGAACAGATATGAACACAAAACAGTAATGCAAAGAGCAAAACAAACCTAGACAAGACTAACCTATCACTCTAAAACTTAACTCGCCGAGTTCCCCGGGAACGGCGCCATTTGTTAAACTCGCTTTTAGTCGCATCAAAGCCAACAAACTTGATTTCCCCACTAATGAAGTATAGTGGTCAACCAAGGATCAATCCAAGGACTCAGTTGATTAAATTTAAAGTGTATGGTTTAATCTTGTATTTATTTTCTAATTTTCTACTATTAAACTATTAAACAGGTGGGGACAAGAAATGAAAAAAAAAAACAAACAAAGACATTGTCAGTAAAGAATTAAAGAAAATAAAATTCTATTATGAAACCTAAACTAAACTAAAGAACTAATGCAAAAGAAAGGACCTAAACTACTAAACATTGTTACTATCTAATAACAGAACCTAAGAACTATAAATGCAAAAAAAATCTAAGTGATGCAACTAAATCTACAAATGAACATTTTGCATATACTAAACTACAAGATAAATTCTTGAAATACACTGAACTATACTAAAACACTTAGATTTAAGAAATAAGCAGTACCTAAAGTCTAATCATGGAAGTCAGATTTAAGAACATAACCTAAAATACTTAACAGAACAAAAATCAGTGGATAGCAATCACAATTTTGAACCAAACTTGCTTGAAACATTGTATCAATTGATTTATTATCATACAGGAAGACATCCCGTGCATAAAATTCCCACCTCGGGGTCTCAAGTTCTAATATAGAACTTAAAATGGATAATCAATCAAATGATTTACCGAAACAGAACATATTCAATTCCACAAACACAACTCACAAACAGAAACTAAAACAATATGAATTGAAATATATTTTTTTTATTGATTGAACCCTTCTCTGACTCGGGAAGACATCCCGTTCATTTACGCTCACTGTGGAGACGTTTAATTCCAAAAGGAATTATAGAAATGCAGATATCCGAGTTCGAATCATTTTCAAATCAAACCATTTCAGAATTTGAACAAACAAAAACGATCTCAACACAAACAAGAGTCGAATAAAAACACATAAAACAAGAGATTTGAACCAAACAGAAACATCAATTGCTCAACACAGATGAACATCACAAAATTTTTTATTAAAACGGAAAGAGAATACAAGAATGTACCGAAAAGGAACAAGCAAGAACACGAGAACTGGAATCTACCGGAAGCGATAAAACCCTAGACTCTCGCGTCGCTCTCTAAAAACGAAAAGATGGAAACTAATTCTCCGAAAGAGTGTATGTCCCTAAGTATATTTACAAAAGCCCTTATATAGGGTCTGAATATGAAACAAAGAAAGTAAAGAAAAAGGTAGAAGAGACTTGCTTGGCGACGCTTTGAGCTCTTAATCGGACGGTCATCAGCTGTTCCTCGTGAGATCCACTTCCAGCCCTCCGATCCTTTTCATTTTCCCGCCGGTCAGGTCTTCTTCTCCGGGCAGGATCACCAGCTTGGGTCTTCAATTTCTGGGCAAGTGGCTTGGGCACTTCTCTCTTCAGCTCTCCTCTACCCTAGCTTTGGGTACTTTCTTCTTTTCTCCCGTGGAACCTAGCTCGAGGGCTATCCTCTCATTTCTCAAAGGTGCTCATTTCCAAATGAATTGTGAGGCTGAGAGACCCCTAGCAAATCTGCAGCTGAAACGCATCGTTTCATTAAAGTGCAGCCCATTTCACCAACGGCCCAAATAGCCTACAACCAGCCAGCAGTGGTCCAATCCAACAGTGACTTCCCAAAGGTGGCAGTTGCAGCGTTTACAAAGAGGGATTAAGGCCACCTACTATTTCCTTTTCACACCCAGCCCACTTCATCTAAATTTCCTTTGCATTGCATTGGCCCAATTGTAGCACCATCAGCGACCCAATCTATTGCTCACATATTTAACCCTACAGAGAAAACAAATGCCATTTAATCAGCCAAATTTTCAATGTAAAAACCAATCCTGGAATTTCAATCCAACTATGAACAAAAAGAGCAATTAGCAATTAAAGTCAAAGATGAAAAAAAATTAAAACTTATTTAAGCAAAATAAAGAAGAAGATTTTTATCAAAATTTTCCAAAAATACAAATTTCCTATTTATTATCAAAAATAAAAAAAAAATACATCTAAAAACCAAATTTTAACTACAATTTTACAAAACTACAAATATAAGGTAAAATCCTAAAACTAGCCTAATTCTAAACAATTAAAAAGAAAACTACACTAACCTAGACTTTTAAACACAGAAAAGTATGCAATTTTAGAGAGTTATCAGGTGGTTATGTTTATAGTTTTGAGTATGCCTCTGCTGCATGGCCTTTATTTTTTGATTATGTGAACCGTACCTGGATCATCCCGTATAAGACATACTTCGTCAAGGCGTGGACGAACAAAGTCATACATCTAGGCAACACTACAACAAACAGGTAATTGTTATTATTAATTTTTTTACTTATGTATTTCATATTTGTTGTCATAGTATTAATGTGTTTTGTCACAGGGTTGAGTCTGCGCACTGGAACCTGAAGAGATTATTGGGGTCTAGTATGGGAGACCTATGCTCGTGTTGGGATGCTATGCATAATGTCATTGTCCTACAGCATAATAAGATCAGAGCGTCCTTTGAAAAAAGCATTAACTTAAAGAGTGATGCTTATAAAGCACTGAGATAAAAAAAGACTTGTTGGACGTGTTTCACGATACGCTCTAGAACGTATTGCTGATGAAGTAGCGCGAGTGAATAAAATAGGTTTGGACAGTGCTCGTTGTGGATGCATTTTGAGCTCAACGTATGGCCTACAATGTGCTTGTATATTAGCACGATATGAGCCTGGAATGATTGTTGTTGGTGAAATACATGTTATCTGGACCTGTCTAAGCATTTCAAGAACTGTGTCTACTGAATCGCTTCCAGAGTTTAGCCTTCGCCGTGAAGTTGAACTGGTAGAGGAACGATTCAAAAATGTTGACATTGGTGAAAAAGTCAGCATAAAACATAAGATGCTAGAAATTGCTTGCCCAGAGATGACTTCTATGCTTGCTCCGTCGCATAAAGTGAAGACAAAAGGTGCACAGAAGACTAAAGTTGCACGACATGAGAGGTCTACGAAACGTAACCCATCATATTTTGAGCATGTTGACACTTTTCTTTCCAGGACAGAGGCTTCTTCTTCACGAAAATCTCAACTCAAATCGAAGCCGAAAGAATTTGCGCGAAGGGCAGTACCATTCTTAAATCAATTTCATCCGATTTGTCAACCATACATTGTCGATGTTGTTGCCGATGGTCATTGCGGTTTTCGATGCATTGCTGCTTTGTTGGGTTTAGGTGAAGAAGCATGGCCTACTATCCGACATAACCTTTATGAAGAACTAACTCAGTGGCGTGATAAATACGCAAATTTAGTAGGAAGCTACGATCGATTGGAAGAACTACGCTAGTTATTAATTGTCCACGATCGGTCACAGGTATTTCTTCAAAACCTCATAAAAATGACCTCATTATTTTTCTGTATTTTTTTTTCATAAATACTTACCTTGTTCCATTACAGGTTAATGCTAAGAAGTGGATGACCATACCAAACATTGGTTATGCCATTGCAAATAGATACAATGTGATCTTAGTATGTTTTTCCTATGTTTAGAGTTTTACCATATTCCCACTTCGCACTCCACCGCCTACTGATACTAGACAACATCGGATGTTATGCATTGGATTTGTTAATGGATGTCATTTCGTACAGGTAAATTTCCATTTTTATTATACCATAAGCATTACCCATTACGATTCATTTACTAATATTAAGTTTCCAGGTTCAATTACAAGATGGTTGTCCGATACGTTGGTGGACATGATTTCCTCAAACCATTGTTACCCAGAGGCGCGACCATGGTCATCATTTTATACATATAGGATGCATTCATTTATGGAATTAATGGGATCTAATAAAAGTTATGTAGATCTTGGAGAAGACTGAAATGAAGTTTGTTATGTAGTAATTCATTGTTTTTAATTATTTTTCATATTAATTTAACTATTTCAATTGTGTCTCGTTATATAATTTGGATCAACGTAGACAATTCATTTTAATGCGTTCAATATATTAGAAATAGTCCAAGTGTGGAAAGCGTACGCCAAAATGCATTATAAATACTCAAAGTATAAGTAAACATCACATAAACAAACATTAAAAAGTAAAAATATATGAATATGTCCGTTCAAGAAAATGATGTCCGTCCACGCACATGACGACCACCTCTACTAGTAGTGGCAACCTCGTACTCCTCAACAGATCTACGAGCAACCTGATATGTTTGATTAGTTTGATCATAGACTACAACGTTCTGTGTGACGTGTTGGCAGCTTAACATGCCCTGCAGCATCCTCATGACACGCCTCAAACCACCCTGAAATGAATATAACCAAATAAATAAATTAACTATGTCAACCAAAATTGATATAATAAATAATCACACTTAGTTTCAATACTTACGAACAATCTAGATTCAGGCGACCGTCTACGATGAACTGGGGCCACTGGGATGTCATCTGGAAGGTGTCACCCCATGCGCGGTGCAAGACTGGGTCGATCATCGTCATCCGCTGGAATGATGTACGGGTGGGACACCCGTCTAAACCACATCAGGTATCCGTCAACGCACGCAGAGGGGTCCTTAGCTTCAACGACACCAGTAACGGCATGCTCTACATATCGCAACCAATTAAGATCAATCGTATGAATATCTGGCACCGGAAGGCTCTCAGGCGAACGTGGTATAATCTGCACAAAACCGAACTGACGGAACACGCGTTCAGGCAGATGTCGGTGAAGCATGTCGCTTAATCGGATCCATCCTGAAAACATACATATGGCCAAAAATGGACAAGTACGTCTGTGCGAAGTGTATGGATTCCAGATGATCGCATCATACGTCAGCCCATCCAGATATCTACGCCCCTCCGTAAGACTCCAACCCTGTCTCGAAGGTATGTATCGTGAAGCTCGTGGATGGACATCTGTGTACGCATTTGAGACTCCCCTCCTTCCCATCCCAGGAAGGTGCTCATATATCCAACTCTACAAAAAAATTACTTATTTATATTATTTTACACATTCCTAAAATATATTAAAAAAAGACTTTGTAAAACTTTAATGTACCTGTAGAAGAGTGGAATATCCAACTATCTGTCTAACACCACTGAAGCTAGCATCTCCTAGTTGCTCATAAGTGTGTGCCAGTGCAGCTGCTCCCCAAGCATATCTCGAACATGCATTCAAGTCTCACAACAGAAGGAGGTACGAGACACGAATCAAATTCCCACTCTTATTAGTAAAAATTGTGCATCCAAGCAGATGCAACAAATATGCCCGAGCAGCGCACTCCCAAAGCTCCTGCTGAATGCAATCGTGATAGACCTCGCGGAGCCAGCTCAACCGCACTTTTGGACCGCGTGACTTCTTCATCTCGGCTGAAGCTTTGGCGCGATCGAGGACAAGCAAGTCCATAAGATGAGATCGAGCCTCATCGTACTCTAGGTCCTCCAGCTCACAAAATTGCCCCATGATAGGTACGTGGAGCAGATTGTGAACGTCATCTAATGTGACGCTCATCTCGCCTACCGGAAGATGGAAAGTATTTGTCTCTAGGTGCCATCTCTCCGCAAGTGAAACGATCAATCCATGATCAGCATACTCGTAGGATAGGTTGACTAAGGAAGCCAACCCCGACATGGATATATATGGCTCGAAAGCCTCATGATACATTCCAAAATTTTTTAATTTTTTACCATGGGTCCTCAATTGAATCTCCCCTCGATCCTACATAAAAACACTTAATTATATAACAAAAATAAATAAGCAATTAATCAACAATTAACATTTAGGGTGATTGCCAACCTGGCCTTGCCATATGGCATATGCAACATGCTGGGAATAGTGTGTAAGCAAGGAGGTATCACGTGCACCTCCTGGAAATCCATCATCTTGAACTTCATCTCCATCTTCATCTTCATCTTCATCTTCTTCCTCACTATAGTCATCCTGCTCTTCAACATCCTCATGATGAACATAGTCCTCCTCACGATGTCCCTGCTGTATAGACTCCTCGTGGTCCTCATAATGATGCTCATCAATGACGTCCGTGCGATATTCATCTAAACGTCTTCTACGAACAGAAGTCGTAGGTCGTCTCCTTTCATCATGTGATGAAGATGATGGTTGACTACGAGACGATGAAGCCTCTCCACGGAAAGATGATGCGCCTCTAGTTCTTACCATCTCTATTAACCAATTATATTATCAATATATTCTATAAAAGAAAATTAAAATGAACAAAAATAAAATAAATAAAAAAATCTATTACCAAATATTAAAACAAATAAGAAAAAATAAAAAACTTAAAATTAATAATATATTAAAAAAATTACGAAAATTTTAGTTATTATAATACTTAAATAAATATAAATTAAAATAATATAATATTTAACAAAATCAAATTTACGCATAGAAATAAGGGATAATAATAATTATTTAATGAGTAGACAATTTAATAAAACTTCTAAGAGTAATCCTCCCTGCACCATTTAATAAAAAGTTAAGGTGGATGAATTATTTTTTTTTTATTCACATGCATCTTGCATTGTGAAGGGTTTATCATAATTAATTTAATATTTAATTTTAAAATAATATAATATCCTCTTTAAATTAATTGATATAATTGATTTTTTTTTCTTTCTTAATATAAATAGTTATCCTAAAAAATATACTGCATTTTTTTGGAATGGAGATATTTACTCCCCTATTTTTTCAAAACTCCGTACAATTCTCAATGATGTTGTTTTATTTCTTATATTTCAATGAACTCAGTCTAAGTCTCAGTTATATCAGTGTCATTTCTTTTATTTTAATGAACTCAATAAGTTGTTTGTGGTAAGTTAAATCAACATGTTAAGATAAAAATTGAATCGAATTAAGATAAAACAATATAATTTATGTAAAATTATGAATTTCGCCAAAGTTACATTCTTTTTAAATACGTGAACCAAATAAATTTAGAAGTGCAATATCAAAATTACTTGCTAAACTAGATGACAGAACTAAAATTATATTTATGACAAAACGACGTTTAACATTTTGTTTTGTTGTAATAGTGAGTGAGAACTGAAGAAGGATAATATTAATGTAATATTGGATGAGGAAAGGAAAAATGCAATAGTATTTCTTCATTTCTTAATTAATTATATTTAACTTATATTCTTATTTATTCTTTACATTGTAATAACTTATTTTTCAGTGAAAATCAAATAAATTTAAAAATAAAAAATCACTTTAATTTGATTGGAAAGTACTTAATATAATAAAACTAAATAACAAAAATATCAAAAATTAACTAAAATTATATACATAATAAATAATATACAAAAATTATTTAAGAATTATATACATAATAAATAACATACTAAAATTATTTATAAAAATATAATTTTGTGATAATAAAAATTAACTACAATTATATACATAATAAATAATATACTAAAATTATTTACGAAAATATAGTTTAGAATAATAAATATTTTTTCATTCAATAAATTAATTAATACCTAATCTAAAATCATAATTAATACTTAATCTAAATCTAAATTACATTAATATTAAATATTATATAAAATTTTATAAACTTAAAAAAAATTAACAAAAAAGCTAAAATAAAAAAAACAACGTTTTCAAAAAAAATAAAAAAAAGGAAAAAAAAAAGCTACTCCTCAACCGCAGTCTGAGCTGCGTTTTTTAGGGACGCAGTCCGAGCAACGTTTATGCCCTGCACCTCCAGATGCTCCAGACGCTGATCGAGCACCTCCAAACGCAGATCGAGCTGCGGCCACTCCGTAACCGCGGAACAACTTGCGGTTAATGAAAACGCAAATGTAGTTTGAGTTGCGTTTTTCACCCAACACAGTCTGAGCTGCGTTTTATGCCAACCGCAGTTTGAGCTGCGTTTATGCCAGTTTTTGCGTGCACCTCACCGTAACCGCAAAACAAATTGCGGTTCAGATCTACATATACCATATCTACATCTAACAGATCTAGATCTAACAGAGGAGAAATACTAACCTCTTGACGCTAATATCTTCAAACAATACCCAGCTACTCTGCTACGCTACGCTGACAGCCCAAGGTCAAGATAGCACCACTAGCTGCACGGAGGGATGCACTGGTTGAGAGGGGGATGCACTGGTTGGAGGAAGGGAAGGGGAGGAAGACTGGTCAAAGCAAGGAATGATGAAAATGGGGGGTGTAGGGTTTTTTCTCTGAGTTGCGACAGAAGCTTACTTTTTATAAACCCAATGACTAGGCTTACAGATATAGGGGTATAGTTGGAATTAAAAGTGAAGTAGGAGGTGTAGGACGACATCCAAGAGGTGCAGGGAGGATTACTCTTCATATTATTATCAGAAAGCATTGAGAATCAGCATGAGCAAAAGCCCCGTAAAAGCTTCAACACGAAAAAACCATGGAAGCCAAATAATAAAAAAAATCCCTTTATGTTTAATGAAAAAAATATTTTTGTTTTGAATAAATGATATAAATATAATAAATCTTTAACTAAAAAATTAACATGTATAATTTTAATAATGACTATTATTTTGGTACACCTCACATCATTTAAGGGGTGATGTCAAATGCACTTTAAATATTTCTTTCTTTATCTATCTTTCGAAACACTTTTTAAGAATAAATTACGATGGAGTTAGACTCTAAAACGAACACTACTTTGATGCAAGGTGATTGACCCAAACAATGTCACTTGACAAATTTAAGACTAGCGTTATTTATAATCATTTTTCTTAGACCTCAATTGGAAGACTTATATTCCGGTATACTCAATAATTTAAAAAAGTTCAAAAGTTGAGATAAAAAATATTATTTCCTTTATACACTATTTTTTTAATGCATATTTTAAAAGTAAAACCACGGAATCAAATTTCAAAACATAGACGTAAAATGATTGAAACTAACAATGTGACTTAAAGAACGTAGAAGTGTAATAACTATTCTAATGGATTATAATTTTGTAATTTATAACTAAATGTGAACAAAATAGTATCATATTAAAACATAATTTGAAATATATTTACAAAATTTATAAATAGTAAAATATAAATTGAATTGAATCAAATAATAATATTCGAACCTATTATTGAAAGTCAAGCATAATTATTTATTTTATTAAATTTATTTATCTAATATTACGCGCTCGGTCTAATTGATGCTCAAATCTACTTAGATTTATTCGGTCTGATTCAATACCTTCTTTTTCTCGGCCCTAGTGCATGACACGTGACCTTCACGCCACCGTTAAATATATGTTCAGACACTGCCAATTTTGTGAGTACGTACCAACTTTTATGGAGACATTTCTACGAAATTATGAATACGACCTCATATATCAATTCAAAATTATTATGAGAAATACTTTATTTTAAATGAGAGAAATAAAATATTAATTTTAAAATGAATTCAAAATTATTTTTACCAAAATATTGAAAATATCCATAGTTTTTAAATGATTGAAACTATAGTTATTACGAACAAAAAAAATAGAAAAATATATCTTTAATAAAAAAAAAACTTATTCAATATGCATTTGTTGTTATATTAAAGTGACAATGACGAATAAGGTATTGTCCGAAATAAAAATTAAATAATAAATTAAAAACATAAAGATATATTAAAAATTAACTAATGAATAAATAAAGAATTAAAGCATTAAAAATTATGTAATAAAAAATAATTAAAAAATTTAAAATTATTAATTAAAATGTAATTCAAAATATATTTCTTTCTTAACCGGTTTTTGATGGTTAATTAAGAAAGAAAAGTATGAATTTTAAAAATTAGTTAAAAATTTATCGGTTTTCGAAAATTAATTAAAAAATATAAGTATTTTGAGATATAATTTTTTTAATCAATTTTTGAAAACCAATTAAAATTTTATCTAACTTTCGAAAACAGTAAGGATAAAAGTATTTTAAAAGCTTTACCTCCAATGACGAACAACTTATACGAAAGAAAGAGTGCCACCACTAATCAACAACAATGACAGAGATCACCACCATGAACCACAACCAGTTAGAGACCACCACGAATTCATACAGCACAGTACCATAAAAATGGAACAGGATTAACGAGAGAGTGAAGAGAAGTAAAAATGAAGGAGAGGGGGTGCAATAATATAAAAGAAATTTTATTTCAAGTTAATAAAATCCGGTAATAATTCAATGCTAGTTATCGGTGCAATATGTATTTTTAATTAAAAGAGAATATTAGTAATTTTAGAAGTACAGAAGAAGTTGTGAAAACGCGGGGAGAAACACGTTTGATTCGTTGTCTGAGAAGGAATCTTTGTTTCGTTGACTGAGAAGGAAAAGGTTCATGAGCAACGAGTCGATCTCTACCTTAGCAATTAATTTTCTGAAGCATTGGAGAGTGACAAGACGTGCTTCCGACATTAGAGTACTAGAGTAAATATCCATCGGTTTTCACACCGAAATAGCATAGATTAGCTTTTTTCTTTTCTGAAGGCATCAATTATAGCGATAACACGACCCTTGTTCGGTTTATTTGAGAATTGTTTAGCCAAACACCCGAACCCATCCAAAAATCCAAGCATTTATTATAAAGAACAGTAAATAGTACATAAGTGTAGTGGGTAAAGTAAAATACTCCAGCTTCTGTTTGTTTTCTAACACTACTAATAGACTACTGTATTATTTGGTTACAACCGTTGAACCCTCTCTGAGAGAACTAAAGATATTTTTCTTCGTATGCTTTCCCCATTTTCTTGTACGTGCCATCTTACGCGGTTTTCTTCAGTACGCTATATCATTGTGCATATTTTAAACTAAGTTCAGCAACATTCAGTTTTCTTCTGAGTTATTTCTCTCTTCATAACTTGCAGTTTATTGCTTACGATTTGTAATAGTGACAAGTAAAGACACATAACAACTCTGGATCACCCAATTCCAATAACACAGGTATATATTCTGTTCCTTTCTCTATACCTTATATCAATGTCTACCTATAGCCTCTGTCTTAATTTAGATTGTAAGAAATTTTGTTGGGCGAAATATGTTTCCTGCAATAATAAAGTTTAACACTGCTGAAGACTAAGAACAGCGTCGAACAAGTAAAAAAAGAGTACTTGCTCCCGGAACTGGCCGAATCTTCCACCATATCGGAAGTCTAAGTAAACAAATCCTCCAATTCGGATTCGGCAGCTCCGTGAGGCATCATGTAATTTGCCATGGATAGCCCTTCTTCGGTAGTGAAGAAGAAGGCCCGTAGAGCGAATCCAATGAGAACGATGAGAGAAATAGCCACTCCGAAGTCAGAGTCTGGATAAGGCTTCCTTGCTCAGTGAGCAAGCAAGTCTCCAGACCAGAGTATCGAACGAAAGCCTCCTATATATATTATCCCTCTACCGCCCCTTTGTTGTTGAATTTTCAATTCTTTCTTTTCGTTCTACTTAGGTGGAGCAATCCGAACTCTTAACAGAGTATAAAAGAGCGTCTTCGAACCTGTGTAGACACCTCAACGAACTCATGTGGTGAAGACTAAGAACAGCTTTCATCATTCTCAGTTTGTGGTACACACTGAAGGTATGAGATCCTTATAATACCCTTCCCAGTTGTTTGCAGTGCTTTAATGATTCATTTGCTGAAATGAATACACGAAAGAAATATATTTGGTAGATGCTAAGATATCCTCCAAACAATAAAAAAAAAGGGAAAAAAGATGCATCGAGGCTGCTGGATCTCTTTGCATATCAGAACTGAAAATCCTAGTATAACAGCCACCAGTAAAGGGCCATAGAGAAACTATAATCAGAGAAAATGTAGGGAAAACATGGCTCTTTAACATGAATGCATTCTACTTAAATCAAATCAAATAAACAAACTAAAAACTCTGATTTATAGAAATTGCCATGAAATTTTGCCTTTTTCTTCTTAAACTTGTCAAATGAAGAAAAAGTGGAGCATACTTTTTCTCAGCAGCATAACTAGATTCATATAAAAAATGTTTTAAAAGGTGAATGTTGTAAAGCATGCTGTCATTACATAGATCAAAAGATGTTTTAAAGGGTCACCTTCCATGTGCTAATCATAAGCAAAAATCCATAGCATGAAACAAATTATTCTACATGTAAATAATATTCGTTCTTTGCAAGATAACTCGCGCATAAGTGTCAATCTCTTATCTCAGAAGCGATAGGCAACTAGGATAACAAATCATATTTTATAAGGAAAACATTTTTATTAAATGGTTGAAACAACACCCGTAACACTTTCCTGGTTGAACTCGCCTAGTCCTACCAGCTCTTTGTCTAGTAGAGGCCCTAGATATTGGAGCCACAATCATATTTTCAATACAAAGCATGAAAGAAAATTACACTTGAAGACATCTAAGAAATTAGCTTAAGGTGGAAAAAATGAGTGAAGGGAACGGTTCTATAAAAATAAAACTACAATGGCAGTAGAATCTATCAATTATAATAATTATTTTTAAATTGAAATAATTAGTTTTTTATTAGTTAATTCTTGTATATTTACTTTCCCTTTACTTAATTTAATTAGTAATGTTAAATATCAATTATTATAATTGATATTATAATAATTGATATTAAATTGGTGGAGTTTATTTCCTTTTAACTCTTTCCAACTAGGTTATCAATTTGTATGTTTATACTATTGCAATCAAATGATCAAAAAGAAATTCATTCAAAATACTTTTCTATATAGTATCAGAACATGTTTTCTAATCCTTTTCTACCCTGTCTTTGTTGTTGCCGGTGGCCTATAGCCGCCGCCACCGACGACCCCCCTAAAAGTCTCTTTTTCATCCGATGTCTTTTATCTTCTACTTGTTCATGGATGGTATGGTCATAAACTTTTTGTCATTCATGATCCTTTCGTTTTTATTGTAATTTTTATCCTCTTCAACACAGGACGTCATCCTTCGTTTTCTTTTTGCCTCCCATGGCCAACGACAACTCTTCATCTATTAAGCAACCCTCATAAGCCATCAAAACCATTCGCTTGCATCACCCTTAGCAGTGTCACCAAGCTTCTGCCCTTAAATTAGTTGAAGCTCTTCTTGATGGCTATGATCTTCTCAAATATCCAGATGAATCCTTTCCTATGCCGCCGATGACGATCTCCACCACCATTGCACCTCCAACTCCGAATCCTGCTTATCAAACCTGCGCCGACAGGACCGTCTCATACCTCAAGCAGTTAAAGGAGCGTCTTCACACGGTGTCTAAAGATGCAGATTGGGCATTCCTCAACTGAAGCAGAACACAAAGCCTCTCTGCTTCATCCTCGGTTTGACTCATTACTGTTCAAGTTGCATCTCTCTTCCAGATCGTCCAACTTGCAGGAGTATATCAATTATAATAATTAGTTTTAAATTGGAATAATTAGCCTTTATTAGTTAATTCTTGTATATTTACTTTCTCTTTATTTAATTTAATTATTAGTGTTAAATATCAATTATTATAATTGATATTATAATAATTGATATTAAATTGGTGGAGTTTATTCCCTTTTAACCATTTCCAATTAGATTATCAATTTGTATATTTATACTATTGGAATCAAATGATCAAATAAGAAATTCATCCAAAATACTTTTTTATAGAATCCACCACGAATCCACCACCACAATGACTAGAAAAATTCTAATAAACTGAAATAATGAAGAAAATACATAATTAATGTTAATTTGAAATTCATAGAGTACCATAACTAAGAAACTATCAATCCAATTAATATTGAAAAATTTTAATGTTCTAAATCCTTCATAAACCAACAACAATTTGTATAATTTTTTTTTTTAAAAAAAGACAATAAGTGACATAAAAATTGATGAAACTTCTCTAATATTTTGAGAAATACAAGGACCCATGTAGAAAATGAGGATAATGCCTTTATAGTGTAACAACGTTAGCTAAAAATTGGAAAGCAAAAAAGAAACTTGAATAGAAATAAAGATAGACCAAATGTTACATTTATAAACCAAACAAAAAATAATCATTACAGGACTCATTACTATATCTCTTCAATAGAAATAACAAAATGATTATCGGATTGTAGAACCGCTCTTTAAAAAACTAACTATCAACAACATAGACTTCCCTGCATGATTACAAAAATAAAAAATAAGAAAGGAGGATTCATCTCTAACTCAAGTATAATAAAACTTATTGTGAATGAGATGTTACCTCTAATGTTAGGTTTCTCAGTATCAAACCTAAGCAATAACACTGCTAATAGCAGATAAAAGAGATGAAAGATAGAATTCTCTTATTCACACAGTAGAATAGTCACTTTACAAAGAATGTGTTGGAAACATAACCTCCCTCAAAAGGTTCAAAGAACATGTATGTACAACAAATGTTCAAAAACATCCTCTACCCAACACAACAGGGACTATTTATTCAGTCCCTTTCCCCCCCTATCCTAGCTGTTAAAACATTAAGGATATTTAATTCTTTTTTTTCCTTTCATACACTAACCATTGCCTATCATCCAATGTAAGTGATGTTTATGCAATATTATTAGAAATTACTAATTTCCTCCTTCTACGAGGAGTTGGAGAAAACACTAACTCTTGAGAGAATGTAAAACAAATATTACCACATTACATTAGAATAAATATACAATAAAACACACTGATGTATTTCTAACCTAATAAGTTATGCACTCTTATTTTACATTATTAAGTATTCAAATTTTTCCACTGTATTGTATCTCTACTTCATCATAAATAAGAGTGCTTGTTGTGTATACAGATCCCACAATTACAAGGAGTATTTTCTCTATAGTATCAGATTTTTTGTGCTCTTTCCCTTCCTTTTATCTTATAGGAAGATATGATATAACTTGACAAGGAAATGTCTTATTGTTATATCTCTTCTTCGTTATAAATAATAGTACTCATGTGTGTACAGATCACACAATTACAAACAATTCTCTCTATAACAAAAAAGATCAAAACCATAATTTCAGTCCATTTTGCTTTTGTTTTAACTATTTAAATAAATATGATTTTCCGCTTACTTCAAACAGTAGGAATGTCTAGAATTATTTGTATGTTGTTGGAGGACTTCAAAATTTCTATTACAATTACTATATGTATCACGTGACATCCCAATATTATATTTCATGCAAGTATAAAAATTAAGACGTCAACATAGATGATAATAGAAAACAGTTAGAATAATAAAATAGCAAATAAGGTTCTAAGAAATTAAGATTTAAGGATTACAGTAATCCAGAATGTAGAAGAAATTTTAAAACGTGGAATACTAAAGTACTTCAAAATACAAGAACTGGAATTGTTCAAATACATGGAAAGCTATGAAATTCTTAGAAAGACTAAGAAGCTGCTTCCTCATTCCCCTCCAGGACATTCTCCACTGAGGCCCCATTCTGCTTTGCTCACATCCAAGTGGATGATCATTGCAAAAGAAAAAGCATGCAACAAACACAAACACAAACAAGCAAAGGTGAGATAATTATATAAATCATGCAACTCAATTTAAGCATGTAACATACAAGAAATAACTCACACCAAATAATTTCAGAAATACAATCTAAGCATGTTAATTTCTAGACTTGACTCGTCCGAACTTTAAAATGATAGTCGGGCTATGGCGAGTCTTGCACCAGTGGTGACTTATGAAACTTGGGTTCCCCACCCTGCCACACTCACGAGGTTAGTCCGTTCCGCGCCTTGAGGCATACTGGGAGCCCCCAAGACTAAGGACCTCCTGCTACTCCTCACCACATGGTTCAACCTCTCTAAGTAAGTATGATTGACCATTAGAGCGTCAGAATAACTCCCAAGGCTGAGCCCCTACTTTCATTTTAAAACACTAAGAATCTCACCAAGAGATTCTACATTTGAAACTACCATAAGCAACCTTGAAATCATGTTTCCGTCTTTCCCAATTCACACACCTTTGAATTATAATCAAACCACATATTTAAGCCTTAAATATCAAATCATATATAACAGAACATGCTCCACAACCACTTCCAATCATCTCAAATAGACGATATTGTCATGTTATTACCAAACAGTAATATATACCAAACAGTAAGATAAAAATCATGGATTATATATAAAAATAATAATAACATAATCTCTTAAAGTTAAAACAATTTTATCACTACAAATTTAATATACTGAATAAAATAATAAATAAAAAAAGAAAACAGCTTGCATCTTATTCTTTTGATAGATTCATAAAAATATAATATAATATATATATATATATATATATATATATATATATATATATATATATATATATTACGTTACTTATAATATATTATATATATATATATATAACGTTACCTATATATATATATATAGGTAACGTTATATATATATATAATATATAGGTAACGTTATATATAAATCTATACATTAATAATATAATATATTATCTTACGTATTATCTTTAAATAACTTACAATGTTCCCTTGATTATGAAACTGTTTGCTAAATTTTTCATTACCACAAAATACTTGTTCCCTACTTCACATCACTACCCAATTGGTCACCGGAGAGGGTTCGGATGTCTGAACGTATCAGACTCACCTTCGGCACTAGCACATATGACTAGTCACAACTGACTGGACCAGGCCAGGGCTGCTCTATGATCAGGGATGTGCCAACTCAGGTTTTTAAGTCCCCTCTATCCTACCAACAAAGAAAGGCTCTCAACCAATTTTAATTAATTTATTTAAGTCACCTAAATTAATCTGTTGTGCTCTAAACCTCAATTGCCATTTTATATATATATATATATATATATATATATATATATATATATATTATTTCCTCTCACAGTAATATAAAACAATATCTGTATACCTACTTACTACCCATATCAATGCCATTGCAGAATCTTACTCCAAACCCTCAAACCAGAACAATTTCAGCCAACCAACTCATTCGAAACAGATTAAAATAATCATATCACAACATGCACAATTCCACAGTTTCAATTATAACACCCAATACAATAAAAGTTATAACACAGTTTCACAAGAGTACACAAGTTCAATTCAAACCATCCTATATACTAAAAATCCAAAATACCGTACAAAATCGCACGAAAGTCCAAAATTCAACATGCATACATTTACAAAGTAGATTCAAGCAATAAATTCAAAGAAAAATAATTAGCTCCCCTCACCTGGTGGGTTGCTCAACACAGTTCACAGATGCTCTAACAGTACCTCCTACACCGTGCGAAATTGTACAGAACCTATAAATCACCAAATAGGTGATAGACTTTAGCTCTTTAAGCCCGAATAAACCGAGAATGAAAGACAAAATCACACAGGGCACAGGAAATCAGAAAATGGTACAACCTAGGACAAGAACAGTGAAGGGAAAGAGGGAAAATCTACTTACCCGCTGGAACGCAAATCCAATCAGATGGTTTCATAGCTCTTGACTCCAGGAACAAGAAAGCACCACCAAATTAGAATTCAATCGGTGGAAATGACTGGAAACCTAGAGAGAAGTCAGAGCACTTGAGTTAGGGCAAGATTTCTGTTCTAGAGAGAGAGGAATTTGTGAAATGAAATCTGACTTGTAAGGAAAGAGCCCCTCCCAAGGTTCAAGTGTCCTTGGGTCAATGGGCCTGGCTTGTCAAATTAGGACCCAATGGCTTTATAAAATCTTCAGACCATTACATTTCAAATAAACACTCATATTTTAAAATCCATGATCAAGTCTAATGTAATCACTTAGCAAAAAAACATGTAATTAAACTAAAGTGATTAAAATGCCTCAAATATAAAATGCATTATTGAATTTATCCCATCTCATTATAAGAGATTAAAATACCCGTTTGTGGATCAAAAGTGTCATTGAAACAACATCCTGTAGTAGTCTTGGACAGGTTCTTTAGCATAATTAATTTGTACATTGAATCCTCTACCTTGAAAATTATAAAGCATTATGTATTTATATAATGAAAACTTTAACCTGGAAACCATAGTCATAGTAATGCCCCCACTTAATTAAAGCATTTCCAAATTATATTGTAGTTTAGTTTCCTTCTCTTTTTTTCTTCTCTCAATCTCTTTTCTTTTTTTTTTTCTTTTTTTCTCCTCCTTTTCTTTTATCTCATGTTCTTCTTTCTCTTTTTTTTTTCTCTTTTGGCTTCCTCCTCCTAGCTCTTAAAGCTTCTTTCTCTTTTTCCTTCATAGCTAGTTGCATTTGTTCATTTTATTCTCTTGCTCTTCTAGCTAGTTGTATTTGTTTCTCTTTCTTTCTTCCAATATCTCATTTTTCCTTATCCTCAAGAGCTTCTCAAGTTTCTCTTCAAACTCCTTCTCTTTATGAAAAAACTTTTTTTCACTTTTAGTATTCTCTATCTTTCTCCATGAGTTCTTTCTTTTCATCTTTAAGCTCTTGATTTTTCTTGAAAGAAGGTAGAGCAAATTTTCTTCTCATCCATGCTCTTAAATCATGCCAATCTCTAATTGGAGATTTTCTTTCACTTTGAACATTATATTGTCTTTAATGCCACCAATCACATGCAGGTCCCACAAATCTAGAAGAACACAACCAAATTATTTGAAACTTACTATACTTAATAATGAATGGACGACATTTTTCAACATTTTTTTCCCAAGCTAATTACGACACTGGATCACCTTCACTACCAAAATGTGGAATGACATTCTCAGTTCTCAAATGTAATTCATCCTCAATATACATATAATGCAAATGATCATGATCCCAAAAACAATAATACCATTCACAAACACACAAACACAAACACGTATGAGGTAAGTTATCGATAAAAAAATCATAATAACAAGATATAAACATACTGATTATATCAACAATAATCAAACACCACATATATAGTAGTAATAACAATATGATTCCTAATCCTCTAACATAAACAATTCAATCATAATAAATTACTCAATCCCCGATTCTCAAACTTCAATCCTCGATCCTTGATCTTTAACCCTTGATGTCATCACTAACATATCACACATAGACCCTTGGTCTGTCCACTCATTAACAATTATGCTAACTACTTACTACAACCATTACAATAACACTACTATCAACATAGCATAACCAAGAGCATCTTTTACACCATGATCACCATAATCACTATAACAAACATAAACAACACCATAAGCATCACCAAACCATGAACTCCATCATGACAAGACTCAATCACACTAGTGTACCCTACCTCACCCATATGTAGCCTACCCTACAGGCATGCTCGAGTCATCTTTCTTGTGGCTTTGGACCTGTTCTTCTATCACACAAGGCAGAACATCTATCCCCACACCAAGGAAGATTTAGCACTCGAACATCCGTATCTTTTCTATAGTTATTTGCCAAAGAGAACATCATTCTTTTTTCAACAACTAATGCCAAAGAGAGTCACTCACTTTTCAACAACCAATGCCAAAGGTAATATCCCTCCCTTTCCAACAACCAATGCCAAAGGGAGCACCTATCTGTAGATAGTCTCAAGATTTACTAGGTACAATAAAGAGACTAATTTCTCATGCCTCATGTTCATTATCACACACTCTTTTGCATTCCATCTTCCACTCATGCTCCATCACCAATTCAAAAGTCAAACTTAACCTAAACATAACCACTAATCTTATTCTCGAATTATCATTATGTTCTATAGTTCCTCAAGCTTTGTTCACATCCATTCTTCATCAAATTCTCTACTTTCAACAAAAATGCACTAGGATAATTGATTATCATAAGTGATAATCTATCATATCTAAGAAACTCATATTTTACACAAATTCTACTGTGATAATCGATTATCTCAGTGGCCCTGGCACATCAAACTTCCAGATAATCAATTATTCCTGAAACCATACTCAACCAATGCACAAATAATCGATTATAATTAATGATAATCGATTATTGCTGAATTGAAACACATTTTGGACAGAATTCAAGTGTTCAAAACACACATACGACAACCCTAAATCATGAGGGAACACATCTAAAACATCATGCATGCATTCAAGCCTCACATATCTTTTTGAACAGACCCTAATACATACATTACATCACTTGGATAATCCAAAACCCATCATTATACAAATTACAACCCAAACAAACCCAACATGTTGCATATGATCATCATACCACTCTTTACAACATATATTTGTATGGTAAAAATCCCAAATAACATACATTTGTCCTCCCTTAGCATTAATTCATATTATCATGGGATAGCCCAACAAAACCCAATATATACTTTCCTAGGGAAAACCCAACACAAACATGATATAAACCCTATCATCATGCATACACAAACCCTCACCCAACAATAACCACAAATATTCATAATCATAATCATGTACACATACATCAAAACAAAGATTATCATTCAAGACAATCAAGAACATATAAGATACAATAACAAGTAAACCAAGGTAAGGTTCCCTATACCTTGGCCAATATTAGGGTTTTATCTACAATCTCAAAACACCTCAAATCTTCCTTTACACTAAGAGTTTATGTTTCTCTCTTTCTTCTCCCAAACTGCCACTCTCCTCTCTTTCTTTGATTTCTCTCTTTAATTTAGAGCTTCTAGGGTTTCTAAAACAGAAAATACCACCCCTTCCCCTATATCTTAATATTTATAAATCACCCTAACTCTATCTCTAATACTTCTTCACTTTTAAATAATATATTTTTAAATCCAATCTATATAAATCTCTATTTCTCTTTTATCTCATGTTCACTATCCACCTTTTTATTTTATTTTATTTAATTCACACCCTTTTACTTCCTACATCCCCTTATTTAATTAATACACCAATTAATAAAAGTAAAAAACCATTTTACCGCAAACAAAATACTAATAACTAAAGGTTTCCCCTTAAGACTCTTCCTACTTAGAATTGAACCGACAAACCACCCTTCTATCGACAAGCCAACCCATCACAATGGTACTATCAAACACACATATCACTAAATGAACAACATACCAATAATGTGTTATACTTAATTAAAATAACACAAAAGAATTAACATAATTATATTTTAACAAAGATATTCACACACAACCTTATTAGACATATCAACTCTTAAAAGAAAACATACTCAAGTCCTATTTCTAAAACCCCTATTTTACCTGGTCTTACATAATACTCAGCCATCAACAAATAAACTAAAAATTATTGATATATAAAATAGTTTCTATTATTAATAAAAAAATTAATTAATTTATGAATTAAAGTCTAAATTAGTATCTAATTTTAATTGGTTTCTTATAAAAATTAGAAACGAATTTAAAATCAATAATAATGAGTAGGTAAAATTTTGATAGTGAATATTAAAAATCAATTTAGACTTTAACTCATATAATCATAATTTTTATTAATAATATAAATTATTTTAAATTTTAATATTTTTTATTATAAAATAATATTTAGTTTAGTTACTATAATAACTAATTAGTTTTTTATTTCTAAATTTTGTTGATATTTAAATGTAGATAACAAAATGTGATTAGAATAATTTTTACCCTTCTTTTAACATGTATCTTCAATGTAGGAAGACATTCCTTTTTCTGCTGTCTGGGCCCACCAAACATTCATCATGGTGTTGCAAGAAAATAACAGTTCAGAAAAAACCATCTGGCACATCACGATAGCTCGAGTCCGCTATCTATTCGTCAAGTTTAGTACCCTACCTTCCATTAGCGGTAATCATTAAAGACTTGGAACTAATTATGTTATCTATGGAACTAAATTTAACTGAACTTTTGTGTTTTCAGCTTTGCTTGTAGCCCACAAATTTGTGAACATCGCAGTGGTATCTATATTGATGGATTACTTCGACGATTCAATGGAGGAGGAGCATCAACGAATAGCAGCCATTGTTACAAATATTCAAGATGGTCTATCATCGCTCTTCGTAATTATTGTTTCTCTAATCTCAGAAGCATATACAGGTTATTACCCTGTGATAACGTTTTGCACTGCGGCTTTAATAGAGGTAAATTCTTATTTATATAATATATATACGAGGCTTAAAAGTTCTCACAATTTTTCTTCAATTTTATTTTATTTTATTTTTTTAAAAAAACTATTGTTTTCAGCCTTTAAAATTGAGTTTTAGTTTTTATCCATTCGAAATTAGAACATATTCTTAAAACGTCATTCATTTTTTTACATATATAAATTAATATTTTCAGCAATCTACAACACATTTTAAAAGTGTTATATGCTTATATGTATTATAGTTAGTGATAACTATCTCTTGAATATGAATCAACATTTTGTGCAGCTGAAAGATAATTAATAAATCACAGGTTATAAATAACTAGTTATTAAAAAATAAATTTTTACTTTTTAGAAATGAAATCATTAATTTTCTTTTAGAGGAGTCAAAGAAAATTTTTTTAATATGACAATACAGTGAATCACGGTTATTTGAGTCTTTTATTTTTGTCTGAGTCTTTTATTTTTGTCTGGAAAATAGCACGGATAGTTTCTATTTCTTGAGTCTTTATATTGTTTCAAATGTAAGCGGCCCAAGGCCTGATGCTCTAATTATTGAGTCTAATTATTGAGTGGGAGAGAAAAACAAGAGAGAGTGAGAATCAAATATCGTGAGTGAAACAATGAACTTACGTATGGGATGTAGTGGAGGATGTGTATTATGAACCTTTAGAGGATTAATATTGGATTAACATTAGACAGTGATTCACATTGTTAAAAGTACGTGAAAAATACTAGAAGGAGATTGAATAATATTAATGGAAAATTTTTTTCATAACCTTTCCGATATACACCTTCATTGAGTATTAGATTTATCAAATAAGTATTTAAACGCTCGATCTTGTAAATGATTGTGAAAGATAGTTCCTTTTTACGTGCTATTCAGAGCATATACTATAGTGTTTATCAAAACTTCTTTAGTTGTATATAGAAATAAAATGCAGTTGCAAGTTTTTATAAGAGAAGTGTTCAAACAAAAGTAAACAATAATTGCACATTTTTGTACATGTTCCCTCCAACTAAGCTATATCCAATCTCCTTTATCCATAGAGAGTTCTATTATAATCTTCAACAAGATTACAATTGGGTACTCTCACCACTCCTGGTATTCTTAGTCAGCGAATAACCTTTTGTTACCCTAGATTAGATGAGTATTCGCACCAATCCTGGTATTCTTAGTCGGTGAATAACCTTCCATTATCCTAGACTGGATGAATATTCGCACCACTCATGGTATACCTAATCAGCGAATAAGCTTCTGTTATCCTAGATCAATTGAGTATTCGCACCACTCCTGGTACTAGACAACTTTGCCTAGATTTCCTCACCTCAACTGAGTTCAATAAGTGTTTTAATTCTCTTCAGAATTGCAAGCAACGATTGCTCACAAGTCGTTTAGACTATTACTCTCGTAGATAGAGTATGTGTACAATACATTATAGTCTAAGAACTTGCAGGTGTTTCTCTCTTTTCTCTTTTTCTCTCCTTACCTTAGTAACCAAATATTACAATGAAGCTCTTTTCTTCTCAGATATTCTGTTTTTCTTAAGCTCTTCTATGTTTATCTTTTGAACGTTTCTCAGGATGAATACTTTCATTGTATGGTATCCTTTTTATTTTGTCTTTGAGTGTTCTTCTATTTAAAGGCTCTTGGAGAATTATTTGTTAGATTGAGATTTTAGATTTGATTCTTATGTCTTCTCTTTCTTCGTGCACAACAACCGTTGGTTAAAGTCAACTTGTGAGCACAAGTTTATTTTTTCAATACTTTGCTTGAAGTAGGTTGTTCTTTCTTTCAAACACCGCTTCTTAAGTGAATAACATTCCATGAATATCACTTTTGTTTCTAACATTCACTTATGATATTTTGAATAAAGCATATGGATGCATGTAGAGTAGGTTATCTGCAAATAATATAGTAGATTGTGCATGCAGCAGATATATGTTATCTCTTATCACTTTTTTTTTGTGTGTTTTGAATGATAAACATTTAATATCATTTAATGCTTGCTCAAAACAACAAAGTGCTTTTCATTTTCTACCATTGAGGTAGCGTTTAAAAGTTCAACTTTTCTATAAAGATACCAAGAGTTGAATAAAAACTTTATCGTTAGATGAAGTGACAGTTTTAGCTCATGGTATCCGTCTGGATTGATGCAAGCGTTTTTTGTAATACTATCTATTTTACAGCAAGAGCGTTTAGCAGGTCACTTTTCGTTTTTGTTTTCGGTTTAAGTTGTTTAGGATGGTTTTGTCATAGACATAGTCTTGACACTTTTTCTGTTTCACTGAGAGTTCAATTGAATACCCCTTGGGTATAATATAGCTTATGCGTTTAGCATAACTCTCTTTGACGTTTTTGACTTACTAGTCGTTTAGTATTGCGTCTGAGTGTTTTGATTTAGGTGTTTTTGTGTTTTCTACAATCTTAAGTGTTTTCCTAAGGCTATTGAATTGTTTGGGATTTGAGCCTAATTCTTATATTTTGATCCAATGGTATTTTCAAATTCTTATTTTGTTTAATGTTATTTGGTTAAACTTCAAAACGTTTTCTGCTTTTAGACATATAGACGATTTTGTCTTAATAATGTCCCCCTTTTTTATGTTTAACAAATACACATCTAAACAATATAATCTTTCTTAGTTTAGCGTAGAGTTTTAGATTTATGTGTTTATGATTCTTTGGATGTTTTACATGTTTTGTCTTTTTTATTGTTTTTATCTTGTGCATGTGGGTTAGTGGTCATAGGTTTTATAATAAGCAATTATCATGATTAAACAATCAAAGCAAAAGGATTGAACTAATTGCTAAAACGACTAAAACATTAAACAAGAATAATGTTTGATATTAAACACATAAACCTATTACATAAATGAAAATGTAGACTCCTAAGATGAATTTATAAGAATCTAGAGACTTTCCTAATTTTGTGATATCTTATTCTAGCTTATCTTTTGGTGTACTCCCCATGAGTACATGCTCCTAGATGCTAACATGTTTAATCTCTTTCTCCCCTTATTTGACAAACATCAAAAGAGAATGAGAGAGGACATCACAGCCTGATGGATTAGGGAGAGCGAAAGGAAGGGAAAAGAAGTAAGGGTTGGAGAGGGTTTAGACGTACAAAGGAAGGTTAAGAGTCAACAAAGAGGATGAAAGGAGTGAAGAGAGAAAATGAAAGAGATGGGTTAGAATTTGGGTAAGTTAAGGTTCGATCGTGAAGAAGGTGGGTTAGGTTGAAGAACTACTTGTGTAAGGGAGGTAAGTTATGAATACAAGAGTAGGAAGGGATGTTGAGTTATCATCTTCATCTTGGTTCGCTGATCGGATGAGATGATGATGACGGTCTGGTGATTTGGAAGAAGACTTCATTGGTTTGAAATGTTGAGACTGAGATATTATAGATTTGGGAGATCTTGAGGGCGAGAGAGAAAAGGAGAGTTAGGGTTTTCAAAGAATGTGTTGAGAATGCAAAGATTATAGTCGAGTTAAATAGAGGGAAAAGTTAATCATGGGTGATTGATCTGTCTTGCCCATTTAAAGCGCTTCATACGAATAGAGTTTGAAAAGATATATTGTATCTCTTGAAGATTGAGAAATTTTGGAATGGAGTGTAGGGTGCACTAGATAAGAATGAGCAAAGTTGTAGAGTTAGAAATTTGTCGTTTCGAGGAAGAGAGAATTTATGTTAGGAGTGATAGGCTCAGTATTTAGACACAACCTAATGCATGAATGCAGATGTCCTATAAACGATTTGTCTTGGACAATGCAATGTTTGACGTCCTACAAACTATCTGTCTTAAACGTTTGACTCTCTAGACATTATATGAACACATTGAACACGTTGAATCAAATTCATTGAACGATTCTCATATGAATAAGGGCGATTAAATGATTATCTCTATCTTCAATTAATGGCTTAGTGGAGATCTCAAGAAGCTAATCTTTTGTGTTTTCATATTGTAAATCCATAGTACCTTTGTTAACATGATCATGTATGAAGTGATATTTGACCTCAATATGCTTAGCGCATGAATGCAATGTAAGATTCTTAGATAAACTAATTGCAACATTTTTATCACACTAGATAGGAATCTTACCTTCAAAATGGTTGTAATCTTCTAGCTGATTCATGATCCATAAGAGTTGTGAGCAGCATTGGCAGTAGATATGTATTCGACTTCAGTTGTTGACAGTGCAATCGCATTCTAGTTCTTGCTTAGCCACGATACTAGGTTTCCTCCGATGACGTGGTAGCCTCCACTTGTTCTTTTATGCTCAACTTGTTCTCAAGCGTAATCGATATCACAATATCCTTCAAGCTTGAAGCTTTTACTTCCTTTATAACACAGTCTGAGATTAGTTATTCCCTTTAAATATCGAAATATGCGTTTAACAGTGTTGATATGGGTTTCTCTTAGATTTGACTGAAATCTTGCACAAAGGCAGACCCTAAACATTTTGTCAAGTCTAGATGCTGTAAGATACAAAAGTGAACCTATCACTTGATGATATAGGGTGTTGTCCACTTTTGTTGAGCTTTCATCTAGCCCTAGGCTAGTTGTTGGATGTATTGGAGTTTTGATCTCCTTCGCTACATCCATTTTGAACTTTTTGAGCAACTCCTTAATCTACTTCGTTTGATGAATGTAGATCGCGTCTTTTTCTTATCTGACTTGCAGTCCGAGGAAGAACTTTAGCTCACACATCATACTCATTAAATTCTTCTTGCATCATGATTGAGAAATTTTGATGTAGTTTTTCATCAGTAGCACCAAAGATAATGTCATCAACATATATCTTAATGATAATGAAGTCTTGATTGAATTTTTTTTCCTTAAATAGTGTGGTGTCTACTTGACCTCTCGTGAGACCATTCTTTATAAGGAAGAGACTTAACCTTTCATACCAAGCTCTAGGAGCTTGCTTTAATCTGTATAGAGCTTTGTTAAGTTTGAAGACATGTGTTGGATTTGTTTGACACTCAAAGCCCAAAGGTTGTTCCACGTACACTTCTTCCTTAATGTCGCCATTTAAGAATGCACTTTTGACGTCCATTTGATATAATCTTATTCCATTGAATGTCGTGAATTATAGAAGAATGAGAATGATTTCTAACTTTGCTACTGGAGCATAGGTTTTTGTGTAGTCTATTCCTTCTTATTGAGAATAGCTTTTCGCAACTAGTCTTGCTTTGTTCCTGATAACTTCAACCTAAGACTTATCTTCTAGATCTTGATTGACGTTTAGTGGCTCAATTTGAGAAAATAGAGTTGTCATGGGATTATTATGATACGCTCTTGTTCTCACATGATCGTGAAAGCAAAGGAAGGGGTGGTCGAGGAAAATTTGGACGTGGCCAAGGTGATAATGAAATCAACACAAATGAGTTCGGGCAACAAAATTGGCATGGTTGTGGTCATGTAATGAGGCATAGAAGATGGTCTAAGACAGGTGTGGAATGTTTCAAATGTGAAAACATGGCCATTATGCAAATGAGTGCAAATCACGAAGCTATTATAGTTGTAGGAACATGGCACAAAGTAATGTTTTGCCGAGCTTAGAAGAAAAGTGAAAGAAACCTTCTTATGCAAGAAAATGAAGAAGATGTTGGGATTTCATTGTTTTTAGAAAACTCAGACACATTTAAAACTGAGCTTTTAGAGGTGACCAACCAACTTGATCCCGAGCAAATTTAGAATGAGTTGTTTGAGGCCGAATAGGAGTGAACTGAGATGTTTGGAGTCGAGCAAGAGAAAATCTAGTTGGTTGACACCGAGCAGGTGGAGGCCAATCTGTTGAGCGTTGAGTTGTCAAAGAGCTCGACAATGTTCATGAAGTACTCGAAATTAAAGGAGGAGAGTTCAAAAATAGAAGTTGTGAACTCATATGTAGTGTTGTGCTTGAAATCAAATACTGAGGAGATTTTTACCAGCTCGATGTGGTAGCTAGATACTAGAGCTAGCAACCACATGTGCGGAGATGAGAATTTCTTTGATAAACTCACCAAGGCTGAGGCCGAATTTGTGTCATTTGGAGATGATCCCAAAGTGGCCGTAAAAGGGCATGGAACATTCCGGCATATAGGAAAGAAGGATAAGTTGGAGAGATTAGGACATTTAATGTTCCTGAGGTAAAGAGAAATATTTTAAGCATAGTTGAATTAATGGAAAAAGGTAACTCAACTTTAATAAAGGACCAAGTGCTATATTTGAAGGATAAGTATGGCTATCTAGCAGCCTAGGTAAAAATGAAGAAAAATCGGATGTATAAACTGGAATTAAAGATCCTGCAGGAAAGGTGTTTGAAGATGGACATGAAAGATGAACTTACGATATGCAATTTTCGTTTTGGACACCTTGATTTTGGAAGATTTGTTGAGCTATCAATGAGAGAACTATTACTCAGACTACTCAGTGTAGAATTGAAAAGAAATTTTATGAAGATTGTGTGCTTGAAAAACAGTCAAAAGCGAAGTTTCCAAACTCGGTCAATGTACATGACAAAAGAGAAACTCGAATTGGTACACATCGACTTGTGTGAACATATTACTCCTAGCTCATTCAATGGTAAGAGGTATTTGATCCCATTTATAAATGATTTCTCTAAAAAAATCCTAGGTATATTTTTTACAAGACAAGTCATAAACAATGGGGGCATTTAAGATGTTCATGCTAATGGTGCAAAAGGAAACTTACAAGAAAATTAAAACATTATAGTCTGATTGGGGAGGTGAATTCATATCAACAAAGTTTAAAAAGTATTGTGAAGAGCAAGGGATAAGGCGTTTTCTTATAGCTCCGTATTCATAACAACAAAATGGCGTGACTCAAAGGAAGAATAAGACCATTCTTGATATGGTTTGAGCTATTCTTAAAGGGAAGAATATGCTAAAGGAGTTTTGGGCAGAAGTTATGTAATGTGCTATATATGTACAAAACATGTGCCCACATTTGATGCTGGATGGAATGACACAACAATAGGCATGGAGTGGAAAAAGCTTGGTGTTAAGCATTTTAAAGTCTTCAGAAGCATGACTTGTGGACATGTCCCTAATCAACTCAGAACAAAGCTCGATGACAAAAACAAAAGGTACGTGTTCGTTGACTATGTTGAATAGGGAAAAGCTTACAAGTTGTACAACCTGATTTCAGGCAAGATTCTAATGAGTCGGGATGTTCAGGTAGATGAAAACAATGAATGAAACTGGATTGACTCGAATGAAATGGTTAACAAGAGTTCTGATGACAATACCAGGTGCTTAGAAATCATAATTGAAGGAGTGAATGAGTATGGTGAAAAAAAAGACGAACTTATAAGATTCAAATTTCAGAAATTAAATTATATTTATAACTCTACTAATGAAATATATGTAGTATATATCTTATCAGATAGCAAATTTTGAAGAATTTAAAGCCATTGCAAAAACATAATAAAAAATGAAAGAAGGAAGAATTTAAGTATATAGAAATTTTGTTGGATAAACATAAATTATTGGGATATTTTTATGATTAAAAGCTGTGCGTTTCATTTAATGCAATGAATCACCGTCATTTCAGTCTTTTGTTTTTATTTGGAAAACACGGGTGGTTTCTATTTGTTGAGTCAATTATTATTTTTCATGTAGGTTATTAAATTGTTTTAGTTTTATTTTGGGTTTTGATATTGTTTCAAATGTAACCTGCCCAAGGCCTGATTCATGGCTAATTAAAGCCATCCTTGATCAATGAAAATCACCACCACAGTTTTACAGTGACATATATTAGTGTGTGTGCAGCGGGTTTTTTTAATATTTTCAGCAATCTACAATACATTTTAAAAGTGTTATATGCTTATACGTTTTATAGAAGTGATAACTGTCTCTTGAATATGCATCAAGATTTTGTGCAGCTCAAAGATAAATAATAAAATCACAGTTTATAAATAACTAGTTATTAAAAAATAAATTTTTACTTTTAAGAAATGGAATCATTAAGTATAAAGTATATTATAATTCATTTTTCTTCCCTTTGTTAGTCAACAGTTGGCCAAACCATATAATTTGTATTGCAGGGATTAATGCTACTATGGACGTCCGCATCATCAACCAAACCTTCCACATTTCATGCGATCTATGGAGCCATATTCTTCCTAGCATTAGGAACCAGTGGTCAAAAGCTTTTAGAAAAGTTTTTTGAATACCAATTGGAGGAGAAAATTAAAGCCAGAGATGGCAGTGAAGCAGTACGTAGTGGAAGCACAGAAAACAAAAAGGAACAAGATTTCATGAATAAAATGTTAATTAAAACTTGGTTGATCGGTCCAATTTTTGTTGGAAGTCTCGTGATAAGTCAATTTGCCTCCAACAATATAACGTACGAAGACTGGTTCCGATTCGCGGCTCTTCTCATGTGTGGGGCTTACATGTTGTTCCTCGCTGGTTCGGTGTGGTACAGTCGGGAAGAATTGCCCATCGAAAGCAATCTACACAAGATATACAGAATCTTCAAAGCAGCTTTAGGGAAACGACATGCAAAATATCCAACCTCCCTTAGTCGCTATTATTGGAAGGATAGTAAGCAAGATCGTTCTTGTGAACACCATGAAGGAGTAAGTTTACATCCACGAGGTCCAGGTCTGTTCAGGTGGTTGGACAAAGCAGCTATACTTGAAGCAGAAGATTCTAAAGTGAGTCCGGAGTTGCTAGAAAAGAATGAGAAACTTTGCACTGTAAAGGAAGTGAGCGATGTGAAGAGCCTTGTTCCTATGTTTTACCTGGGCTTTGCATTCTTTGGCTACAGTTTACTCCTAGCCACTGAGAGCACTTTCTTTGTTGCGCAAGCAAGCAACATGAGGTCAAATATTATACCCCATATCTCTTTTCTCGTTATGATCATGGAGCTCACGAGTGATACGTCACGAGTCATCTGCTTTCATACTGGTCGTCGATTCCGACACCTTAAAAAATTCAATTGCATCGATAATGTATGCAAAAAGAAAGCAGCAATTGTGAGGATTGGTTTTGGTATGGTTTGTGCAATAATTTGTAGCCTCATGGCATGGCAAGTTGAGGTTGGTAGATTGAAGGTAAGCACGCAGATGTTATATGAGGATGGTAGAAACTCCACAGTGGCGCTGGTTCCGCAGTTTTCAGTGTTGGGACTCACAAAGGGGCTTGTTGAAGATGGAATCGAGAGTTTGTTCCATGAGCATGTGGCGAAATCAATGTGGAGTTTTGATGGTGTATACATGGAATATGTGATTGGTGGTGGAAAAATCATGATCATACCACTTGTCTTGTGTATCCCTAATTGGTTCGGTGATACTTTGAACACAAGTCGTTTGGACAAGTTCTATCTTATGTTGGGGATATTGAACGCTGCGTTTCTTCTGCTTTTGTGGTACTACTCCTTCATGTTTGCGTACATAGAAGTACGTCCCGAAGATGATCCAGTAGTAGTTGAAGATGAAAATGTGGATTTCGTTTGCCAAAGTTACAATGAGATAGAGTCTAAAAACCATAGTAGTGACAAAGACTCTTTCCAAAGAGTTCAGATTCCTAATTCAAAGTATTCAAGGTTGTCCACTTCATCATTCAAGTTTCGTTATTCTCTCTCTTATCCTTGTCCTAACCATGGAAGAGAGTGCTTGCAGAAACAACTCAGTGACTTTGCTTAATAATCTTGTAATAAAGATTTAGTAATTAGAGTTCAAATTACCTGTCTTTTTTTGTCAAACATATGTTTATAAATATTATAATTAGCTTACAATTAGGTATGACTCATTAATTATCAATAAATGACTTTATTCATGTTAATTGTCAATTAATGGTTATTATTCTCATTAATTGTCCATTAATTCTATATATACTTTTTAATTATTTATACTATGTAAATTAATAATTTTTTAAGTGTTACGAAAACTAATATCAACTATTAAATAGGTTGTGTAATGTTACAATTTACTTATTATTATTTTTAAAGGAAAATGTTTCTTTAACAACCAACAAATTGACAACGACATGTGTCATTCTATCATTTGTTGTTTTAAATGATTTTTTAAAAAAGATAAAATAGGTTTTTTAGGGTAATTTTGAAAAACAAAAAGTTGAAAAATTTGTTGGCGCCTTCACCATTTTTTTCATTCGAAACTCTCACCAGTTTCGTCATTCTCAACTCTCGCTCCACCATTTGAAACTCTCGCTCCACCATTCGAAACTCTCGCTCCGCCACCGAAGTCGTCTTTCTTCATCGTTGTTCGTCGGTGCTTGGGTCCACCTATTCTCTGGAGGAAGTCGTTTGTCTTTGTCCGCCATTGAAATGCTAGGAGGAAGTCTCGCTTGGGGCCACCAAGGAGAAGTTCAAGAGGGGATGAAAGCCGATATCCAACAGCTGAAGGGACAAATAAGCCAAATCTTAGAGGCTCTGAATGCATTACGAAGCCTTGGAGATTTGTTGGCACCGCAACCGCAACCAAGAGTATCAGAGGCACAGACTCTCTCAGTAGAGGACTTGGGACATGTTGACGCTCAAAAGGTCGAAGATATTGCAGTTGAAGTAGAAGACAAGCGCGGGGCAGACACTGCCATAATTCATGGGGAGACAACCCAATCAGGTATTGCGGGCGTGATAATGACAAAATCACCCGAGATGAAATCTTCACCTTATGCTGTTACATCAACAGATTTTGAAAAATTGGAAATGCTTGAGAAGAAGTTGAGAGCCATGGAGGGCAAAGATGTGTTTGAATTTGGAGATGCTAGAAAACTATGCTTAGTTCCTGATGTGGTGATACCTCCAAAGTTCAAGTTGTCAGAGTTTGAGAAATATCGGGGAAACACCTGCCCAAGGAGCCACATAACCATGTACTGCAAAAAAATGGCAGCCTATGCTCATGCTGAAAAACTTTTGATTCACTTCTTTCAGGAAAGTTTAACTGGCGTGGCTTTAAATTGGTACATGCGTTTAGACACAACTCATATCCACTCATGGAACGATTTGGTGGATGCATTTCTAAGGCAGTATGAATATAATAAGGATCTAACACCTGACAGATTACAACTGCAGAACATGGTCAAGAAAAAGTCTGAATCATTTAGAGAATATGCCCAAAGGTGGAGAGAAATTGCTGCTCAAGTAGAACCTCCTCTGAGTGACAAGGAGATGACTACCATATTTTTGAATACTCTACAACCACCATTTTATGAGCACATGATAAGCAGTGTCTCCTCGAGTTTTGCTAATATAGTAGTAATTGGAGAAAGGGTTGAGGGTGGCATAAGAAATGGAAAAATTGCACTAGATCCAAATCTGGTAGCGAATTTGAATGAGTATGGTCTTGGACAGGAGGAAAATAGAATGCAAAAGGCTAATTCGCATTTTACTGCCTATCCTCAGATGTCACATTCTTATGGGTCCAATCAAGCCATTGAGCGGAGGGATTACAATCGGAATGAGAAAGTCGTCAATTTCACTCCTAACCTCATGACGTATACGGAGCTACTACCAAATCTACTCCGCAATAACCTCATACAGGTTTGTCCCATCAGGCCTATATGACCTCCTTACCCAAAGAACTATGACATAAATGTCAGGTGTGATTATCATGAAAGAGCGCGTGGGCATTCAACAGAGGCATGCAAGGCCCTAAAGCATAAAGTGAAATCTTTGATTGATTCAGGATGTTTAAAGTTTGAAGAAAGTCAATACAGCACTGTGGCAAGGCGTGAGTTCGCCTCTGCAAATGTCGTGGACAAGTGAAGAGGATTCTAGGACTATATAGGAAAGCATGGGTTATTGTAAAAAGTGAAACTGATGTTGCTTTGCTCTGTTTTGATTTGTCTTGCCGTAAGGGCTATGCTCAATGATATTGTGCCTTCATCTTTGAGTTTAATGTGAACATTCATTACGCGATTTCTCCAAGGTTTACTGGAAATCATGTCCTAATAGGGTGTCACGGAGATAGAAAAGCCGCAAATAACAAAATTGGAAAACAAATAAAATTAAGGCAATCTTGAGTCGTTTGTCTTTCTTGCAAATTTTCAAACTCTTGTTTTTTCGAAAATAGCAAAAAATAACACACAAAAAGAGAAGAAAAGAAAAATGATGAATAATCAAAAGGGAAATTGCGATGTCAAATGTTTAATCAAAAGTAACAATTTGACGCTTTCTCCCAAGACGTTTGTGTGCATGTTGCTTGAAAATCTTCACCCTTCACTTTTCCAAAATAAAGGATCTTCCCCAACAAACATTGTCGTTGCCCTCAGTAACAAAGTAAACCTTTATACTGGGGCAGATTGGATTGGCCAAAAGTTTTCTCTCTTCCGCTAGTGGGGTGATCCCCGAATCCATTGAGACAAAAAAAATATAATGAAAAAAAAAACAAAAAAAAGAAACTTTCAAAAAGAGAATAAGCCCACTAGATTGAAAACTCAAAAGGGTGGTCTAAAAGAAAGAGAAAAGAAAAAATGACTCATGTTGAGGTTATCTAGTCGTAGAGTTAATCTTTTGAAAATAGAGCAATCAAAATTTGAAATGATGTGTGGCCATCTTTTCTTTATCCAAAAAGAAAAAAACATATATCCATTGTCACCCCATTCGAGCCAAAAATAATTTCTTTTTCAAAATCATCCCCAAGCAAGGGTTGTCATCATGTAAGAGTCAACTCAGTGTCTAAATAAAGAGCACTCAATGATCAAATGAGAAAATTCATCAAGAAGAGTGAACAAAAAAAAACCAAAAACAAAAAAAAAGAAAAAATCACAAAGTGATGTGGAGCAAAAAGAATAAAAATCGAAGTGCGAGAAAGCAAAGTGCTTCAAAAGTCAAAAAGTTGATACGATGCCTAAATGGTAACCCTTGTTTCAAAAAATAACCGACAAACATTTGTTGGGCCTTTATACCCTTTCTTCTAATACCTTTTAGCCCCTAGCCACGTTACAAGCCTAATAAAGTCCGCGATTGAATAATGATTACTCAAATTTTCATAAAGTTTAACTTTGTGATAAGGCAACTTTCACAGTGTCGTAAAAAAAATTGAAAAAAAAAGGAAAAAAGTAATGTCTCAGGAAAAGGGGATCTCCCTGTCAATTAGCCAGAATCATGCAAAAGAAAATCAAACCAATTGGCGGCCATCCTTTTAGCCTATCCTTTTCATGTCCACTATCTCTTCCAAACAAAACCCCTTGCCAAAAAAAAACTGGGGCAGCTTTGTGGATCTCACCACGGGTCTTCGCCCTGAAATTCATGAACCCATAATTTCAATACTAGGGCAGCTTTACAGATCTTCCTTGAATTTTCACCCTAATTTTCATGGATCCAAACCCCAGCTCATTTTCCAAAACACAAAATCGGGGCAAAATTTTTGGTATATCGTGTTTCGTCTTGACACTCACATATTACATCTTCTTTGAGGATTGTAGTACCCATGTGCCGGTCCCAGTCTTCCAAACCATTCCAAACAACTTTCATTCTCTTCTAAACCATCCTCTTGCCAATAAATTCAAGCATGTGTGTACTGATGTCAAGAAGGAAAAAGTCAAAATGTAATCATATCTGACATTAGACCTCAGATGTCTGATATTCCTCGGTCTCCACAAAAAAAAAATAGTTTGATGATTGCAAGTAAGATGACTGACTCAAGCAAAAAGAAATGCAAAACAAAGGAAATGTTTTTCATCAATCCATCAAAAAGAAAATCTTTCGGATCGAAACCCTCTTCATTCATATGAATGGTTGTCGAGTCCTTCTTAAAAAAAATGACATTCAAATTTTCTCTTTCAAATGATTTTGTTTCTGGTCGATCATGTTTTTCTCTCATATTGGGGTTTTGACACAACTTGATCCTGTATCAAAATTTTGACACTTTGTCATGAAGGGTTTCAACTCCTTGTTGTTTTTCAAAAGTCAATTTTTGCCGAAAATCACAAAAATAAAAATTTCAAATTTCAAAAGCCCAGTTTCATCTGGCAATTTCAAAATTTCAAAAGTCCAGTTTCATCTAGCAATTTCAATATTTCATAAGCCTAGTTTCGCCTAGCCCATAAGCCCAGTTTCGCCTGGCCCATAAGCCCAGTTTCTACACTGGCCCATAAGCCCAGTTTCGCTTGGCCCATAAGCCCAGTTTCGCCTGGCCCATAAGTCCAGTTTCACCTGGCCCATAAGCCCAGTTTCTACACTGGTTCATAAGCCCAATTTCGCCTAGCCCATAAGCCCAGTTTCGCCTGGCCCATAAGCCCAGTTTCCACACTGGCCCCCAAAGCCCAGCTTGTCTGGCCCCCGAGCCCAGCTCGAGTTTTTATTCTTTCTCTCTCTCTTTCGAAACCCAAACGAAATTAGTGTTTCTATCTTTACTTAGCTTTTACTCAGATAATATGAAAATGTCAAATTTTCATATTATCTAGTAATATCTAAGTAAAGAGGGGCAACTCTCAACACCCAATTTCGTCCGGATTTGTTTGAGTGTTTAATATTGTGATTGTCATATGTTTTTTTATTTACCCATTTTCATTTTTGTTGTTACTTTTTTTATTCTCTTTCTTTTATTTTATTCTTATTTTCTTTTTAGTATTCTATTTTTATACTCCATTTTTTTATCTTTGTTTTTACTTTTTACTTTTTTATTTTTTAAGCGTAATTAACATAATTAAGAAAAAAACAAAAGAGTAGCTCTTGTCTTTTTGTGAAAAAAAAAGGAAAAAGTGTGCGTGTGTGTTGGACAGTGAGGGAGTGAGAAACGACACAGAGAGGCAGACGCGGATTGGCATTTTTGGCAGAGACAATTTGGGGATTGGACAGGGAATTCGGTTACAATCTGGAGAAAAAGAAAAAAGAACAGGGCCTTGTCATCTATGGTTTTTTTAAAAAAAAACCATGAAAAAGAAATTGAGTGTCACAGAAAGGGGGGGGGGACCAGCAGCAGCACTACTAGAATTGAAAAGCCAAGAAGGAAGCAAGGTTGAGGGGGTGGCTGAGGTAGGTATCAGTACGCAGCAATGTCCCATGGGAAGTAACCATAACAAATGAATTCGGATTATAAGGGGCGGCTCTTTGATATCACCTCCACCATATCACCTCTACTAGGAGCATCCATTCAATTTCATTCTCTTTCACCTTCTCTGCTGCAAATTACTCATTCTTGCTCCTATTTACCGAGTTGATCATAAACAGGTTCATCATTCATCATCAGCTCTCACACCACCCTCAGTTCCTATATTCCCTCACACACCACTCTCAATCAATAAAAAACAGACCCACCCCACGCTGTTCATCCCTCTTTATCTCTCAAACATACACAACAGAAACTTATCTCTTCACCTATCAACTCCTTCATCTGCAGAGACTAAACCCAAACAGAGACTAGAACCCATTTTACCGCCATCATAACTCACCATTTTCACCAACAGAGCAAAAGGAAGAAAACAAGAAAACCAGCCACAAAAAAAAAGAGCTCTGATAGTTTAACAACGGTGCACATGTCTTCAAGAGGTAAGTAATGCCTCCTTGCACTCTATGTCTTTGTCCTTAGACATATTATTGTTGCATTGCTGCTTTGACTGTTATGGGGAATTTTGCCTACTATGTTGTGTATAATCGTATATGATCCTGTGACTTGAATCCTAACTGTTCTATTCTCCTCCACCCCAAACGCCTAACACCAAACCAGCGAGCATCACCACCTCCTTTCTCACCACCATATCCAAACCTTCATCGCATCATTAACACGCACACCAAAACACACCGTGAAACCTTCTTGCTACTCACTCATTTTCCACAAGTCCAACCACCATAATGGAAACTTGCATAATACCCAAGCAAGCATAAAATCGGAAATTCCATTCATTACTATACAACTTTGTTCCCCTGGGAAACTAAATCGAAGATGAAAGTTAAGAAAAGGGAAGAAGTGTGTTCTGTTGGGAGGTCGTGACCTCGAGAACGAAGAAGAGGGAGTCGGAGAAGGCGATGGCGTCGATTGGTCTCGTTGGCTGGAGGGGGATGCTGCATATTACTCCGGTGACGATGTGTAGAAGCTGGCGGTCCTGCGATGGCGGCTCACGTCGGCGACGACTGAACACATCGAACGGTGAGGGCGCTTTCTCCTTGCGCGTAGAGAGGAAATGGGAATGGCTGGACACAGGGGTTTACAGTGGTTGACCGACGATGTTCTGGCCGGAGTGGAGATCTGTCGCGGTGGCTGACCGCATGGGGGTGGCGACATGCGGAATTCGAGGGTTGAAAGGCCCCAATCCTAGGCGGTTGCGATTCAGAGAGAGAGGCGGAGAGAACGCCATGGCCGGCCATGGTTCTGGTGTCTCCTATTGCCGCCGACGAGGTCGAGACTGGTGCAAGTGGTTTCGCGGTGGCCGGTTCTGGTACGAGTGGTGGCGCGTCCTGGTGGGAGAGACGAAGCTCAGGGTCTTTGTGTTTTTCGCAGGAGACTTTGAGTCTCGCAAGTGTGTGAATGTGGAATGAGGAGGGATCTGAGAGAACCCCTAAGGATTTCTGAGCTTGAGAGTAAGGGGAGTCTGGGCCCGCATTGGGCCATAACAAACACAACAAAAATATCTTCTGCACCCTCATTGCTCTCGTGCACCCCTTATCTGTTTTTGTTTTTTTTACTTTCTGCCTGGGCCGCTGGTCCAAACATAAAAACCAATAACAACACAAAAAAAAAAAAAAAAAAACGTTTCTGGACCCCCTTATTCTGCTGGATCACACCTCATCCTTCTTGGGCTTAAGCGCATTCGATTTTCCTCCTTGCAGCCCCCTATTTTCATTTTCATACCTCTTTCCACTTGGGCTTAGGGCCAATCTATTATTAGAACTAAATTGGTTTTCACACCCCTATGTTCATTTTTACACCCCTTTCCACTTGGGCTTAGGCCAAATCTGTCATTAAAAATAAATTAGGTTTAGACACCCTATAGTTTTTTTTTATTTTAACTATTTATTTATTTATTTATTTTATTTTCTTATTTTTAATATCTACTTAATTTTAAATATTTTAAAACAAAAAAATATTTTAAAGGTTTAAGCGTGTGCGCGATCATTCGCATCAGCCTCGCGCTAACACCTTTTCCCCTTTTATAAAATAACAAAAATATTTTAAAGGTTTAAGCATGTGTGTGATCATTCGCATCAGCCTCACGCTAAGACCTTTTCCTCTTTTATAAAATGACAAAAATATTTTAAAGGCTTAAGCGTTTGTGCGATCATTCGCATCAGCCTCGTGCTAAGACCTTTTTCTCTTTTATAAAATAACAAAAATATTTTAAAGGTTTAAGCGTGTGTGCGATCATTCGCATCAGCCTCGCGCTAAGACCTTTTCCCCATTTATAAAATGACAAAATATTTTAAAGGTTTAAGCGTGTGTGCGATCATTCGCTTCAGCCTCGCGCTAAGACCTTTTTCCCTTTTATAAAATATCAAAAATATTTTAAAAGGTTTAGGCACGTGTCTGATCACTCGCATCGTCCTCGTGTTAAGACCTTTCTTTTTTACATAAAAATACCCAAAATACAAAACATCATTTTTCAAACAACAAACAACCTTTCAGAAAGAACTACATAACCCTGATTTCTCATTTTGAATGAGAATACGTACGAGCAAGGTCAATCCTTGTCGGGCCCAAAAAATTAAAAAATATTTTTGTTTCTTTATATTGTTGTTCTTGGGATAGTTAAACATTTTGCAAACCACATCTTTATTCACGTATTTAATTAAAGGTACTGCCTTCGGCATGCATTGTAGGGTGCTAACACCTTCCCTACACGTAACTGACTCTCGAAACCAGAATATGGTTTTCATAGACTAAGCCTTATCCTTTTTATGGTTTTTCCATAGTTTTCCAGACTAAACTATGGTGGCGACTCTAAGCTCTTTGTCAAAAACGGTTTTCTTTTTGGATCGTCGTCCTGTCACGATTCTGGTCACGACAAAGTGTTGCTGTGAGGAAGAGTCAGATTGGCACTTATGTGCCCGTGTAATCGATTACAAAGTGGTTGTAATCGCTTACCAATGGAAAAACAGAAATCTATACTAAAAGTTCAACACTGCTCCCATGCTTTGGTAGAGGCGCTCCCCAGTGTTTGCTTGGTCCTAAGTTGGTGAGATTTTTTGAAGGATGTTGGGTTAAAAGGTTGATTTTCATGACTAAGAACCTGTTGCTTTAGTATAGACATGGTTGGTTAGTATTTCATACAAGTGTTGTTGTGAGGAAGAGTCAGATTAGCACTTATGTGCATGTGTAATCGACTACAGAGTGGCTGTAATCGCTTACCAGTGGATAAAAAGAAATATGTACTAAAAGTTGAACGCTGCTCCCATGCTTTGGTAGAGGCGCTCCCTAGTTTGTGCTTGGTCCTAAGTTGGTGAGATTTTTTGAAGGATGTTGAGTTAAAAGGTTCATTTGCATGACCAAGGACATGTTGCTTTAGTATAAACATGGTTCGTTAGTATTTCATACAAGTGTTGCTGTGAGGAAGAGTCAGATTGGCACTTATGTGTCCGTGTAATCGATTACAGAGTGTCTGTAATCACTTACCAGTTGAAAAACATAAATTTGTACAAAAACTTCAACGCTGCTCCCATGTTATGGTAGCGGCACTCCCTAATGTGTGATTGGTCCTAAGTTGGTGAGATTTTTTGAAGAATGTTGAGTTAAAAGGTTGATTTTCATGACTGTTAGCTCTTTGGTAAGTGTACCAAATCGTCTAAAGTAATAAACCGGTAAGACTGGAAATCGTTTCCCAAGAGACTCGTGAAACTAGACAATCGTATAATTTCTATCTAACCTAGACTAAAGAATGTTTCCATAATTTGAGTTTTAGTGAAATTAAAGTAACTATAAAACATAAATGATAAAAGTGATCTTAAGCACTCAAACACTTTGAAATGGAGAGATTAGAAATGCAATGGAATGATATTGTTGGGGGTATGATTTCACCCACTTCTCTCTTATGCATAGAAAATCACTTCCTCTTCATAAATGTGTCAATGTCAATCTATTAATTTACTCAAACCTCAATCCCTTGGTAGAAAGAGCCTAGACTTCCTCATTAGACTCCAATCCCTTGGAAATCCTAATGATTAATTCCGCATTAAGAAATGAGATTTTAAGACATCCAAAGGTCCTAGTTCTATCTCTAGATACTATTTCCTTTAGGTGTTTAACCCAAGTCAAGATTTACCCAATATTTCCCAATATCAAGAAACCCTAAATCATGTCATGGGTAGCAACTTCACAACAAGCATTAAGAAAAGAGATTAAACACTAACAATCAATGAAAGAGGTATATTAATTCAAAACAACATGCTTTACATAAGAGTTTAGTGGTTACATCAATCCCCCAACAATAATGAAACTAGCTCTCCATGAATGGAGAGCTCAAGCTTACAACAATGGTGGAAATGGAAGAAAGGAGAGAACCCAAGGAAGAAGAAGTATTGTTCTCACAGCTCCTAGCTCGCTCCAAGAGCTCCCAATCAGAGGAAATGTGTCTGGGTAGCAAAAGATCCCAATCCCTTCGCGTGTTAGGTCTAAAAAGACCTAATTTTTCCACATCAGCATTGCCACCGCTCAGCTGTACCCCAGCTACAGGCTTCCATAGAGTTGGGCGCTCAGCTGTACCCTAGCTGCACCCCAACTGCAGGCTTTCAGAGAGCTGGGCGCTCAGCTGTACCCCAGCTGCACCCCAGCTGCAGACTTCCAGAGAAGAATGGGGCTCAGCTGTACCTCAGCTGCACCCTAGCGGCAACAATATTCTTTGCTCAAAATTTCCTCTTTTACATTCAATTAAACTTTGTGATTCTTCCATTCCTCGGTTCGGCCAACAAGCTTCATGTACATGATCTAACAACCAAAAAGTGGGGATTAGTGATGAAATTTACATTAATTCAACTTAAGGTGTAGCTACTTACAAACTTAACAAATTGAGGCATAAAAAAGGTGCAAAGTTAAGAAAGAGTTGACATTTTCTCTCAATTCAATACTGAAATCATGGTAAAATATGTCCTTATCAATGACCAAGAACCTGTTGCTTTAGTATAGACATGGTTGGTTAGTATTTCATACAAGTGTTACTTTGAGGAATAGTCAGATTGGCAGTTATGTGCCCATGTAATTGATTACAGAGTGGCTGTAATCACTTACCAGTGCAAAAACAGAAACTTGTACTAAAAGTTCAATGCTTCTCCCATGCTTTGGTAGAGGCGCTCCCTAGTTTGTGCTTGGTCCTAAGTTAGTGAGATTTTTTGAAGGATGTTGAGTTAAAAGGTTGATTTTCATGACCAAGGACCTGTTGCTTTAGTATAGACATGGTTTATTAGTATTTCATACAAGTGTTACTATGAGGAAGAGTCAGATTGGCACTTATGTGCCTGTGTAATCGATTACAAAGTGGCTGTAATCGGTTACCAGTGGAAAAACAGAAATATGTACTAAAAGTTCAACGTTGCTCCCATGCTTTGGTAGAGGCGCTCCCTACTCTGTGCTTGGTCCTAAGTTGGTGAGATTTTTTCAAGTTATTGGTTCATGTTTGCTATTTTAGATGGGTGAGTGAGTTTAATGGTCATGAGTGGTCTTTAGTGCACCAATAAACATGTTAGGTCATTGAATTGTTGAGAAAAAATGTCATTTAGGTGCTTTCATTTAAGTTAGGTGAGCTCCATAAGCATGTCTTGCCTAAAAATGGACTTTCATCCACAATGGACATGACAAATTTCGGTTATGAAAGACATTGAAATGGAATAAAAATTGTTCATAAAATCAAAATTAATTAATGATCAACAACGATGACCAAAAACAATTCAAATGAAAATGACAATAAAAAAGGGAATAACCTACATTTTTATTAACATTCAAAATATTTATTACAATACATTTACATTTACATCTGCCTACATTGATCTGTTGTTGCCAATAATCACTAAATACAAAATTCACTCATGTTTTGGACTATGTCCAATGTACGAGGTTCTATAAGCTTTATTCTTATAACGCTTTCGTCGTCATTCCTTCATAAGGTTATTTTTTACGTGTTGGTTTTTTTTCCTTCAAATCCTCTTCAATTGTATTAGGTGATGCTTTCATAGAGAAGTAACAAATTTCTTTGCTTGATGCACCAAGATCATCAAGGAACTAAAATTCAATAAAAATTATAATTGTATAAAACCATAAAAGGAAATTCTAACAATAAAGGAAAGGACAAAAACCAAAACGAGATAGGGGAAAACCAAAGGTCATATGCCATATATCTTGGTCTCACCGAACAATTCCATTTCGCGCAATACAATATACATAATCAAACCATAAAAGTGAGACCTTGAACAAACAAAAGAGAGCTTTCTTGTATCAAGTACCCAAAAACCCAAAACGACAAACCAACAAAAAAACCAAGAGAATAACCAACCCCAAAATATGAATACGTCTCACGAAAGAAGTACATACCTTGGTCGAAGAACCAATGTCAGGGGTCGATTCCATTGCACACAAAAACAAAGAGAGAAGGACAAACTTTAAAGAAACTTCGACCTAGATCGATGAACGAAGATCACGAACTCCACACACAAAACCAACACACAAATGAAAACCCTAAAAATGGAGGAGGGAGAAAAGAGTGCGAAGGCGAGAGAAAGTAAATTTCAAAATGAAATCCCTAGGAGTAAGAAGGAAGGCTTCTGGACAGAGGATGGAGTGCAAAAATGAAGCAGGGGCACTTTCGGAAACTACTACTAACCCCATCCAAATCAGATTTTCAAATTAAAAAAAAAAATCAAATGCAACCAATTAGAAAGTGACATGTGGCATTGTCAAACGCGTTGTCAAATTCGCGTTGTTAGAATATCGCGATCCATTTTCAAATTATTAAAAAACCATAAGTGACCGACAATGTGACAATATTATCTGACTACATTTTCAAAATCTTACGTACTAAAGAAATAAATAAAAACAACATTTGTTAAATGTTGTTGATAAGGTTTTAGAATGTTGTTAAAAATATTAGGCTTAAACCCGCCATTTGTCCTCATATTTGTGTGTAAATCTCAGTTTGGTCCTCAAGTTTTGAACTGTCTCAATTGGGTCATAATTTTTGTAAAAATGCACATATTTTACCCTAACGGTTAAGTTGTCTCAAACGGCGTTAATTGATGTTGAGATGAATTTATTATTTTAGGCTTAATCCCTCCCTTGGTCCTTATGTTTGTATGAAAATCTCAGTTCGGTCCTCAAGTTTTTCCTCAAGTCCTTATGAAATCCAAACATTTTACAACATTTTACCCCAACCATTAAATGTATTTAGACGGCGTTAACTTTGAACTGAGCTGTAATTTTTTTTTATGTTTTAAAATCATTAAATCCACGTGGCTATGGTTGATAACGGTTGAAAAACCGTTATTTTCATATGCTATTTTGGACTAAATTACACCCTTTACTGCTTAAAATGAGCTTAGAATCAAGTAAAACTCAATAAATGAGTCAGTCGAGAGTCAAAAGTTGTTTTTAGCGATATTATGCTTGTTTTGCATTGTTTTTCAGCAAATTTGATAGAAATGAAGATTGGGAATGAAGATGTAGGTCATAGACTCAAGAAAAAGGAAGAAAATTGAAGAAAAGAAGAGTCTAGGGACCGCCCGGCAGTAGACCCCTCGCGCTGGGCGGTCAAACGGGAGGAGAAGACACCAGCAGAGGACGCCGGGCGGCAGACCCCTGACGCCGGGTGGTTTTGCGGCACAAGGGAAACCGCCGGGCGGTAGCGCGATTTAGGGCACACCGCCGTGATGCAAAGTGTGACGCCAGGCGGTGGTCAGCTGGGCTTGGGCCTATTTTTCTGTTGCGCTCCTCACCTATAAATAGCCCTGTTACGAATTCCAACTCATTCTTTTGACAGAGGAGGGTGGCCAGACCTATTTTTCACTCTCTGGAGAGAATCTCTTGGATGCTTAGGCTCCTTTTCATTTTTTCTAGGGTTTGTTTTCCATTTTTTTCATTATTTTCATCTTGGTTCACCATGACTATGGTGAACTAAACCCTTTTTGTTGTTGGGGGAACAATGTAATCTTTTGATACTCTCTTTTATTGAAACTCTTGTTTGAATTATATGATTTTCATATGCGTTTATTATCAATTGTTAGATTCTCATACTATGCTTAATGCCTTTATCGTTTAACTCATTCGGTAATTGATTTTTGACTTTATTGATACGGGGACGTACAATAATGACACGAAATGGTGAGAATTTCCTTGGTTAAGCAATACCACCTAGGGATAGGGGAGTAGGACAACCAATTGTATTTGCTTCTGTTTGTAATGCGTTGCTAGTTACTAGGGGAGGCTACGGATAACAAGCCGGTAATTAGTAATAGACCCTTTTCGCCGAGGGATCGGGTTAAGGGGAGGCCAAGAAAGTTTGCATGCAATTAGATAATAATGCTATTTAAACAAGAGGAGTAAATAAGAGAGAGCGGATTAGATGGAATTGTAAACCCCCAACAACTTCATTCATCCATTGGCTAAATCTTGTCAATTGAATCACACATTGCATGTTTATTTTCTGTTTTTGCATCCACCACAATTAATTAATTTTCCTTCACAAGTCTTACGATTTTGATTCACGCGAACGATAAGGCCTTTCGAGTCTCATGGGAAGAACGATAATGGGTTTTACCATTTTTATTACTTGATACGATATGATACACTTGTCATTCCGCTAACAATGGTCTTTCTTTTTCCTTCCAATCAATGATCACATTTTTTCCTCAAGTCCTTATGAAATGCAAATATTTTACAACATTTTACCCCAATCATTAAGTGTATTGAGACGGCGTTATCTTTACAACATTTTTTCCTCAAGTCCTTATGTATTGAGTTTTACCATTTTTATTACTTGATACGATATGGTACACTTGCCATTCCTCTAACAAGTTTTTGGCGCCGTTGCCGGGGACTCGAGGTTTGACTTACTTAGTAGTGTGAATTGATTGAATTTGACTTGTTTGTAATTTTTTAATTTTTCATGTTTGTTTTTATTTTTGTTCTAATAAATGTTCTCTAGAGTTTTGTGCCTAAGATTTGCAGGATGCAGTTTGGACAAGAAGTTGATTATATGGGCACTCAATCCTACCAAAATAATTTCAATCACTGGTGGGAACCTCACTCATACCTTGATCAAAATGAAAAAGAGAAACAATCCTCTTTAAGAAAAGAAACGTTGGGGGAATCTGAACAACGTTTACTAGATGAACAAATCTCTTGTGCATTAAGGTCTCTGGGCATTATTGGGGTTAATACTGAGGTAGACCCCAGAGAAGAATGTCAATCTACTATCTTTGCGAATGATAAAGTCAATTATGAAGAAAAGATAGGAGAAGATGAGATAACAAAAGCATTAATATCTTTGGGTATTATTAGGGGTAACACTGAAATTGACCCTAAAAAGGAGGATATTCCTAAAGAAGAGGATATTGGTGAAGAGAAGATAGAAGAAGATGAGATAACAAAAGCATTGATATCTCTAGGTATTATTCGGGGTAACACTGAAGTTGACCCTAAAGAGGAATATCAAGTAACTATCTTTGAAAATGATAAGTTGAGTGAGGGAGAGAAAAATGAGGAGAAAGAAGAAGAAGTGGTTGAAAGAAAAGAAAAAATTAGAAAATGTGTAAAAAGAAAAAAGAAGAAAATATGGAAAAATAAAAAGAGAAAGTTGAAGGAAAAGATTGAGAAAAGATGGAAGATGAGAAAGAAGAAAAGATTATATGCAAAACCTCATCCTCATCAAAGGAAAAAGAGGAAAAGCAAAAAGAAAAAAAGATCACATGCAAAATTCTTCCCTCTTCAAAAGAAATATCATGGGAAAGGAAAGAAATTTATGTCCTCCAAGGAGATCTTCAAGAAATTGGAGATCAAAGTTCCTACGATTAATACATGGAAACATGTGCTTGGTGTTCTCAATTTTCTGAAGAAATTCAGCAGAAAGAAGAAGAAAAGAATATCAAGCAAGAGGAAACACAGCATTTACTAATGAATGCCACTGGGACATTATCTACTGAAGGATACAGGAAGGTACACCTACTGATGGGTGATGGTAAGGTTTGCACCTACTGATGGGTGCTAGAAAGGTTTGGGTCAGGCTCGTGACGTTAAACAAGCGCTACCTGGGAGGCAGCCCAGTTATTTGTTTGTTTGTTTGTTTGTTTTTAAACCATGTCTATAGTACATTATAGGTTGCATAAACATCTGAGTGGGGAAGCCTTGTAAAATAAAATTAAAGAAAAAAAAATCAGGTGCTACAGAGAAGAATCACACATAAAGAAAATTCAAAAAGAAAATTTTTTGGGGAAGGGGAAGTACCGCTCACCGCCGGGCGGTGCGACTTTGCCGCCGGACGGTGGCGGCGAGACACCCAAACCGAGCCCTTTAAAGCTGGGCGGGTTTGGGTGTTCTGCACTTCATTCTTCTCCTTGCATTTCGCCCAGCGGTATTCTTGGACTGTAGCACCCAATTGACACCTTCACAAAGTCTCAAAAAGAGTTTTCCCTCAATTTCTTACCACCAACTCACTAAAACCTATTTTCTTGTTTCAAATTTGGGGGTTTTTGGTGAGAGTTGTGCATTAGGAGGTTTTGCATCATCAATTTAAGGAATTCGTGCAAACAATTCATATCTCCACTCAAGTAAGTTGTGCAATTTCAATTCTAGTTTCTAATTTTGGGATTTAATGAAGAACATGCTTAAAAACATGACAAATTAGGGTTTTCAATTTCTTTGCATGAATTGTTTAATTAGGAACTGTTTTGGGCCCATTAAGATGATGAAATCTGGTCTGCATGGATGAATCTAGTGTTTGAGTGGAGAATAGGGTCATTCAAACAAGTGTTTGAGAAATCTGTGTCGCACCGCCGGGCGGTTTGCTGTAAGTTCTTGAGGAATGCTTGATTTTGATACGGAGGGAAACCTATTTCACTCCCAGTGTTGAACTGTTTGGTCTATAAATGTTTAATGATGTATTACCCACTAATGATGGATTCCTATGGTCTGTTGTGCATTATAAATTTTACAGGGATGTCATCATCAGCACGAAGGGGGATAAATACTGGTGGCAAGAGGAAGGAGCCTGAAAGACCTAGAGGGTTTGATTCTCAGAGGTTCCTTTCTAGGCATCATGAGGAGCACTTTGCAATTGTGCAAGAAAGGAGATTACTGATGGAGAGGAAAGTTGCCTTTGTCACTGACTTGGCTCCTCAATTTGGAGAGGAGATTTTGAGAAGAGATTGGATGAGGCTAACAACCTACCCTGCACCAGCCAGTGTGGAATTGGTGAAGGAATTTTACACCAATGTTATATCCATAGGTGGAGTTGCAACTGGACAATATAGAAGCTTTGTAAAGGGACATGTTGTTAAGTATGACCCTGACACCATAAACAACTTCTTGAGCACGGAGTGGCCAGGAGAACGGTGCCATTATGCAGCTCGTTTTAGTTTGATTGAGGATATTGCTGAGATTGAAAGGGTTCTATGCCTTCCTGGAAGGCATTTTCAAACAAATGTCAGTGGAGCACGGGTTAATATTAGGAGGTTAGACTTGTCATCTTTGGCAAGATATTGGATGGCCTTCACCCATGCCAACATCCAACCTGCTCCCATATCTCCGACGTCACGATACATAGGAGCTATCTTATCCACTGTATGTTAAGGCAGCTGGATGTGAATGTTGGGCAGATTATTGCTGATGAGATACGCAGCTGCGCTACCACTGCGAGTAGCAGGACACCGTTGGGACATCCATCTCTTATTACTTTTCTCTGCCAACTGGGTGGGGTGGATACTGCAGTTCCCTCGTATGAGAGACCCAGGAGTGTTATCGATGCTTCTTACTTCCAGCAGTACTGCGCTAAGGAAGGAGAAGCAGGAGCAGCACCCAGGGGACGTCGTAGGAGAGCTGCAGCACAGCAGGAGCAGGTTCCTGATGCACCAGCACAGCATGCAGAGCCATTTCAGATGAGGGACATGTATATGTCCATGATGGAGGCTAGGATGGAGGCTCTTCACAGAGGGCAGACAACAACTGCTGAGATGATAATCGGGATGTATGATCAGCCACCAGTACATAGGTGGACCATGGATGAGTTTCACGCAGCAGTGGCCTGGCCTCAGGAGCAGGGACAGAGCAGTGGTTTTGGTGCAGCTAGAGCACCAAACACAGAGGGAGAAGACTTTGAGGATGCTGAGGATGAGAGTCAGGAGGACTCAGATTACAGCATGGGATGATTGAGGGCATCTACTGATGGATGCCCATATTATAGACATGACTTTTTTATTTCTTCTTTCACTTTTGCATTTTAAATTTTTAGAATAGGTTGAATTTTATTTTTCAGTGTGTATGCTTGACTTGAATACTCTTTCTGAAGATGTTTGACTAACTACTTTGCATGATGAGTCTATGTGATGATGATCTGATGTGAATGATTATTGAGTTATGTTGCATGTTAACATCCTGTGAAACAGATGTGTGATGAAGTATGATTGTGGTCATGATGCTAAGCAGGATGTATGAATGACTGTGCGTGAGAAAGCATGTTGTGCGAGGTATTGAGCCCCAGAGTTTTTATTGTTGTATGTATTCTTCACACTGAAGCATAAATTTTATTGCCTTAATCTTGATGATTGATTGATTTTTATGTGAATGTCAAATGATCAAGGCCATGTTTGAAAACCCTTTTCGAGCCAAATTTACATCCAAAATGCTTTAAAGATTATATTCTTTTTGAACCTTAGCCTGAAACAGGATGAAACCCTTTGATTTGAAATTAGTTATCTTGAGTTGGGTTGAGAATAATTGTATGGAATGAAAAGGTTCAAGTTTGGGGTTACACGGGGAAAATGGAAAGGCAAAAGAAAAGCATTGAGCTCAAATGTTGAAAAGCAAAATACATGAGTAGAGAAAAAGAATAGAAAAGAGTAAAAGCATGAAGATGAGCTCAATGAAAAAGAAAAAGGGAAGAAGCTGGGACATAGTGAAATTGGTGACAAAGAGAGAGTTTAAACTTGAACCTTTTCATTGATGAAATAGTTCTTTTGACTCAAGAATTTTTTGATCCAGAAAAACCAATTTTTCTTGGTAGCCCGACCTCATTACAAGCCTTGGAAAAGTCCTTTTGATGCATTTGCATGGAAAGATGTTGATTGTTTAAGATGAATGACAATTTTATTTCATGTGACTTGTGAGCAATAAAGAGTGGAGTGCTACCCTAAACACTTGAGTGATTGAGTGAAACACTTGCTTGGTGAGAACTTCTAAAGTTCATGATTGCATTTTTGTTTAGTGGACTGATCATTCATACTGTGTAGCATCTGTTGAGGAAAGCATGAGCTAAATTAAGTTGAGAACAAGCATGCATCTTGATTTGAGTTCACTGATTATCTGAAATTGAGTAAGTCTTGTCATGTGCTTTAGAAATGTTGAATCATTGGATGAAAGGGTAGAAAGCCAAGCTCTGTTTTGTTTTATTGTTTTGTTTTGCTTGAGGACAAGCAAATTTCTAAGTTTGGGGTTGTGATAACGGTTGAAAAAATGTTATTTTCATATGCTATTTTGGACTAAATTACACTCTTTATTGCTTAGAATGAGCTTAGAATCAAGTAAAACTCAATAAATGAGTCAGTCGAGAGTCAAAAGCTGTTTTTAGCGATATTATGCTTGTTTTCTTGTTTTTCAGCAAATTTGATAGAAGTGAAGATTGGGAATGAAGATGAAGGTCATAGACTCAAGAAAAAAGAAGAAAATTGAAGAAAAGAAGAGTCTAGGGACCGCCCGGCGGTAGACCCCTGGCGTCGGGCGGTCAAACGGGAGGAGAAGACACCAACAGAGGACGCCGGGCAGCAAACCCCTAATGCCGGGCGGTTTTGCGGCACAAGGGAAACCGTCGGGCGGTAGACCCCTAACGTCGGGCGGTAGCGCGATTTAGGGCACACGCCAGAATGCAAATTGTGACGCCAGGCGGTGGTCAGCTGGGCTTGGGCCTATTTTTCTGTTGCGCTCCTCACCTATAAATAGCCCTGTTACGAATTCCAACTCATTCTTTTGACAGAGGAGGGTGGCCAGACCTATTTTTCACTCTCTGGAGAGGATCTCTTGGATGCTTAGGCTCCTTTTCATTTTTTCTAGGGTTTGTTTTCCATTTTTTTCATTATTTTCATCTTGGTTCACCATGACTATGGTGAACTAAACCCTTTTTGTTGTTGGGGGAACAATGTAATCTTTTGATACTCTCTTTTATTGAAACTCTTGTTTGAATTATATGATTTTCATATGCGTTTATTATCAATTGTTGGATTCTCATACTATGCTTAATGCCTTTATCGTTTAACTCATTCGGTAATTGATTTTTGACTTTATTGATACGGGGACGTACAATAATGACACGAAATGGTGAGAATTTCCTTGGTTAAGCAATACCACCTAGGGATAGGGGAGTAGGACAACCAATTGTATTTGCTTCTGTTTGTAATGCGTTGCTAGTTACTAGGGGAGGCTACGGATAACAAGCCGGTAATTAGTAATAGACCCTTTTCGCCGAGGGATCGGGTTAAGGGGAGGCCAAGAAAGTTTGCATGCAATTAGATAATAATGCTATTTAAACAAGAGAAGTAAATAAGAGAGAGCGGATTAGATGAAAATGTAAACCCCCAACAACTTCATTCATCCATTGCCTAAATCTTGTCAATTGAATCACACATTTCATGTTTATCTTCTGTTTTTGCATCCACCACAATTAATTAATTTTCCTTCACAAGTCTTACGATTTTGATTCACGCGAACGATAAGGCCTTTCGAGTCTCATGGGAAGAACGATAATGGGTTTTACCATTTTTATTACTTGATACGATATGATACACTTGTCATTCCGCTAACAATGGTCTTTCTTTTTCCTTCCAATCAATGATCACATTTTTTCCTCAAGTCCTTATGAAATGCAAATATTTTACAACATTTTACCCCAACCATTAAGTGTATTGAGACGGCGTTAACTTTGGACTGAACTGTAATTTTTTTTTATGTTTTAAAATCATTAAATCCACGTGGCTATGATTTTTCTTTTTCCTTCCAATCACTTATCACAATTCACTCATTCCTCCACCCTCAAACCCTCAAACCCCCTAACTCACACCTTTTCTCCCTCTCAAACTAAAAAATGTCGCCGTTATCGACAATTCAAAAATTATGACTCAATTGAGACAGTTCAAAACTTGAGGGTCGAACTGAGATTTTCACACAAACATAAAGACCAAGGGAGACATTAAGCCTAAAATAAAAAATTCATCTCAACATCAATTAACGCTGTTTGAGACAACTTAACAGTTAAAGTAAAATATGTACATTTTTACAAAATTATGACCCAATTGAGACAGTTCAAAACTTGAGGATCAAACTGATATTTATATACAAATACGAGGATCAATGGAGGATTTAAGCCAAAATATTACTAAAATTTTATTAGAACTATATTTTAGTTTGACTACATTAGTTGGTAGTCACATCCCATCAAAATATAAATCTGGTTACAGAAAAGGACATGTCTAATTCAATCACTTCCGTTTCTTCAAATAATCAATAATGTTAATATGAATACGTAAAACTATCAAATATAAGTAAAAACATTTATTTTAACTTAATTCATTTTAATCAGGTAATCTCCATTTTTTAATTTTTTTCTTATTATTTTCTTCTTTTTTTCATTAATTTTTTTATATTTGCTTACATTATACCAGATGTAACATTATAGTCTATTAGAACCATTCACAAGTCAGAGCCTTCTGAACTCAAGCAATGTTACCTTTTTTTTAGACAACAAATATTGTAAACAGTTACTCTTATTTCGAAGGAATATTCCAGACACATGAAATCTAATAGTGAGATTGCAATCTATGAGCATAAAAAGGCAGCGGAAAACAAAGTCTTAAACCTAAGAGGAAAAAATGTAAAAGAAAGATACCAAAGCATAGTGTTTAATTTAAATTTAATTAGCCTGTGCATTTTATAGGAAAGGAATGATAACATTTGACACACTAGTTTTAATCAACTAATCTTACAAGAAGGGAGGGACAAAATACTATATAACAAAGAAAAAGGACAAAAACAATGTAAAAGGCAGCCAGCACACACATCATAGAAAGGGGGAAGTATATGTTCAACATTTTCCCCCATGTATAATACAAAGTATTGAGGGAAATGTGATTGTTGCTGAACTCTACCATGTTGAGGTGAATGAATAAGCTTTTGCTCTAATGATGAGCACGAGGGGGTGGTGCTGCCACAACAAGTGGTTTTGCAGGAGGGCACTGGTAGCACTTAGCAAAAAGCCCAAATGTATCAATTTGCCTTACGAAGTTTGTCATGCTGGCCCATCCTCCAAGCCCAAACCCAACAACAAAAACCCATACAACAATGAATGCATTCAATACATACATTGCAGTCCAACTTGGCATGAAGAAAGGAGGCTTCTCTGCAGCATTCTGCAAAATTAGGGTGAAAAACTTAGATATTTGTTATGCTGCCCCCACACTACTATTGTTGTAACACTCACAAAAATCCTAAAAAGGGACCAACAATAATGCAAAAGAGGAGATTTAACAAGATTTTCAAATATAGTACGAAGATAAACTAAGATATCTTAGGGAGGCCCCCCAATTCCAATTCCCATGTCCAAACCCATAGGGATTTTTGTCACTTTCCTTATTTTCATAAACATGATTCTAAATCCTCTTATAACCTCCCTTCTAAAATGAAGCTTAAGTAAAAATATTTATTCTTCATTTAAAAAAAATAAAAAATTTGTTTTTAAATATCAATGCATATTTTGTTAGAAGTCTCTTCTCGACTAGAGATAAAGTCAATTTATAATATATAAGTGGGTGCAAACTTCAGCTTACAAATCAATTTTATAAAATTAAATTAAATTTAAAACTCACTTTTTAATATCGTATCATATCCATTATTGAAATTTTTTATGGTTTTAAAATGACTTTCTAATGGCATCAATAGGTACTTACGCATACTTTCACTTAGCAAAAATTAAATTTGTTATAATTTTGTCTTCCTATAATTTTAGGTATGAGGGATAGAGATGAGTGAACTCCAGAGCAAGGTGTATAGGAGAGTACATAATCAAACTACAGTAAACAACTGTACGAAAATGACCCACCACCAGCTTCTATACTTCTCCTATAATTTCCAAATCCAAGCCTTAAATGCATTTGTACATTTGTTGCTACGTACGACTCCTCCCAGCCCACCCTCTTTCTAGATGTTTTCATCTTTTACTTTTTATATATAACAATAACAATGATTTAATTTTTATAATTAAATATGGTTTTATTAAGTAAATTTGAATTTTGATAATAAATGATAGGAAGAAAAAGAATGAATAATTGAGATTAATTAAGAAGAGATGTGTTGAAGATTTACCTGTCTGGCAGTGGGTTTTCTGTAAGTGAGCATATGGGCTAAGGAAGGGATGATGTAGACAGTGAAACTAACGAGCAGAGATCCAACAGCTGAATTTATGGGACCAAAGAAAGGAAATATTATAGCCAAAAACCATATCGGTATCACCACCGGCAATCGTGCAAGTGCTCTCAAACAGATGCTCTTTGTGTCATGCATCCCAATCACCTTCTCCCACACAAAATACAATGGAGTGCACGCAAACCCAAATGTGATGAACTGCATTCTCACATGTAAAACAAATTTTAATAATTTCTTTCTTTTTTCATTCATAAATAATTTTGCTACTAAAATAATCTTTATACACAAATTTATTAAAAATAACATCAACAAGGTCTTATTCGTGACAACACAAAAACATATTTTAGTGATATTTTTATATTATTTTTTTACAGTTAAAAGAGAGAGGATAGAAAAACACATAAGACTAAAAAAGAATTATATGTAAGAAAGAGGTAAAAAAAAATAATAATACTATGATACACTTTTACATTTATTTTACATATAATATAAAAATAAAATTATTTTAAATGTGTAAACTTTTATATTTTTTATAAAAATAAAATAAAAAATAAATAAAATAGTGTTACACAACTGTAAAAAAAAATAAAATATGTCAAATAATTAATTTTCAAAGAAAAAATTACAAAAATTGTGCGTAAAAAATAGTTATAAAATTGCCCACCTGCGTAAAAAATAAATAAAATAGTGTTACACGACTGTAAAAAAAAATTGAAGTATGTGAAATAATCAATTTTCAAAGAAAAAATTTATAAAATTATGCGTAAAAAATAGTTATAAAGTTACCCACCTGCGCTCCAACGACCAAAGTTAAAGAAATGAAATATTTGATTTTGGTGTAGAAAATCATTTCTTATGTTTTACTTATAAAATCACATTTTAAAAATAAACTCAGTGCTAAAAATATTTTCAATCATTATTAATCATGTGTCCATATATTACTAAAATATATACATTAATTAATAATGGGAATGATAGGAATTTGTTGCATACTAAAATAATAAGCTATTAGGATACAAATATGATTGAAATAGTGAATAGGTTTGCTTGTGGTTACTTGAAGGAAGTTTTTATTTAATGAAATAAACAAAAATATATTTTGTATGTGTTTGTCTAATCTGTTTATTTAAAATTTTTACTTAATAAATTTATCCCATCAATTTCTTAAATAAATAATATATTTTTTTATCGTCAAAATTCAGTAATCTTAACATGCTTAAATCCAATCCAGAAGTTGATTTTAGGGTCACTTGTTTAGTAAGAGCCTAGTTGTTTTGTTTTATTATTTATTATTATTTTTTAAAATAAAAATAAAATTGTTCAAGAACTGAGTTACCTGGTGAATGAGCATGAGGATAACGGCAGCGTCACGGAAGCCAGACTTGGGGAGGAGAGAGAAGGCGTTGGAGTGGTTAAGAAGCATATCACCAAAAGCCCAATAGACGGCAACGGCGGAGGGAATCGTTAGTGTAAAAACGTACAAAGTGGCCAGCAGGTAGATGTACTTGAACTTTTGGGGTTTCCACATGGCATGCATAATCTCTCTGCAACATTTGTCACCATTATCACTTTATCAACAGAAGATCTACCATGAATATATATAATCACAATGAAACTCCACACTCAAATTTCTAAAAATGGAGACTTTCATTAATAGTATATAATCTGGCTTCGGATAATGATATTAATAGATTTTTAAAGTGTTAAATGAAAATTACATCATCAAATCTCCCATAATATACAGATCATGAGACACATTGAAAATTACAAAAGGTGTAATTTTAAAATTAAAAATTAAAAAACATACTTTGTGAAGAACTTACTACGACTAGAACTTTGTGATGTAGGAACCGACCAACACGAGGACCCAACAAAATTGTAATTTTTCATTATTAAAATTTTATTAATTTAGAAATTGTATACATTCATTCAACCATAATTTGGAAATAATGGCCATTCAATTGTGGAATCTTCCTGGAGATAAGGAGGGGCAGAGGTAGTAACACTTTCGAAGCCAAAAAAAAAACCATAGAAAGCAGATTTTTTGTTTTTGGTGAGAGATCTCGAAAACCAAGATAACCGGCAAAAGCTGCAAAGAGAAGCAGTGTGAAAAAACAGAGGGAAAGAGGACAGAAGGTAGATCGAGATGATGGTGATGAGAAAAAGGTAAACTTACACAGTCACAGCATGTCCTCCAAAGGTGTAGAGTATGTTAGTGGCTCCAGTGAAGTATAGCACTAGCTTTGATGGACCCGAGTGTTTGACATTTTCCACCTATAAACATGATTTGCAAGTGTTGAGGATACCATGTAAGATAAAAACTGACCAATTGTTATGGTCGATTCAATGGAATTTGGTGAATTATATATCACCTGGCCATGAAGGATAGCTGCCACAGCAAGGTACCAAGCCGTGTAAGTGGTCATTCCAAGACCCAAAAATGACCAGATTCGGTAATTGTGGAAGGAAGGTATGAACACAGTGGTCGCACAGCAAGCTCCAAAAATATAAGTCCAAGTCCGTTTATCCAATTTGTCATTTATGTAATAGATGTTACTGTTTGTATCAGAAAAGAAAACAATGTCGTAAATAGAGAAAAAGTTTAGACCCACTTTATATTAGTTCTGGTTGCTTTAAAAATCGAAGCAAAGGTGTTACCTTGCACATGCTATAAGCTGTATCACAGATCCAAAGAGGAGGAAAGTACAGTTGAAGGCTAGCCCCACTGCTTTCCAATATGGACCAAGTAACCCATCAAGGACTTCGAACCACTGCAATCCAGAACAGTGCAATTCTATTTAGTCATACAGATTAGGAAGCAGGAAGCAGTGGAGATGAACACAAGAGACGAACCTGAATGACATGGTTCTTGAAGTTGACGTTTTCCTTTTCCTTTCTGGTGCGGTACTCAACGTAGAGGACACTGATTAGATAAGCAGTCCAGCTTCCGATAATTCCATAAAACACCTGAAACAAGATGCCTGATAGCATGCCAAGTTGAGAGAAGGAGTATGGGAGTGTCAAGAGCACTTGAGCCACCTGTAAAATGGAAAGTTTGTGTGTTAAACATGGACAAAAAATGTTCTTTTTTTAATGGGTCTAATGGACGGAGTGATTTACTTGATTTGAAGCACAGCTGAACCATGCATCCCAAACAGAACCGCCATGCCAAAGGATGCTCTTGAGACTGAACATGGAGTGGTCTTGCTCTCTTTCTTCTTCCCTTGTGCTTCCCACTTCATGTTCTGTCTCGTTGAGGTTTGTGACTATTGCTTCCTCTGCTTGTTTCTGAGACAACATTGTCTCCCTTATCCACAAAACCAGTTTCTAGATCTGAAATACATAAAAGGACACTAAATGAGACAAAAATCATGATATAAAACGCAGCCCCAGAAAACGAAAGCCAAGAAAGACCCCAGATCCACATAACTGAAAATTCCTTTGCAGAATTCCAAATAAAAAATAATAACAAAAATAGAACGAACAACTTCAGTTTCTCCCCCACACAAATCCAAAACAAAAGAGAGAAAAGGAAACAAAAAAAGAAAACCAAGTGGGCACGAACTGTTTACATACGTTTTACTCACTAATAAGAGAGCAAAAGCCGAACAAAATCCAATAATAATAATAATAATAATCGCTTTCTAGTAACCTTGGTCGAGATGTCTCTTTCTCCTAAAGCTTCAAGTAAGAAAATTCAGATGACAGATCCTCCTTCTTCTGAATGCCTTGGCTCTTAGTAACTTTTTTATTTATTTTCCTTTTTTCCCCTACTTTTTCTTTGTTCTCAATTGTGCTTGATGGGTAGTGATGATGACTATGGATCTCTTATTCATAGGTTGTGCCAGATAAAACTTTAAACCAAACTTTAAATGTAAGAAAATTTAGAACTTCAGAATCTGACCATACCCTATGGAGCTTGCCAAAAACATGAAAACTCTGCACAATAATAGCCACCGTTATAAAGCCGCCACCAATTCACACACAAAAAATTGCAAAGCAAAATCCCCTAGAGTCTGCCAAAGCAGAAGGGAGAGAAGAGAAAACTCTGCAGAGTTACAAAGTTGGTGGTTTTTGTTTTTGGTTCAGAGACTCAGAATGAACTATATAAAAGATCCTTTTCGTAACTATTCAACCAGATATATATATATATATATATATATATATATATATATATATATATATATATATATAATATAAGTATGTATGTATATATATATGGTGAAGAGGGTGTTTTTGTTTTTATAATATCTAGCGAAAAGAAAAAGCAGACTGTGAAAGTGTGAAGCAACCAAGCAAGTACTGTGTAATAATGCTCGTGTTGCTTTTTGAGGCTGTCTTTTTTTCTCTTTCTATACTCAACGGAGAAAGCTAGAGATTAGAGGGATGAAAACTCAATTCACCGATTGTTCCAAATTCTGATTCGATTCTTGGTGGTGATGACATAGTTTTTGGAAAATCAAAGGGACTGAGACGTTGTTCTGATCAGTGAGAATTGCAGTGACTGAGGTAATGTCATAAACACCCTCAAAAAAAGCAGTTTCAACGGCTAAGATAATAAATTATTATTCAAATTAGTAACTAAAAATATTTTAGCTCACTTGATCATCTTGTTTTAGATCTCATTTCTTGGTTTTATATATATATATATATATTCTGGACTCTTTTCGTGTCTTACAGTTCTTCAATATAATTATCTTTGCTTGTTTTGGAGAAATTGATAAAGAAGAGAAAGAACACATGTAAAGTCACAAATTCTCGACAAGCATTGTATAAAAAAAATTAGGATATTTTTTAAAAGATTTATTTCTAACTTTTGTAGAAGTTTATTATCTTTTCTGACAACTGATCATGATATTTAAAAAAGGTTATTCGAACTTATGATTAAGTAACTTTTCATCTTGTTATATGAATGTATAATATTAAATTATCTGGATAGAATAAAGTAGTTCTTTATGGTCAAAATAGGTGTTTTGAAAGGAATACCTAAGCTTGTAACATAAGAGTAACAACTGCTAATTATACCAATTTAACAGCCGAATTAAACTTGACGTTATGTATCTATCTTTAGAAATAAGAAACTAAAGTCTCTTAATCAATAGTTGCTATGTCATGTGCAGAGATCATATTTTATTGTGTATTTAATTTTGATAAAAGTAATTAGCATTGCTTATATGCTTTTCTCTTTAGGGTAAAAAAATTAGAAAAAGTGAAATAAATTTCTTATTTAATTAAAATTAGCTACATAAGCTAAATAAAAATTCTTTCGTATGGTTTATATTCTTTCCAAATAAATCATTAATTTTAAAAGCATCGATACTTGAATCACTATTGAAACAAACACAGCCCAAATTAAGCTAATTAATTATTCTTTCTTTTATTACTTTTGCATCGATTTCATTTATATCAACAATATAGGCAGTTGAAGTTTTTTTTTTTTTAATAAAAGTTCAAATTGGTGAATATTTTATATGTGATTTCTGGTTCAGAGATGAATTCTATTCATTTAAAATTAAAATAAGTTTTAATCAGTTTTAAAAAGTAATTTGGTATAATAACTACGACAACACACCAAGTTATTTACAAATAATTTAATACCGTGCACTTTATACTCATTTGTTATTGTTAAATATACTGTATTTATTTTTTTTTTAATTTTTTGTTTTTGGGTAGTTTATTATTATTTGTTATTTATATTTTGAGCGTAGTTGATATTTCTTTTATTATAAAGAGATGAGGATATGTGTACATTCAACACAAGTGAGATTAATTTTATATCTAATTTTCACTATATTTAATTTGTTGTCTTTGTTACTATACTCGTTGTTGTTTACGGCGGTACCATCTACCACTGTCAGCAGCATCATCATTTATGGTTGTCGTTTAGCACCATTGTTTACTGCTATCATTATTGGAGTTTTAGTTTTAACTGACGATTACATAACTTTTATCGTCTCGGCTAGACTACTACCATATCGTCAACAACATCTTCATCGAAGCTCCTACCAGTGGCAGATCTAGTCTCCTCTCAGTTAGCAATTTAGAGCGTTGAGGTCACTCTTTTTCCTCTTTCAGGTTCATCGTGCGTGATCGCACATCACGTTTTATTCAGAGCATCGAGGTTGTCATTTTTTTCTTTTTCAAGTGCCTTGATTGGAGAATCTTGAATTTTTAAAGTTTCTCTCTCGTTCATCAATGACTTCTTCCATTGCAGTCTCTTTTGACCTCCTTTTTGTCATCATTGCGTTTAACCTATCCATATATGTTGTTTTTTCTCCTGTGACAAAGATGACTTTTGTTAGTTTATTTATAATAATAGTGACTCTTCAATAATGACCTCTTTATCCATTGGATGTAAACAATCCATTTCTCAATGACGATTTGCAAGAAGAGATTTACATGGAGCAACAACTTCCAAGATTTGTTGCTCAAGGGTCTTCTAGGTTGGTATTTCATCTTCTATATCGCAAATCATTAACAATTTGGTATCACTCGAATGCACAAGGAGATATTTTCACTAAGCCTTTATTGATTATATTAACCAACTTTAGTAGGGGGAGTGTTAGATATATTATCTTTATCTTTTTTTTTATCTTTTGTCTTTAGTTAGTTTATTATTATTTTTTAATTGTATTTTAGGCTTAGCTCATATTTTTTCTATAAATAGAGGACCTATGTATATATTAAATACAAAGGAGATTAATCTTAAACCTAGTTTTCACTATATTCAACAACAATTTTTAGAGTAGTCCTACTAATAAGTAATATGAATAATTAATAAATATTAAATTTTATAAAAATTCATAATTAATCGTGATATTAAATAAAATTATACTTTAATAATCATTAATATAATTTTACTTTATTTACAGGATAAAAATATTTATAAGTGTTATATAACTATAATATTTATTTAATACATACAAAAAATATTAAAAAATAATTAGATAATAAATTAATTATATTTTAATATTGTTAAAATTTAAAATATAATTAAACGTAAAGAAAACTTAAATTAACTGAAAAACTAACAAACGAAAATAAAAGGAAGCCACCAAGTATAACAATTATCAAGTAATAAAGTGTTAGACATTTAAAAGTTAAAAAAAAACAATTAAAATATGAATTTGACACTTTATTGAGTTTTCTTTATTTCACTTTTTGAGAATATTTTGCAATATTCTTGTTACCTTAAAAAAACCTCCTGTATTAAAGAAATAAATATTATTTTAATATTTAAAATCATTAATTATAAAGACATAAAACTAGTAATATAAAAAAATTAATTGTCTAAATTTTTAAGTGAAGCACTAGAATTAAATATGGATATGCAGAGAAATATTTTTGCTGGTTCTTTGTAGAGACTTTAAAAATTTTAAATTGTTTATTTTTTGTTCAGAAGACATAAAAAAAAAATTGTCTTTAAACAATCTATTTTATGAATTTGTATTGTTTTAATTAATGGAGTTAATAATTCATATTTCAGAATAAGTGTCATAAGAGCACTGCTTATCATTCTCCTTATTATTATTATTTTTACTATTGTTGTTGTTATTATTTTAAATTTATTTAATAAAATTATTTTTGAAAGAAATGATAAAAACATAAATAAGAAGTTGTTCAAATTCTCATAATATAATAAACAACATAAATAATAAGATAAGTAGATGATGTCCCAATTTGAATATGAAATAAATTTACTGTAATGTGAATATAGGCATCATGTATAGTCAACGTGTCCAAGAATTTAAGATATTACCTTTTATCTATAAATAATATGCTCCAATGCTTTAATTAAAAATAAATGAATTATACATTTTTAAATAACTAATCTCAAATTTTAATTTAATTCATTTTAAAAGATAGTTTCAATAAAATTAATGCAATTCTTCTCTCACAAATGAGAGTTTTATGTCTCTCTTTCTGTAAACGGAAGTTTGATTGGATCATTATATAAACCTCTTTTATCTTCTTTAATAAGAAACAAAGATGAGAAATAATGAAATACGTTGTTAAAAAAAATACGTGTTTTAAAGTTTTGTATGTGTACGCTCATAATTTATTACGGACCACTAGAGTCGATTATAAGAGTTTTTCTTTTGTTTAATTATAGTATTAAAATAATATAATAAATAAATAAATAAAATTATTAACAATAATAAATTATTTTATTTTTTACTAATTTTTAATCTCTTCCGACTCATTAAAAGGAGAACTTCAATTTTACTTTTAATTTTTTTTTTTCGTTTTTTATTTTCTCTTTCATACCATAAGAAAGCACACAAAACAAAAGCTTGAATTCAACTTTGACTTATTTAGCTTCCAATTTTAACCATAGTCAACAGTGAGAAGAACATGTTGCTTAGTTGTCCTTCCGAGCCCATGCTCAGATCCAAATCTGAGTCAACAATTTAATTATTTGTCGAGTTGAAGATCCCAATTAATAATTTCCTTTTATATGAAGCAAATTTCTCCAAGATCCACAAAATTATGTGCCTCTATTTAATATTTAAATTGGGGAATTGACACATTATTAATTAATACTAGTTTGGAGAAATGTAAATTGCATTTAAAGTAGTTTATAAAGTTTAATCAATCCGTTACAATTTTATCACGTGTAATTTAATAAATTAGAGTACATATATAATTATATAATTATAAAATAATATAGAAATTGTTCTTAGCCAATCCAGAAGGTAGTTTTATCTGGGTCTAGATTAATCTGATGTATAATTACTATACAGTAATAATTTATAGTGCTTAATTTAATAATTATATAATTAAGGTAATAATTATTTCTTTAGATTTGTTATATTTGAATGATGTCAAAACAGATCACCTGGTCCAGTTCGGTCTAACTTGACCCGGTCCACTACGGATTGATCATTTAGGTTTTGTTCACTTGAGTGGATTTAAGGGAGAGTAATTGAGTGGATTTGAATGTAGTTTTTGTTGTTGTTTATTTTAGTGAATTTGGAGGTAAAAGAGAGTAGATTTGGAATAAGGTTTGTGAGAATTAGTGTACGATTTAATTTATGTGACATATTAAAAAAAATTACTTCCAAATTCATTCTTGTTTACCTTCAAATTCAGTCAAATAAACAACAATAAAAAATTACATTCAAATCCTCTCAAATCCACTCAATTACTGTCTTCAAATCCACTCAAGTGAACAAGGCCTTAGTGAGCCAATCTAACCCGGTTAATTTATTAGCGATCCAGAAAAATTTGAATCTAGTTCGACCCACCACGGGTTAATGGATAAATGGGTTGACTTACTCACTGATTCACTTAATTACAATTTTATTTTTAAATAAAAAAATATTACAAACTTTCTACAGTTCAAATCTAAACAAATTTTACTCTCAAATTTCACTGTATGAATATTTAATTAGTTTTGAAAATAGGAAATTTAAATAATTTTTTCAAGCAAAAAAATTAATAAATATATAAAATTTTAATAAAATAAAATTAGATAGGTGAATTGATCAACTAACCCAACTCATCATAGATTCAACCCAATAAACCAATTTAAAATCTGATCCACATAAAAAATATATATATAATTTTTTTAAAATCAATCCCGTCTAAATCCATAATAAATCGGATTATAACCCATTTTTACAACTGAATCTTTATTCGGTGTTGTTAATAGAGCAGTGTTTGACTTAAGGTGATATGTAATATTATGAGTATGAAGATTTTGGAAGCACGGTAAGACGTAATATAATGATAATGAAGTATAGTTGTTTAATTGAGGGTGGTTTAATGATGAAGTTGTGTGTGTTCCCTCATCGATTGCAAGACAGTGACGCACTCCATTGTCCGCATGAGGCGCGTGGCTCACACTCGCAATGGAAAATAATTGATGTGCCACAATTTATCAGTGAAAGGAATGCGATCACGCTTGTAGTCAGCCGGTGACCCCAAACCGTCCCATCAACCGATGCTATACTATCTCTTTTAGTACAATTTTACTTTTTTTTCCTATTATCATATCAAATCATATTAATCTTTGTACATAATGACAACCTTTGTAGTAATCTTTTATGTTTTTAAGTATTAGGAATGATTAATTATATGTTTAGTCAATAATAATTATTATTATTTCTATATGTTATTATGATATTATAACTTCAATGCATTTTATAAATCAATGTGCAAATATGTATTGATAGCATAGAAGATCTTATAGTAATTTATGACCTTATTTTATTAATAGATGTTGTTATGTTACATAACTTTTAATTTTAAGGTAATCTTCTTATAGACGGTTAAATATTATAAAATTTATGTTCAATAATAATGTATTTAAATTTTAAATTTACAATTAAGAATTTTAATTTATTATTATAATAAAAATATTTTCCTTTGTTCTAAGGATGAATTTCAAGAATCTAAAGAAATTAAAATACATAACATCTAAATTTCTTTTTCTCTTAAATACTTTATTTGGATGAAACTATTGAAATATCTTAGATTTCCATTTTTTTTAATAAAGTAATTTAATTTTTATTTTAGAAAAACTCAACCTTATTTTTTTATTACGAGTTGAGGTAGTTTGATCTTTAATATAAGATGACTTGGCTCGACCTTCAACTAAGGTTGATTGATTTCAAACTTCAATCCAAGTTGGTTTGGTTTGATATTTAGTTTGAACTTACTAGACTAAGATATATAAATTAGTTTAAGATACAAAAATTTTAAAAATAGTCTTTTAGTTGCATAAATGTTCTTTAGATATTATAAGATGTTTTAATGCAACTGAAGTTAAGTTTATGTTACCAATGAGAAACATTGATGCTTTGAAATGATTTTGATGATGATGCACTTGAAGACTCGAAGGAACATCTACATACATTGTTAAAGCATCTTTTGTAGAAACAGTTGTATTAGGCTTTATGTTTCAATTGTAAGAACTTAAATGTCAAGTAACTTAGTCTTTAGTATAGTTTTCTTTCGATAATAATCGGCTATTATGAGGGATAATCAATTATCATTAGTAAAATTAAAAAAGGCTTTTATTCGGTAATAATCGATTATCATTATGGATAGTTAATTATCTCCGAAAGTTATAATTATCCAAGGTTCAACAATAATCGATTATCACTAAGGATAATTGATTATCACTTTTTCCAAAATCCATAACGACCTAAAATAATCGATTATAACTGGTAGTTGGGAGTTCTCTTTTCATTTTTGAACCTCTGGCCTATAAATAAAAGTATCCATAACCTTGAGAAGGAGACCTACACTATTTAAGAGTACAAAATTGGTTTTTGTTGAGATTGTTGATAGGGGGAGCACTGGTGTAGATGAACCTATAATCTCAGAGCTTCTGATTTTTTATTATGACAACACATAATTAATAACACATGTGATTGATATGTTACATGTTCATTGCTTTCATGATTGTGATCATATGAGAACATGTCTGTGGTTTTTCTGTGTTGATCATTGTAATTCACTATGTTATATAATGAGACTTTATATGTGATTGCATGACAAACGTTTTGGAAAAAAAAAACCACATGCACTTTTGTTGAACTTTAATTGTGTGGCAAAACAACAGTTTTAAGTCGACTTCATTACGAAGTAAGTCGAATAAAACTCGTGGCTTTGCATAAACTTTTTCAAAGTGTGCTATGAGAATTTTTGAAGAGAAAGTTTTTCAAAACTATGCATTTAACTGTTACAAAGTCGACTATGTGCGCAAGTCATTCGACTAAGTCTGTTAGGTTTTGAAACTCTGTTAATGCTTGACATAACTGTCTAACGACTATATTTTTAATGTGTTTGACCAAACATTAATTGAGAATCAACTGCATTAATTATGTAATCAATTACTTGCTTTGACTGCTACTATTTTTTATAACTATCGTGTTATATTAAACTCCATTAGTAGCGAAGTCGACTTGAGAGCGTCAGAATTATGGAAAACTATAAATAGATGAGAATTTGAATTCTGTAAGAAGTTTTGTGATTCTAATGATCTTGTGATTTCTTTCAGATTTGTGATATCTTACAAAACACGGAAAAAGCTCCAAGAATCCATAAAGAAAACCATGGTGTTCATCTTTGGCGATTACTTGAAGAGCAAGAATTGTGTGCTTTGACAGTCTAATCAATCTGCACTTGGGTGTTATTTGTGTGATCAGTTTTTCTCAATCTTGTGAAGATTGATGTATTGCCCTGTTGTGATTACAGGAAGAGGACGTGTGACGTTCTGGACTTTGAGGGTTGCTCAAAGGGTTGAAGACAATAGGAGAGGGGATTCTTGTTGCTGGTATTTGTTGTTATATGCTTATATTTTGATTAGAAGGTTAGAAAGGTGTTTTATATTTTTTACGTGTTGTCTCTATAAAAGCCTTGCTGTAAAAACCTTGATTATTATAGTGCATTTGCTTCCTATGATTGGAAGGACACTAGATGTAGGCAAGTTGGCCGAACCAGTATAAAAATCAACGTTTGATTTCTCTTATCCTTGCACTTTTACATTTAAGTCGACTTTATTCTGTGCTTAGTCAACTATATTTTGCTGCACTTAAAAATCTTATTCCTTGCGTTTCAAGAAAGTTTTGAAAGAACTTCCTTTTGCGAAAAGGATTTTTAAAAGACTCTGATTTCAAGTTTCACCAATTCACCCCCCTCTTAGTGTGAGAATCTAAGGCATACTATTTTTAACAATTGGCACCAAAGCTGATTTTCATAAAATATTTGAAAAAACAAGTCGATTACTTTTTCTTTAAGTCGACTGATCCTGAAAGAATGGCTTTTAGTTCTCAAACCTTTGGTGTAGGTGCATCAACAAATGGACCACCATTATTTGTTGATGAAAACTATGCTTTTTGGAAAATTAGGATGCAAATATTTCTTGAATCCATGGATAAAGGTGTTTGGGATGCAACATTGAACGATCCATATGAGTCAACTCATGTTGTTAATGGAAAAGTTGTTTTAAAAAGTTTTTCTAAGTGGACTCAAGATGAAAACCGTAGAGCACGGAATGATGTCAAAGCCAAAAATGTAATTGCTTACATACTAACTATGGATGAATTTTTCAGGATTTCACAGTGCAAGACAACAAAGGAGATATGGGACATTTTGTAGGTCACTCACGAAGGCACAGACGAAGTCAAAAGAGCCAGAAATAAGTCACTGATACAAGAGTATGAATTATTCAAAATGAAGGCTATGGAGACTATTTACGAAGTGCAGAAAAAATTCACGCATATAGTCAACCACCTAATGGCTACAGGGAAAGTATTTGACAAAGAAGAGATCAACATTAAGATATTGAAAAGTCTAAACAGAAGTTGACAACTAAAGGTTACTGCAATTTCTGAATCAAAGGATCTCACAAGCATGAATATGACAACCTTGTTCGGCAAACTCAGGGAACGCGAGTTGGAACTTGGAAGGCTAAAAGAAGAAGAAGAAATTGAAGAGAAGAAGTCTATTGCCTTGAAAACCACAAATAGAAAAGCTTCAAAGATTGTGCAATCTGAAGATGAATCAGAGGCCGAACTGGTTAGCATGAAAAATAAAAGTCAATTTACTGATGAGCAAAGAGCTGATAAGCATGGTGGTAAGAAAATTCAATCGATTCATGAAAAATTAAAGTCAATTTACTGACCATGCAGGTACTGGTAAAGGAAAGATAGTTGCAAGATCAAATGTTGTCCAATGTTATGAGTGTGGAAAGGAAGGACATATTAAACCTGAATGTCCTGACTTGAAAGTCAAGCAAAGAGCGAGCAAAAGATTTCCTCAAGACAAGAACAAGAAGTAGAAAAGTGCCTATATTGCGTGGGAGAATAGTGATACAAATTCTTCCAGTGATGAAGATTGTGATCATGAAGAAGAATCCAACATCTGCTTCATGGCTAGCTCAACGAGAGATGACTGTGATAGTGATGAAGAGTTCAAAATTGAGCCAATTGAGGTCAAATATGACATGCTGCTTGATGCATTTCAGGAGATTCATGCTGAGGCTGTGCGATTGCAGTATAAGGTTAATTGACTAAACTCTGATAGAAAGGCTTATGAGCATAAAATTAACAATCTATTAGAGGATAATGAGAAACTGAAAAAGGAATTAGATACTGCTTTAGAATCTGCAAAAATTGTTGTAACTGAGACTAAAACAGTTGAAAAGAAATGTGAAAAATGCCCTGCTCATATAGAACACATTTATTACTTAACTAACACGTTAGCTAAGTTTACTCAGGGTAGAGACAATTTGGATGTTGTTTTAAGGTCTTCTGGTAGAGTAGTGTATAGACAGGGAATAGGTTACAAAGCTCAAAGTAATAGGATAAATGCAAATAAATTTTTTGACATTAGCAAACCTGTTACACATGCATGTTTCTATTGTAATAACATTGGGCATACTGTTAGAAACTGCTATTATAGAAAGGTTGGAGTTCCTAAAGAGATATATGGGTTCCCAAGGAACAACTATCTGCAACTAACAAGCAAGGACCCAAATTCAAATGGGTACCAGCATCGAAAATTTGAATTGTTTTGCAAGATAATAGCAGATGTCGTAGCAATGCAGAACTCAAGGATAAGATAACTTGATGATATCAAAGTTCTTGAGTATCTACAAGTGGTAACGAGTATTATCTTACCGCATCATGCATGATATTTGTTTGAATGATTGTTTGATGAATGTTTGATTGTAGATTGATAGTTTAAGATTGTTTTATGTGAAAATACATTAGCACGAATTTTAATCTTTTAGATTAAGTGTGAAGTCGATTATATGTTGTAGCATGAGTGTCTCTGTTGTTTTTGAAAATTTTCTGAAATACACGAGTCGACTTTACAAGTAATAAACTCGATTAAGTATTCATGTTTTGTGAAATCTGTGTTATTGAAATTTAAAATTTTGAATCAAATTGATTGAGTGAATTTTTGAAGCGAAAGCTGAAATATTAATCCTTCCCTCCAAGATTAACTCTGCTTTGCTTTTAACCTAAAACACCTGAGTCAATTCACACATCTCTATCAGTAATATCCAAATCTTTACTCTCTTCCATTTTGCGACCATTACTCCTTTCTGCGAAAGATATGGCTTCAAGTTCTACTCAATGTAAAAGGGTAAAGACACTGGGACAAAGAAACAAAAGATGTCCTTCAGAACTTGATGGATGAATCAGTGATGGAGAAATGCAAAAAAATTTCTTGATTGCTGGAAAATGCGAAGCCTGATTACACACAGATTTTTAAAGTTATACTTTTTCAGGAATGAAGGCTTCGAGTTTCAGAACTAGCTAAAGCATTAGGGAATAAAGAAATTTGTAGAGATGGCAGATACTTGGTATCCTGATCTTGTGAGAGTGTTTTATTGCAATTTGAAGATAAGTGATGGAACTCTCTACTCTATAGTAAAGGAGGTTGACATCAAGCTCACTGAAGTTGTCTGGACAGATATTACTGGATTAAAATTAGGTGGAGAAAGATGCTACCGGGGCACGAATGGATTCGACAAGTTCTCTATGTATCAAGATAGTTTGTGAAATCCAAATGACATTCAAGACTATTCAAGCTACAAGACTGGAGGTATGAGGAAAGATGATAGACTAGCTGTCTTCACCATCTCATGGATTCTTATGCCTAGAGGGAGCAATCACGCTCAAGCAACTATTGAAGACTTATTCTTGCTGAAGGCTTTGAAAGAGAATATTCAAGTTGATTGTCTTGTTGCTATCTTGGACAACATGTTGAAAGTAACAAGACTTGAATTAGCAAAGCTGCCTTACTGCGTTTTTATATCTAAGATTCTTATTCACTTTGGTGTTGACTACATCGGGGAGTCAAGCGAGTCATATAACAAAACCAGCATGATCAGTCAGTCTGCTCTACACATGATGCAAATGCAATATACACCTGAAGGTTGGGTGTTTAAGAGTGAAGTTGTTGATGTTGAAGGAGAAACAGAACAATCATCCACTATTCCTTATAGGGCTCGGTCTGAATTCAAGAGGACAATGCTAAGGGAAGTAAGAGCTATTAAGATGATATGCCTATAGACAAGAAATGATGTTCTGGAACTAAAAGAGAGAATGTCATTTCAAGATCAATGGATGGATGGTGAAAATGAAGAAGTGTCTAATGAAGAAGAAAGCACACCTGATGTGTCTGTTGGAATGAGTGAGGATAAAAGTGATGAGGAGGTTATTGCTGATGAGAGTAATGGTGACATGCTCCTTAAGACATATTTGAAAAATAATAAGAGGAAAGTTTAAATAGTTTTTTGTTTCTGTTGTTTGGAGTTTGTTATTTTTTTTTTTGTACTTGATGGCTTTGCATGCCATTCTATTTTAGCTTATCTGATTATAATCCCAGATCAAAATCAATGAAGTCAGATGTTGTTTTATATTGAGTATCTGATTGAATCTGATTAAATTCGATTGTGTTATGTATGAAGTTGAATGTTTTACTAATTACTATTGCATTCATATATTTGCGCACACAGATTATACATGTAACAATTCCTGCATTACAATGATTCTAAAATGCTTGATCTGGAAAAGATCTTGAAAGGTTTTTTTTTTTTTTGCAGGAACATTGCTTTTGGATGAACAATACTAGAGATTCAACTCAAATGAAAAGCAATGAAGTCGATTGCATCTGTGGATCAATCGATTGCGTTTACCAAGGGTTAAAAATTCCATGTTGGAATTCTGTTATTTTTCCTATTGATTATATACTATTGATTGTTAATATTCAATATATCTCTATGAATACTGCATTGTGCATCTGGGTTTTGAATATGAAGCATGCATAATGTCTGGGGGAGCATTGCATTTTTTTTTGGATATTTCCCATGCCTATACTTAAGGGGGAAAGTACATCTTTTTCATGTGATTATCTGTGACATGGGGAATATCTTTGTTTGTTTTATGATTTACTGATGCATATATGTAATGATTGATTATCTAAATATCAATACCTGTGTGCATACCTTTTTTGCTAATGCCCAAAGGGGGAGAATTATATTGATTGAAGAGAATCATATAGATTAATATTTGATTGATAATCTGCATTGATTTGTACAACATGGTTGTTTATTAATCATGTTTGTGCATCATTAAAAAAGGGGAAAATTGTTGAGATTGTTGATAGGGGGAGCATTGATGTAGTTGAACCTACAATCTCAAAGCTTATGGTTTTTTATGATGACAACACATAACTAATAACACATGTGATAAATGTGCTACATGTTAATTGCTTTCATGATTGTGATCATATGAGAATATGTGTGTGTTATTTCTGTGTTGATAATTGCAATTCACTATATTATATAATGAGACTTTATCTGTGATTGCATGACAAATGTTTTGGAAAAGAAAAACCACATGCACTTTTGTTGAACTTTAATTGTGTGGCAAAACAACAATTTTAAGTCAACTTCATTATGAAGTAAGTCGATTAAAACTCGTGACTTTGCACAAAATTTTTCAAAGTGTTCTGTTAGAATTTTTGAAGAGAAAGTTTTTCAAAACTATGCATTTAACTGTTACAAAGTCGACTATGTGCGCAAGCCATTCGACTAAGTTTGTTAAGTTTTGAAATTCTGTTATTGCTTGACATAACTATCTAACGGCTATATTTTTAATGTGTTTGACCAAGCATTAATTGAGAATCAAGTGTATTAATTATGTAATCAATTACTTGCTTTGACTGTTACTATCTGTTATAACTGTCGTGTTATATTCAACTTCATTAGTAGCGAAGTCGACTTGAGAGCGTCAAAATTATGGAAAACTATAAATAGACGCGAATTTGAATTCTGTAAGAAGTTTTATGATTCTAACAATTTTGTGATTTCTTTCAGATTTGTGATATCTTACAGAACGCGAAAAAAGCTCCAAGAATCCATAAAGAATACCATGATGTTCATCTTTGGCGATTACTTGAAGAGCAAGAATTGTGTACTTTGACAATCTGATCATTCTTCATTTGAGGTGTTATCTGTGTGATCAGTTTTTCTCAATCTTGTGAAGATTGATGTGTTGCGTTGTTGTGATTACAGGAAGAGAACGTGCAGCGTTCTGGACTTTGAGGGTTGCTCAAAGGGTTAAGGACAATAGGAGAGGGGATTCTTGTTGTTGGTCTTTATTGTTATATGCCTATATTTTGATTAGAGGGTTAGAGAGATGTTTTATATTTTTGACGTGTTGTCTCTATAAAAGTCTTGTTGTAAAAACCTTGATCATTATAGTACATTTGCTTCATGTGATTGGAAAGACACTGAATGTAGGCAGGTTGGCCGAACCAGTATAAAAATCAACGTTTGATTTCTCTTATGCGTTCACTTTTACATTTAAGTCGACTTTATTCTGTGCGTAGTCAACTATATTCCGCTGCGTTTAAAACTCTTATTCCTTGCGTTTCAAGAAAGTTTTGAAAGAACTTCCTTTTGCGAAAAAGATTTTAAAAAGACTCTAATTTTAAGTTTCACCAATTTACCCCCCTCTTGGTGTGAGAAACTAAGCCATACTATTTTTAACAGTTTTGAGGAAGCTCTTGTGCTTAAGTGATTGCTTGATCAAGTTCTCAAAGAAGGAGAAGTTTGTCTTATTGTGTCTAAGGAGAAAGCGGTTTTTTACCAAGTTGTTCTTCATTCCCTCGTGTGTCGAAGAAAAGTGTTTTATATTTTGTTAAATTTTTTACACATCTTGTATTATCAAACTGATTTTGTGAAAAGTTAATAACTTATTTTAAAGTGATTAACAACTGGACGTAGAATCTTTTGATTCAAACTAATATAAAAATCATTTGTGTGATTTTCTTTATTCCTTCATCTCCTTACTTTAATTTGTTCAAAGAAAATTTTAAAAAGGAAAACAAAATTTTAATAGAACCAATTCACTTTTCCCCTCTTTATTCCACTGCACGATACCAATTCCTACAGTCTAAGATTATGATTTAGCTTAGTTATAAAAAATCAAGCCAAGCATTGCATGAAAAAGAGCAAAAAAAACATGAAAAACTAAAAAAAAATTATATTTGTTGAAAACCTAGTTTAGCTGAGCCTAGTTGAATTGGGGCTAAACTAAAAAAATGGAAACATTAAACAAAAATTAGATTAGAAAGTTTTTCTTATCTTTTTCATAAATAGGGCTTTGATAATGAAAAATATTTATGATAAAATATAATATGGGATAAATATATCTTTTGATATTTTTAAATAATTATTTTATTTAATTATTTCAGAAAATATCAAAAGATAAGAACTACCATATGTTTATAAATCTAGCAAGATCTTAAATAGTTTTAAATCTCCATAACAACAAAATTTATATTGAAGATATTTGATTTATTTATAGGATAAATGGAGATTACATATTCATAAATGAAATTTCAACAATAGAAAAGTAAAAAATGAAACCTAGTCTAATTTCTATACAAAGAGATTTTAGAAAACACATTAATGGTGTTTAGGAACCCTTTGGAGGCCTAAGACCTCTCCATTATCTTCCATGTCCTTCCCCCTCTTTTATTCTCTTTTTATGTTATTTTTACCATCTATGGAGTGTTAAGCTTCTAGGTTAATTTTGTTGTAATTTCTAAAAGGATTCTGAGGTTAGAATAAAATAATTTGTTTGTTGTTTCAATTTATTGTTGTGATTTATGTTTATCTCTGTCTTTTGTCTCTGAATCAATAAAAGTAATAATTTTTACATTATAGATAGTTAGCACGATATTTAATCTACATGCATAGTAATCATGAGTCAAAGTATTTTTAATTTTAATTGAGACTATATTTTGATTAAAATTATAAACTTTAATATAATTGAATGAAGTTTTGCCAATAATTGAGATTATACTTTGATTAAAGGTAAAAACTTTGACGAAATAACTAATCAAGACTTTACTTTGATTAATTAGCTTTCAACTTGGTAACGAGGCAAAGGAATACACATTATTAGATATAGTAGAATTTAATTGAGATTGTATTTTTGTTGAATTTAGTATGAATAATTTAGAAAGTTATCACTTTTAATTAAGACTATACTTTTGTTAATAGGAAGAATGACAACAAATTAATTAAGACTTTATATTAATTGATATGAAAATCTAAGACAATAATTAATTGAACAATAATATTGAGATAACCAATGATGAATCCTATTTTAAAAATGCAGTGACCTATTTTTTTTATTAATGTTTTTCTCACTTTTTTTATATCTTTTCAAATTTATTTCCTTTTTTCGTTTGTTGCTTTATTATTTATTTAATCTTTTATTTATTTTATTTATCTTTATCTTCTTCTATTATTTTTATTTTATTTTCCTAACCCTTCTAGCATAGAATTTTTAAGAACTAATTGTTTAAGAATAAACTCCATGTGTGTTGGGAGACAACTTTGGGTTATCTTACCCATTGTAATATTTTTTGCTACTACCTTAGCAATATTAAAATTGCTATAGTTTAGTAGTATTAATTTGTTTGCTTCAATGAAAACATTATCAATGACTAAGTTTAGTATTATCAAATTCTTTCTCTTTAACTAAGTTCCCAGAGGGTTCTTCTTTGACTTGTTTACCTTCCGTTTTCTAATCCTTCTTGACATATGAGTCAGAGTGGCTAGTTTTAAAACCTTTTCTCAAATTTTGTTGTTCTACCTTTATGAAAATTTGTACCAAGTCATTAAACTATTGGAAAGGAAACACTTCAACTCTACCTTTAGGAACTTAAAAATGGTGATATCCTCATGCTCCCTAATCCCTGCCCTCATCATATATAATTCCATTTTCCATCTGTGTTCCTCAACACTCATGTTTCTTTGTTGTAGTCTTTGAAGCTTATCCATAAGCTCCTAATCATAATATGAAGGAAAGTGTATCCTCCTAAGGGCAATCTAAAGGTAATTTGAATATTGCACTATAGCAACTTCAATATTTCTAAGATAGTAGTCAACAAAATAGAAAGGGTAAATTCAACCTTAAGTCGTCTTCCAACGAATACAGAATTGATTCTTAACAAATTAGTTCTTATAAAAATTATACAAAAGGGTTAGTAAAACAAAAACAATAAAGAAGATAAAGATCAATAAAAGATTAAAGAACAAAATAACAAAAGATAGAAAGAAATAAATTTATAAAAAGATTTAGAAAGATAAAAACAAATATAAAGAAAATAGGTTCATTTCACTACTTTTTTAAAATAGGGTTCATTATTGGTTATCCAAAGATTTAAATTATTGTTCACTTAATTATTGTGTTATATTTTCAAATTAATAAATATAAATTCTCAATTAATTGGTTATCATTCTCACTCTTAACCAAACTACATTCTCAATTCAAAGCAAGAACTTTATAGATTAATCATAGTAAATTTAACCAAAGTACATTCTCAATTAAATATTACTATTCCTAATCATGTTTACTCTTTTACTTCTTAAATTGTGACATCCTCATCCTTGTCTTATTCCATATTCTTCTTTGATTTATTTTTGTTATGTAACTTGAGGATTCAAATTCATAAAATATTATAGTTTTTCCTGGATGGGATCGTATCACATCACAAGTCTCTTTATTTCCTTCTTATGTTTCATCAATGCATTTTTAGTGCATAAAGCTTTTATCTCTTTATCATGCTTCCTTCTCTTTGCCTCAATCTCCTTCCTCATTTCTCGCATCATTGTAAAGGGGTTTGTATGTTGTTCTTCTATCCCTTCTTCCACCTTCTTCAACCACCACATTTCTCATCATATTCCTTGTGGTTACCATGGGATTAGAAAAGTTCTTGTTCGGTCCTATAGTAGGTGTCAAAATGCTTCTACAAGACTAGTCAGACACTCTTAACTTGATGTTAGTATTTAGGTCATTTCAATCCTTTATCAATCTAATGCTAAGGGGTTTTCATCTCTAGATTGCTTGGGTGTAGATACCAAAGGCATTTCGATGTTTAAGTTAGTAATTGTCCAAATATAGATGTATTTGAAACCATAAGAAAACACTAAAAGGGGTGGTTGAATAGTATTTTAAATATATTTTCACAATGTGGCGTCTGATGAGTATTATAAATAAGTTGATCAAAAGGGTTTACTTAGACGTTGTTGTTTGGCAAAACTTGTGAGTAATATATGTTCAATAAAAAATTTAGTGAGCACAAAGAAATGTGTTTCTTGATTCAGCATCTCGAAAATGATTTATGAAGATCTTTTAGAAAAGTTGTGCAGACGCTAAGATTTTATGAGAAACTTTCTAGGAAAAGATTTTTAAAATAAAATAATGAAGGAGTATTTTTATACTGATTTAATCCAACTGAGTTACGTCTAATTCTCCCTTAAGAACTCTTGAGAGGTTTAACTAATGCTTTCGATCATTAGACAAGTATTCTCACAATTTCTGGTTTACAATGAGTATTCTCACCACTCTTGTTTCCCTAGACAATTCGGGTATTTTCCCGATACGCTGCCTACTCAAATTTCACCACTTTTGGTTTGCAAGTATTATGGTCACTCTTGGTTTACAAGTATTGTAACAACTTCTGGTTTATAAGTATTCTAACCAATTGTGGTTACAACAAATTCACAATGGGATGATACAAAAGGATAACTCTATATGAGGGAATATGTTTATGATACAATATAATCTATAAATCTTATGGTGTTTCACTCTCTTTTCACTTGAAAGCTTCAAAAGATTAATCAATTATAAGCATAGAGATCAGAGCAAGAAAATGTATTCACTTCATTATTCTTGTCATCTTTTCTTCATATGTCTGGCTTTTTATAACTTTATTGACAATATGCCCACTGATTGTTGAGTTGACTTTAGTGTGTAGGTATCTTAAGCACGATGTCTTACTAAGTTTGTGTAGGATTCTCTACTGCTCAGACGCTTCTTCCTAGAGCACATTATTTTGTTTAGTTTATCTTTTTCTTCTTAGATAATATTATTTAAAATTGTAGTTTGATAGACACTATTTACAAAAATTATTGTTATAAGACTTTTAGGTTTGTGCTTCATATGCTTTTGAATATAAGTCTTCTAAGTTTTCTGTTTATGGTTAAGCAGAGATTATTAATTTTATAGATGCTTAAATGATTCAATGTTATTTGCATGTTAAGACATTCTTTCTTTTTAAATAATATTTTATTAAATATTTTTGTTAAACGTCAAAACTTTGAGTTATTATAGAGTCTAATTTTTCTACGTAATCTTGTTTTAACAATATAAAATATTGTAATCAATATAATCTAACTACCTTGCATAAATTTTATATTTGTACTATTTGTGAAGACTTTTCACTTATTACTTACTTAGATAATCATACCTTAATATTATTATTTAATTTATTTGCCTTTAGTCATGTTTAAGGTGATAAACTGTGTTAAACATCTACCGATTGATCGATTTCAGTATCCGCCTGCGTGTTGGTCACCTGCTTCTTGATGCTTGACTGACAAATCCATATTATACTCTTTCTTTAATTTACTATATTGACATCCATTAAATATATTTAAGATGAGGATTACTTCCTAAATCGTTTGGAAACCATAGCGAGTCTCACTAGCTAAATAACATTAAATAAGAATTCTTCTACATGATAGATACTTCAATAGATTTTGACTGCCATAAATTAACTTAATCAATGTTGTCCAGACACAACAGCCCCTACTATATCATCGTACGTTCCAAATCTAGGGAAAGGAAACAAGAAATCTAAGAAAGTAGATATACGTAGGAGCTTTAAGTATATATAAGTTCAGGGAATGGCGGTGGAACATACCACGATCACCAAAGCCACCGCCACGATTTAGGGCTTACGAGTATCAATGTAATTAAGTTGTAAAAATTGTTCTAAGAAAAACTAATAATGATAAAAAAAAAAAAACACACCACTAAGTTGTCCCTCTAAAACTGGGGATTTGTCGGCTTGGTGATGGTTTCCACTAGCTCATCTCTTTAAGATTCAACTTCTCTACAAGCTTCCATTGTTCACTTACACTTATTTTTTATATCTTTCCATTTTTGATACTTTTGGTATAGAAGTATCTTGAATGTTATTCTTATCCCAATATTATGGCTTGGAATTCACAAAGTTGACGTAGTGATGGCCGCATAGATTGGTCAAACCTACACATATCTTATTATTATTACTTACTACGTGTTTTCACTAAGAATCCCATTTAAAGCATTGAGTTTAGTGGGGGAAGCAATGATTAATGAATGGATTTTGACGCCACTAACGTCCTTTCCCACGACGATTAAAACTCGGAGAATGTTCCATTGGTGCCCTTCAAATGGGACCCCTTCCCACCTCCATTTTCATCATACGCTTCTAGTCTATCTCATGGATGTGTGGCAAGAGGAAATAACATGTTTTCTCTTTCAATTCTTTTTTTTTGTGTTGTCTATGGATTCAAACGAAGATAATGTATAGTTTGATATCCATGAACTAGTCATGTACTTATCAATGGAACTCCATCATGCTAAACCATTATAAAAAGAAAATATTAATGAAGAATGTTTGACAATTTTTTAATTATTTTCTTTATAAAAACCATATTATTAATCGATATGTATGATAATATCTTAGTTATACTCACATTATTCTAAACTATATCCATCATTTGTTATTTTACAAAAAAATTATTAAAAGAAAAAGATTTTAAAAAAATGTGAAAAATCAAACTAAATTCATAAAAAAAATACATAACAAACTTCTTTAAAAATAAATTAAACAACTTTAAACATAAGAAAACTGTATACTTATTATGAAAAAATAAAAATAATTATAAAACACATAATATTATACCATTCATAATGAAATTCTCAATTAATATTTGATAATAACCAAACTGATACTAATACAGAAATTTTGTAGTAGAATTGATTATCATATAATATATGAAAAGGTATTTATTAAGTTATATCTCCATTTTTATAACTTTTCTTAGAGATATGAATTGGCTTTGTTTGTTGGCAGGTGGAATTTATCTTTTGGTATTTTCTATGGTTTTGTTTGGATAAAATGTATGAAATTTACGAAAATTTAAATGTTGAATTTGTATTCAAGGTATTTCCTTAAGTATTAACATCCAAAAGTGATGTTTGCTATAGTTCGTCGAATTGAAACACTTTATTATACTATAAATAAATCTTGAAGTTTATTTGTCTGTCTTAGTTGACGTTAATTTGTATGTGATTTGCATAATCAAATTTTGATGAAAGTATGATGATTTCCTTTTATTATTGATGTGAAATATAAGAAATTACCTTTATTTTATTCAAATTATAAAATGATTATGATTTATCTTATTGTAGACTATTACAATAGGTGGCAACATTAATTCAATAGAGAGAAAACAGTTGGCCCAAAGGCACAACAACATTAAAGTCCTAAAATGGTTGGTGCAAAGGATAGACTAAAGTTGTGTTCTCTTCTATTCATTTACTATTTGAGGAGATGGAAAGGCACAAATATGTTTTGTTTCTTTCACTTCATTTACTATTTGAGGAGATGAAAAGGCACAAATATGTTTTGTTTCTTTGATATCATTTGCAAAGATGGAAAGGCGTTGATTTGTAGAATAAGTTGGAAGATTTATCCGTAGTCAAGTGTGAAGATTTGAGGGTGTTTACTATTCAGGAAAGTGTTTCTTACAATATGTCCTAACTTTTCAAGTGTGTTGATGGAGGGGAGCTAGGTGCATTACAAAGTAAAATGTGTTTGGTTAGAGTTCTACAACATGCGATAAGTGTTCGGGGAATCGGTTTTGGATCACACGGAACTGATTTCCTATTCTTAAAATATATTTGTGTGTTGTACTGTTTTAAAGGCTTTATTATTAATAATAATAATAATAATAATAAAATATATTTATTTTAAGGTTTAATACCTATTTTGGTCCCTTTTTTCGGAGGGTTTGTTCAAAGTGGTCATTCCTTTTTTAGAAAGTTCACTAAAGTCATATTTTTTGCAAAAACTGTGCAAGTTAGTCATTTTTACTAACGGTGTTAACTTGCTAACGGCAGAGCTGCCCAGCTGGCAAATATCTGCTGAGGTGTAACGTTTTGGCTGTGCTGACATTGTTATGTGTTTTAAGAAAATAATTAATTGTGACGTGAAATTTAATAAAGTTAGGTTTAAATTAAAAATTGAATTTGGAGTAATTTGGGTGGGTAATTAAGTAAAGTGATTTTGGTCTCTGCAGCTCTTCCATCAAGCTCTTTTCCTTCTCCTTTCCTCCACGTTTGGTCTTCTTTAGTTGCTTCTGTTCGCAGGGCATCTTCTTTGTTTTGCATCTGTTAAACAAAAAACATGGTTTTCTCATGAAAACTTTGCATATTTTTTATGAAAACTTTACATTTTTTTTCTCGTTGGTTTGATCAACCTCCTCCGCTGCGAAATGAAAAAGGAGGCGATACGCCTCCACCGTCACCAGAACTCACCAACGAATCAATACCTACAAGAAAACCAGAACATGAAAACAAAACCCTCTTTTGCTACACGAACCAGTGAAGGTGAGAAACCATAACGCGTGATTGAGAACGAAGCAAGGAAGGCAGATTGGGGATTCTCCAAATCCCAACAAGTTCTTCCAAGGCTGAACGAGGAACAAAAAACAAATACATAGACTGAAGGAGATGAAGCAATGGCAGTTTCATGATTCGAACAACAAAGGGGCGAAAACAGATTTAGGGATTTTGGTTCTAGTTTCACTTTAGGGTTCTTAGGATTCAGATTGGGGATTTTTCTCCATTTTAGATTTTCAGAAACAATTAAGGTTCTTAATGGGATTTTTAATTAATTACCCACCCAAAATTACCCCAAATTCAATTTTTAATTTAAACCTAACTTTATTAAATTTCACGTCACAATTAATTATTTTTTTCAAACACATAACAGTGCCAGCACAGCCAAAATGTTACACCTCAGCAGATATTTGCCAGCTGGGCAGCTCTGCCGTTAGCAAAGTTAACGCCGTTAGCAAAAAGGACTAACTTGCACACTTTTTGCAAAAAGTAGGACTTTAGTGAACTTTTCAAAAAAAGGGAGGACCACTTTGAACAAAACCTCCTAAAAGAGGGATCAGAATAGGTATTAAACCTTATTTTAACTCGGGTAAAACTAGAGCTGTCAAAATGGGTAACCCGACTCGACCCGGCCTGACCCACTACGGGTTGGTCACTTAGTGAGCCAACCCAACCCAGCTCATTTATTAGCGAGCCAGAAAAATTCGAACCCGACTCGACCCACCACGGGTTGGTGGGAAACGAGTTGTCTCACTGACCCACTTAATTACAATTTTTTAAAATAAAATAAAATTACAAAGTTTCTATAATTCAAATCTAAACTAATTTTACTCCCAAATTTCACTCCCAACATGAATGTTTAATTAATTTTGAAAATATGAAACTTAAATAATTTTTTCAAGCAAAAAAAAATAATAAATATTTTTTATAAAATTAAAATTAAATTTTAATAAAATAAAATTAGGTAAGCGGTTTGGTGGACCAACCTGACCCACCACGGGTTCAACCCGCATGAGCCGAATTTAAATGAGCCGGGTTGAAATCTGACCCGCATAAAAGAAATACAATTTTTTCAAACCCAACCCGACCCAAACCCGTGACGGACCGGGTTGGCTCACGGGTTGTGACCCATTTTGATGGCTCTAGGTAAAACAATAATCTTATATTTTAATTTATTGAAATATTTCTTTTATTTATTACATCAATCAAGTCATTCAAAAACTTTCACAAACTTTACTTCAAAATCCACTCTTACCTCGAAACCCATTAAAACAAATGTAAAAACTTTACCTTCAAGTTCATCCACTCACTCTTCCTTAAATCCACCTTCATAAAAGAACACACCCTAAAGGTTTTCTAGCTTCGAATTCAGTGATTCCTTTAGTAGTGTAGCCTATGAAAATTGTGGAGCAACCTATATTGGAACCTATGGTGAAGCTTGTGGTGGAGTATGTGGTTCAACCTATTATGGAACAATCTGTTGTGGAAGCTCCTATTGCTCAGTCACATCATAAGCAAGTAATGGTTAATCATGATACTATCTGTGTAACAAATGAATATTCTTTTGTTAATAATCTAAATGTTTTTATAGGTGGTGTATTAGTAAAATTTGATTCCTTGGCTAATATGTCGTCTCTAGACAATGTCATTCTCATTGTCAGTAGTTTGTAAGGTTTACAACAAATAGATTCACCTCATAATAGTTTTAACGTAGTTCCTACTTCTTTAACATCTAAAGAAGCTCTTTTTGCAAAGAAATTGAAATTAACTTTCAAATGGATTAATATGCTTGATAAGAAAATTCTAATACATAATAAGATATAAACCTATTCAATTTACAAGAAAATCTAGTAGAAATAGACAAAAAAATTTAATATTAAATCTTCTAAAACAAAAACTTCTACATAGCACTAATGAGTTTTGGAGTTCTCTTTTAAAATGTGACAATGTTAACTAATGATAAATTTACTTATATGTTGTTAGTCCTTGACATATAGAATTCAAATTTTAGAATGCTTTGAAGGAAATAAAAAGAAATAAAAGAAATAATATAAGTAGATTCCATCTATTTATTTTAATTTTTATATTCTTTTCATGTATTTTCCTATTTATATAATGTAGTGTCATGGTAAGTTTAGTGTGGTTCATCTATTTTTTTTTTGTTCTTTTTTTATTTTTAATAAAATTTATATGTAATGACAGAGATATCTTACCTTAACTTATTTTATATCCGAACATTGAGAACATAAAACTAATACAAGTATGCTAAAAGCCTTGTTTTAAGACGAATCAAATATATGTATTTTGATATGGTCATATGGCAATTGAAAATGTAATCATCGAAGACCTAGTGGAGCACTAAGGACTTGTCTAAACGACCATGTTTGTGACTGAAAAAAATAATACTACAAAACCCCATCGGAATCTTAAGCACCCATATAACTTAAAAGGGTTATATATACTACTTGTGTGGGGCCAATACATCAATTCAAAGACGGAAAATGCCTTTTTTATGTGTTATAATAGGGTTGGTGGACTTGTCCAGAACATCCATTTGATTACACTTTCATTTTCATTTGAGGCAAAAGCAAGTAACTTGTCTTAAGTTCTTGACAACCCCTCAATCACAATTGAACTTTGAAAAAACACAAAAATGTTATTCAAACAATTGACATTTCGGTTTAGTTCATCGCAAAAAAAAAAATATCTATTTTATTTACTATTAGATTCGTTTTAAACTTCACTAGATCACAATTTTAACACTAATTATATTTCACATTTGAAAAAGATTTATTTCAGGTCCAAATTAATATTTTAATCATAGGTACATAAAATTTTGGTTTAATCATTTTGGACATTCTTATTTTTGTAGGATCATCTCAAATAGGTCCTCATATTGTAAATGTTCTCAATTAGGTTCCTTAGTGTGAAAAATTGAATCAATTTGGACCTCACCGTTAGTTCCGTACTACCACTATTAAAGGAGGTGACACGTGTCAGTTCGTGGTTTTTTTGAATATTTTAATTATTTTTTATTTATTTTTAATTTTTTTTAAAAAAAATAAAAAAAAATTGTCATGTGTCAAACTGATATTGTGCCACGTGGTAATGATAGTGACAATGCCACGTGTCATTATCAAGTCAGGTATCATTGCATTAGTCTCAATTTGATTCCTGTATTTTTTTTATTGTGTCTCAATTTGATCCCTATATTTTTATTTTATATCAATTTAGTCTTAATTTTAAAAATTAAACAATTTTGTCCCTTCTCAAATTATAACAAAATTGTATATAAATCTTAACAAATATTTTTATTAAAATTGATATTTTTATTAAATATTTTTAACAAGTTTAATTATATTTATATTACTTAATCATATAAATGTTAATTATGTTATTTAAATATACCTATAAGGGTTTATAAAAACAGTGAAATAACATTGTGGTGTGAATTTTTCAAATGATTTAGCTCATTGAACAAATTATTAATGTGAAATTTTAATTTTCTTTAAATAAAAAAAATTGGAGAAAGTTTTCATGAAAACAGCAATTAAAGATGGTTTCTTCTTTCATGATTTTCCATAGAAACTTTCACTATGAAAATTCACACCAGCATGTCACTCTTTTTTTAAACCCTTATAGGTATATTTAAATAACATAATTAACATTTATATGATGAAATAAATATAAATATAATTAAGCTTAATCTTGTCAAAAAAACATTTAATAAAAATATCAATTTTAATAAAAATATTTGTTAAGATTTATATAAAATTTAAATTTTATTTGAATTTGAGGAGAGACAAAATTGTTTAATGTTTAAAGTTAAGACTAAATTGAGACAAAATAAAAATATAGGATCAAATCGAGACACAATAAAAATACTGGATCAAATTGAGACTAATGCAATGACAAGTGGCCTGAGGATGACACATGTCACTATCAATGCCATGTCACACTGTCATTGCCACCTGGCACAATATCAGCTAGACATGTGACATTTGTTTTTATTTTATTTTTAAAAAATAAAAAATAAAAATAAAAATAAAAATAATTAAAAATTCAAAAAAACCATGAAATAATATGTGTTATCTCCTCTAACGTACGGAACGACGAAGTCTAAATTGATTCCATTTTTCATAATAAGAGACCTAATTGAGAGCATTTAGAATACCAAGAGCTAATTGAGACAATCTTACAAAAATAGTGATATTAAACCTAAAATTTTCAACTCTAACATAATTGTTTTGTTGTTTAACACATAGGATATTTAAAACTGTATAAATATCTAAATCAGTGCATTTCACAATTATTCGAATCGTACAAATAATAATTCATCTTAAAAAAATTCATTTATTATAATATAGGAAAAGAAGGTAGTAGTAAATCTACTTTCTTATTCATGTTTATTTTAATGACAAGTGTATCCAAGTTAATTTTTCATTATTTAACATTTTTAATTTTTTTATTTATATTTATTTTGTTATCATATATACATTAAAATTACTTTATTTTATTATCTATTTATTTTATCTTTTAATTTTTCTTTTATTTATATTTATTTCTTTTTTACATGTATATATAACTTATTTTACTTTTTTTATCCATTTATTTTATTATCTATACTTATATTTGCCCTATTTCACTTGGATGCACGAAGAGTTTTGGATCTTTTGATGCCCAAACACCATTCCTCTCATTTGGAGCTCTTGGAGGCAAGCTAGGAGCTGTGGGAACAGTCCTCTTTCATCCTTGGGTCTTCTTCTTTCTTCCATTTCCACCATTGTTGTAAGCTTGAGCTCTCCATTCATGGAGAGCTAGTTTCATTATTGTTGGGGGATTGAGGTAACCACTAAACTCTTATGTAAAGCATTGTGGTTTGAATGAATATATACCTCTTTCATTGATTGTTAGTGTTTAATTCCTTCTCTTAATGCTTGTTGTGAAGTTGCTACCCATGACATGATTTTAGGGTTTACTTGATATTGGGAAATGTTGGGTAAATCTTGACTTGGGTTAAACACCTAAAGAAAATAGTATCTAGGGATAGAACTAAGACCTTTGGTTGTCTTAAAATCTCATTTCTTAATGCGGAAATAATCATTAGGTTTTCCAAGGGATTGGAGTCTAATGAGGAAGTCTAGGCTCTTTCTATCGAGGGATTGGGGTTTGAGTAAATTAGTAGATTGACATTGATATTTTAATGAAGAGGAAGTGATTTTCTATACATAAAAGTGAAGTAGGTGAAATCATACCCCCAACAATATCATTCCATATCATTTCTAATCCTTCCATTTCAAAGTGTTTGAGTACCTAAGATCACTTTTATCATTTATGTTTCATATTTACTTTAATTGCACCAAAACCCAATTTATGGAAGCATTCTTTAGTCTAGGTTAGTTAGAAATTATATGATTGTCTAGTGAAACGAATCTCTTGGGAAGCGATATCCGGTCATACCGGTTTTATTACTTGAAACGATCTGGTACACTTGCCAAAGTCTCAACAGCTAGTAAAACAGGTCTAATTTCTGGTAAGGATATAAGCAACTAGATTAAAAAAAAAGAAGAGGATGATATGTTGAGGTAATTGTTCAATTGTTTTAATCTTGCAATTACCCTTTCATATAATTGAAACCCTTCTTTCAGTTATACAAATATAAATGCTCGTTGCTCCCTCTGTCTTTCTGTGGAAGTTTTGGTGTCAGTTGCTTCACACTACTCCATGGCATTGATAACTATGTTTTGTGCAGATTTAATCAGATGGACCACCGCCAGCGAAGATCACAACACCAACACTAGTCAGAATGACGAGATCTACGGCTGTAATTGACTCTGATTTGGGATCCCGCCATGGAAGCACTGTTGGCAGCGAACCTTGGGTGATGAAGACAGCGTTGGGAAGATGGTGCGACCAAGCAACATTCGTTCGTCGTGACTCGCAGTGGCGCACTGACCGTTTTTCTTTCTTTTCCTTTTTTTGTTGAGTTCGTCTTTGACAAGAGAGGGGAGGCTCTCTTCTTCCTTTCTTTCTTTTCCCGTTCAGATGCGGTTTTCACAGGGAGGGGAGACTCTCTTTCCCTTCTCATTGCTGGTTCGGTCTCGCAAGGATGGAGGTGATTTCACAGCAAGGGTTTTGATTTTGGGATTCTGGGTTTCTGTTCTTCTCTGCAGATAGGTGTTGGAATTTGGGGGTTAGGGTTGCGAATTTTGAGTTTTTTCTCTGATTTCGAAATTGGATTGAGAATCTATTTCTTCTTTGCATATTCAGGGTACGGATTGGAGGCTACTGATCTTGTTTTCTTGATTTTGCGATTTGAGATTAGCGAATTAGGTTTTCGATCGTTACGTTTTTGGGTATTCTCTATTCTCTGTTGTATCTTCTTTGCAAGTTTGAGACTGTGAAGTGGGGGTTATCCCAATTTTTGGATGTCATGGTTATGAGTAATTTCTTTTTACTTATAAATTAAAACATAACATCATCATTGAAACCCCAATTTTTTGTTTAAGTTGTGCATAGTAAAATCCACGTCAAAGGTTATGTGTACGCTACGTCACCATATTTGTCCACCTCACTCTCACAGGTAAGCTGATAGTCTGAAAGTTAACCCCATTAACTTGATTTAACGGTAAGGGTCAATTTCTTTCAACTTTTCAATCTTAGGGACTTAATTGGGAAAAAATAAAAGACAGTATCATAAATGAGACAAAAACACGAAAATAGAAACCTCCGAATGAGTTTAACCAAAGAATTACACATACACACACATACCCACACCCACACGCACACAAGCAACACGCACACTCCCACACCCAGCACACACACATATAATAGAATTGGTTTTCATTATCACTTAAAAAATTGTATCTCTAACGTTATTTTCATCCTTTTGATTTGCTTTTAAACTCTAACATTTAATCTCTACAAAATTATTATTTTTGATGTTACTTTATCTAACTTAAAATTTTATATCAATCTCCAAAATGTAAATTATCTGGAAAGTTTGTATTATTTAATGAAATTATTATATAACTATTCTTATGATTGTTCTTCATATTTTTATTGTGTAAAATATTTAATAAAAATTAACATGAATCATATATATACATAGAACTTCATATAAGGTTTTAGATCCTTTTATTTGTCACAAATATAAATTAAAAAAAGTTGTACTTAATAGTTTATTTTAAAGATTTAGCAAAATAATAATTACACTTTTAATCTATAAATTTCGTTTTATATTTACTGATTTCATTTTTCTAGTCTTAAAATGTTCGAACATGTAACTTTAATAATAAGACCAAAACAAAAAGTAAAATCTAGCAAACTAATTGTCCTAAAATGTATTACTAATGTAATTATATTGTTATGAGTTTACAAATACACACACTAATTATATTGTTATGAGTCTTCAAATACACATGCTAATTTTATTGTTATGAGTCTACAAATACACATACAATTGTTAGAAAGGACACTATGAATACGGAACAACAAGAGCAAAAACTAGAGAGAAATTTGGAAGTCACTACTGTGAAGCTTAGGAAAGATCCAAGGCTTTAGTTAGGAAATGTCCCAACTATATGGATTTGATGAAGTAGCTCAACTTAACATGTTTAACATTAGATTAAGGCCACTAACCAGAAAGTTGTTGAATACATCCATAGGAGGTGCAATGATGATGAAGAGTGTTGAATAGAATACAACTATCATTGAATCACTAACCACTTGTGATCATCAAGCATAACATGATAGAAATCAACCTTCTAAGAGAGGAATAGTCGAGCTATAGGAACATAAGATGATATATTAGCACAAAACAAACTCATTTCTCAATAAATGGAAGAGTTAAAGAAACAAATAGCAAAGCTACATCTTGAGCCGAAAACTCACGACTCAGCTCAACAATTAATGAAATGTGAGTTATGTGTAGGAGAACACCAAAATGGGCACTACTGTACTGTTGAATCTACACGAGAGAAAGAATTACATTACATGAATGACATCAAAAGGCAAAATAACTATTCCAACAACTAGAGATTAAAAAGGATTCTAGCGCAGTAAAAGTTTCATCCCACATTTCTATACAAAGTATTAAAAGCTTATATTTGAATGCAGTTAATCCGATCGTATTACATCCTACTTAAATATCATGAATTCATTCATACACAGGGAAATTCAGGTAATGAATCCGCTTACAATTTTTAGTACATACAAAAAACTTGGCAGTGAAAACGAAATTATAGTTTCTATAGTTTGAGTGAGCATGAATCAACCATGATGGAAAGTTCTTTATTTTTATTTATTTTTTAATTCGGTCAATCACAAACAATAACTCTTTGTTGTAACCAAATTCAAAATGGATCCTCTGTTATAGTCTTTTAATTCCATATTAATTAACAAAACAAACATTCTTAAAAACATAATACAACAAAGAAATGGACACGAGAAAGAGAGTGCATTAAACTTGCTTTAGGGTGAGGGTATGTAGGTTTAGGCATAGCGAATGCATTGTTTTGTGTTGGACTTAGGAATATTAGGGTTTCAATAATTGGTGATAGATGACCATACAGATAAAGTGTATTGAGATAAGAGAAGACGCAGTGGTGGAATGAATATAGAGTATAGAAACTGACCTATCTCATTCAGGGCCCCAAATTCGTACCTCTCATTTATTTGGCATAGTTGATGTAGTTTGGTCCCCTCAGACACTCTTACGACCCATTCCTTTCATAGCCATAAATGGCTACTAACCCAAAGATGCCTGCACTAAATTTCATGATGACACCGACCTTCTTTGCCTTCTTCCTTCTGTTTCATATCTCTCTCTGTCTATTTTCGAATTTTCATCTCAGCTTCAACTTCAAGCTTATGATTCAGATACCAGAATTTTGCAGTCCATGTACATTGCAAAACCCACAATACCCCTACCATGCACCTCAAACTACCAAAATGCAACTTTTTATTCCTATAAATTCAAACCTAGAATTAGGGATGACAAAAAACTACACGAACAAATATATTCATAGATAAAATCCGTGACGGATAATTATTATCTGTAGATATTTACTATTCGTGGATAACCATAGATAAAATATATTTTTTCAGGTATCCGTGGATTTTAAAATATTAACAAATATTTTTTAAACAGATATCCATACCGGTAGCAGGTACAATTTTATCTGACGAATTGAATTGTGGATAAATATTATCTGTGTCCGACCCGACCCATTATCATCCCTACCAAGAACATATAAAAAAAAATCTTCTTTTAACATACAAAACTTCACCCATCCCATTACAGACTGATCTCTTTGAAGTGTAAAAAAAAAAGCACATGTAAATTTACAAGAAAAATCTGAAAAAAAAAAGGTCAATTGATAACTTTGTCTTCTATCATCTCAGTTTAATTTTGAAAAGCATGAAAGTGTTTTAAAGAAAAATCTTTTTTAACGGCTGCCGATACATTTACAAAAACTCACCCATTTAAATACAGTTTAATCTCTTTAAAATGTAAATAAAAAAGCACACGTAAATTAAAACAAAGTTGGGATAAAAGAAGTAAACTCAAAACTTTCTCTTCAATAATCTCAATTCGATCACATTTAATTCCAAAAATCATGAAAATTTTGAAGGGAAAATAATTTTTAACCGCTGAGCATGCATTTACAAAAATTCGTCCATTTAAATACAAACTTGTCTCTTTAAAATGTAAATAAAAAAGCACAAGTAAATCAAAACAAAGTTAGAAAATAAAAAGTCAATTAACTTTCTTTTCAATAATCTTAATTCGACCACATTTAATTTTGTAAAGCATAAAAAATAAGTTTATTACAAATATTAATTTACTAACTATTTTTAATTGAAAATTTCTTTGATTTTATCTCTATAAAATAATGTATATAATTTTTGTGAATTACATATATGGGTGCACTACCATACTACCCGCTTTCACCTATTTAATATGAGGATGGAGAAAATTATCCCTAAAATAATAGATATTTATTTCGAAAATTTCTTTAAATGCTCATTGAAAAATTTATCCACAAATATTTTCATAACACAAACACTAGATGTACACAAGTTTGGAGAAATATCGCACTATGGCTGTGTATTTAATCTTGTTCAAGAGGTTTTATCTGTATTATAAAACTCAACTCCTATTCCATATTTACAAATATAATCAACAACTCCTATTAGAAAATTCTTATGAGTTTTTTAACCCACATTTTTTGAACACTATGTCAACTTTATAGAAAACTCCACTCTTAAGAAGAACCATATTGAAAATTTCAAAATCACGAATAAAGCTTTTTTCGAATGTAGTGTTTTCATTCATGAAGCTCTCTTTTATTTATTCTTAAAGTATAGAATCTAAAAGTAGTATTTCCCCCCTACAACATTCTTATGTTGTTCTATTTTAAAACATTTGAAAATAAACTATCCTTTGCAATGATTTGTAGCTATTGTTCTTGTAAAATTATAATTTGAAAGTAACATAATTTATTCTTATTTGGTATATTTTTAAAACCTCATTAACAGTTTTTTTCCATAAAAAATGTTATAGTTAATATAAATAAAAATATATTTTACAAGAACCTAAAACTTTTTGGGAGCATATAAAATTATAATGGACGACATTTATATAGAGATGTCAAAATGAGTCGAGTTTGACAAGTCTGATAATAAAAAATGGGTTGGAATAATGAACTCGTCCCAACCTTAGACGAATTGGTGGGCTAGCAGGGTAGCTTGTGCCTTCCTTTCTTCATCCCCTCATTAGCTCACTTGTCTTCTTTGTCATTGTTTTCTTCTTCCTAATCATCATAGACATTTGTTTTCTCCATTATATTACCACCTTCATACACACAAAAATCAAAGGCACGAGATCCATCATTTTCATCTCTGCATTAAGAACCCACACACCACAAAAATCAAAATTTAAAACATTCTAAATTCCTAAAAATTAGGACAACAAGAAATCTTAATCAACGTGTTAGTGGGTTACCTTCGCATTGTGGAGACTCCTCTCTTGATTTTGCTCCCCCTCACATCACATAACGTGCACATCCTTTTTTATCTCTATGGTGGTGGCTCGTGTGGTGGTGATCGCTCGCTATGTTTCTGTGTGTGGTGGTGGTGGTAAGATAACTCTCTCGTCTTTCTATGTTATGTTGTAGTTGTGTAAGAACGATAAAGCAAAGACAAAAAAATAAAACATGATAAAGAGTTGTAGGTTGTGGTGGGCTAGGTCGTGTTGTACTTATTCCAACAAACTGACAGGTCAGTTGGTCGAACTCCTTTGAACTCCTTTGAATCAAATGTTTAAATCTTTTAGCATACTCTGCTACAGACATACTCCCTTGAATTAACTGTAAAAATTCAACCTCTTTGGCAAACTTCATACCATTTGGAAAATATTCTGCATAAAACTTTTTCTTGAATATTTTTCCAAGTGATAATCTCTCCGTTTCTTTTCAAAAACATCTTAATATTATACCACCAATGACTAGCTCCTCTAGAAAGTAAGTACTTGGTAAATGCCAATCTGTTTTGTGTTGTGCACCTCTTAGCATAAAAATCTTTCCATATTTATCATCCATTGATCTGCCTCATCAGGACTCTTCTTACCATTAAACTTGGCGGTACGGTGTTGTAGAAAACTTCCTAAACTCCACTCTTGAACTTGAGAAAATCCAGTTGTTGCACGAGTTTCATTCAACTGATGCATAGCCACCAAATACTAACGTTGCGATGTTTCTGCTGACATTTTAGCGGCCTCCAACTGTTGAGAAATCACATTGTTCTGCAGAGCTAATGACGTGTTCTGTTGTTGCATTGCTAATCCCAAGGATATTTTTGTCTGCCATCATTCTTACGTATGGGATAGATACTACTAGTTGTTTTAATTGGGTGGTGGAAGCCAAATCACTATTCTGGGGAGTAGGTATTGTTAGTGATTACAACCTATAGGATTTAGGAACTAACGCTTAACGAGATTGCTATGATTAGTTACTGCTATCATTTCCCCTGTCACAACATCTTCATTTGATTGATATTTGAAGGAATTTGAAAGCATGAAAGAAATTGAGAAGAGAAAAGCTTCAAGAAACAGTCAGACAAAGAGTTCAAGAAAAATCGAAAGGAGAGAGTAAATTGCAACAAGATAATTCTTCAAAAAAATTGAGTGAAAAAGGAATTTAATCTAAGACACTCCATGATAGTAGACCAACTGCAAATAATAATATAAGTGATTCCAACACGGCCTCAGAGAATTCAGAAAATTATGAAAATGTGGTTATACATTACCTGGACGATGTCAACAGGTCTGAGGAGGCACTTGTCGAGATCAAAGTTAATAAAATGCTTGCTAGTGAAAACAAAAATGAAGTGGCTGATGATCATTCTACTGATTTGGAGAAAGAGAAAAAGAATAAGGAATGACGAAGTATCAGATGCTGACACAATAAAGGATTCAATATCTTCCCAAGGTGATTCTTTGACAAATGAGGATGAGAATTCTGCCCACACAAACAGAAGCAATCGGTCTAGCTCAGATTGACATACAACCTAAACTCGACAAAGATCCCATAACTCTAACACTAAGACAAAAACCTAACAGGAGTCTCTATAGAAACAATACTTAGAACCACCACTCTCACTAGATTTTCCAACTTCAGAATTAAGAAAGGAAAACATCTTTGATATAGTCATGAGTGTGCACCCTCATCACTCCTATAAAGAGATTTTCTGTTCTCAAAACTTTCAGTTAGACACACAACTCTACCATATAGACTTGGAAAAACATGGTAACCCATACCACTTAGACTCAAATCTTCACACGGAAGACACGACAAACCTGTAACTCACAGGTCATCCTAAGGACAAACTGCTCTGATACCATAATGTGACATCCCAAAATATATAGCAATGTATATAGATATAGAATGCAACAATTATAATAAAAGAAAGCAGTAAGAGTGATAGATGAGAGTACATAAGTTACAGTCATCCAAAATGAAGTGGAAATTTAAACTTTATAAGTATAAAGTCTTTCAAAACATGCTATAAGTCTAAGAGGGTCCTAAGAGCTAGTTGAAGTCCCAAGCACCACGACCAGTTCCTCTTCGTTCTCCAATGCACGCTCTAGTCGTACATCATCAGCTACTGCTCACATCCAAAGGATTGGATGATCATCGCGAGGGGCAAGGCAATCACATACAACGCACACAATGCAAGGGTAAGCTAGGTATAAAAAACATGTTATACAATCACACAAAGCATGCAAATAACAATAACACAACATAGACTAAGACTGAATACTTCATTCTATTACCAATGACCGACCACGTGATTTGACCATCCGGACTAGTATGAAATGTCGAGTTCCTGGGGTTTGTGCACTTGTAGTGGCCCTACTGCTTTGCAAAGCCATTGCCGAGGGGTTTCACCAGACACACATAAGTGTAAGTCCATTATAGCGGTATAGGCCTATAGTGAAAGCACCTATCCTAGGACCTCCTGCTATTCTCACCACATGACTCATCACTCTCTAATTGAGCTTGGATGATCATTAGAATGTCAGGATAAACCCCATCAGGAACTCCGACCATTCATACGGTCAATCACAACAAACTATAGGGCACTACCATGTAACCTCCCTTGAGGATCATGGAATTACATCCAATAACCATACTTTTCACTTTTACATTGCATACAAACATATATATGATATTAATTATACTTTAAAAGACCGCAAGCAACCCAACAAGTCATCACAAATCACATGAAACCATTCCACATACATAAACAGACAATAACAGTCCAAGAAAAGCCACCAAACAACCCAATACCCTTAAACTCATACTTAGACGAAGAAAATGACTCTTAAACCATCACCAACAGTTTCAGAAAGGTCCAAAACCCCCAAAACGACCTAAGGAACGTTCAAAAATGATACCCAGAACCTCGAAAACAACCCAAAACTGTCCTGGATGATTTCCTGACAACAATAATCAATTATTACTTATGATAATCGGTTATTTATGTGAACTTTGAAGAAAATATGATGTTCTGACTAGAATAACCGACTATCAAGTGAGATAATCGATCATGCTTATCAGTATTTGACAACAACCTTATTTTTCTGGTTTTTATGCATCTGAGACACTTTGATGAGTTTCTAACACTCCCAACTTGGTCTATATGATGAGTTAAACTTGCCAAACTGGTTCAGAACATTCCTAACCCCATTCTTTAGTGTTTGTGTATCAATTCCCACCCATAAACCACATGTTCAGTAACCTTGAGGTCTAAATCTCAATTTACCACTTTGCAACTGTTTTTGACAATTTTAGGGGTCCAAATAGGTCCCAAATGACTTGTCTAAGTTACCTACACTAACCAGAACAACCTGTAATACTTAGTCCCCAATTTGACCACCTCAGTTCCTTAACAGGACCCAAAACACCTAAATTCACTCAACTGCTAATCTAAAAACTTATTTAATAGAATTCACTTCAACCAACACTCAATATCTGCATCAAATCTTATCCATACCAATTCTTAATCACAATTTCACAGTTAGGCACTAATTCCACACTGAGCATTAATATTATCATACAAAATTACTCATTTCAGTCTAACAGCAGTGAAATATCGATCGGTTTCATACATAGAACATTTCATACTTCAAAACAAAAACCCAATTCATGCATTACTAAATTTACCAAACAAGAAAATCAAAGACCCAACTTCCCTTACCTTTGATTCCAACATCTAAACTCAAGAGGACTCCAAGTGCACCCTTATGATCCAAGAAACGCTACACTCACCTAAAAATCACCATTTGGTGATAGAATTTAAATTTAAGGGTTTAATTGAAGCTAGAATTGGAAATGAGACAAAAAGGGTTACATGCAACAGGATTATTGCATGATCATCATTCTAATTTGAATGGGCGAAGGGAAGAAACACTTACCTTATGAAAATGGAAAATTAGTCGGATGGGAACGTTGCTCTTAAAGCTTGGATTGTCTAGGAAGTTTCTGATAAACAATCTATGGGTTAGCTTTTGAAGTAAGATGGAAAGAGTGCATAACCAAAGAGGAAAAAGACGTTGGGATGAAGTGAAATTGTTCTTCAGACAGGCAGAGAGTTAAAATAGATGTTGTGTCATTTTGCTAATAAAATTTTCAGCCTCTCATTTGTTGCCACTTGTCCCACTTCAAACCCAGTTTTTTTTTCTCAGTCCTTACAGTAATTGAATTTTTTAAATTAAAAAAATAATAAAAAATATAAAATCACATCATTATATGTTTGAAAACTATTTACATAAAAATGTTTAAAAGAAAAAGACAGTTTTAAAAATAAAGTAAATTTATTCATAAGTTAAAATTATTCTATGTAAAGGTAAAAAGAAACAGAATGCAGGGTATGGAACAAATGCAGGGGCAGGTTCAGCGTATTGAACATAACTTGGCAAATCTTTCTCTAGACATGAATCGACAGTTTGCTCAGCTGAATCAAAATGTTAACTTAATTCTTCACCATTTGGATGATTAAGTTGATCACTTTGACTTCACTGTATTTCATCATGATGTATGACAAATATATTTGTATGTTCATATGTTTGGACTTGTTATTTCATGTAATGGATAATTACTACTTCGGTTCATTATCAGCAATCTACAAAATTAATGAATTTCACTTCCATAACAAATCAATTTATACTACTACAAAAAAATTATATCACAAACAAGTAGTAAATTAGAAAAGAAATCATTTCACTCAAGTATAATTTAATTAAATTATTACAATTATTTTTAATAATTATTCTTAATAATTATTCCAAATTTTTAACTCTTAATAAACATTTTTACAATTAAATATAACATTAACAAATATCATTTTATATTACTTTAATACTTAGGGGACATTTTGGTAATCTTTCATTTTTACCAATTTTCCAAAATTTTTAAAACTGTCACATCAATCAAATCCTACACTAATTTTCACAAATTTCACATCCAAATTCACTCCCAATTACCTTCAAATCTACTCAAATAAACACACAAAAAAATCACCCTCAAATCCCTTCAAATCCACTCAATCACTCTCCCCCAATCACTATGCCCCTACTACCCCCAACTAAACACACCCTTACATGGGAGAAGTTTAATAAATTCACCTTATAAATAAGTAAAATTTTAATTTGTAAAAATGAATCATTAAATTTTTTTTAAAGTATTTATTGAGAAGTTTTTCCAAACAACAAAACCAAAAGTCTCATCTTTTGACCTTGAAAATTAAAAAAGAAAAAAGTATAAAAACACTTCGGGTATGAATTAAAATAAATGAAAAATTGCGTTATATTAAGTATTCCTTGATAATGAGTGTTTATGGCTAAGTTTATTTTAAAAATATTTCATTTTTTTTAAGCTCCCATGATTGCTCCTTCTTTGTTTTCGGAAACTATATTATATTCACCTGATAAAGACTTGTCATTAAATTCTTCAGTTCCAAGGTCAAATTTGAATAACATGCATTAAAGGGTCAATATATTATATGTGACAATGAGAAATTCATTATTATTCCCCTAACCCTACTTATTGATGATAGGCTAGGAACTGAAATTCTATATTCTTCATCATGATCTTCGATCATATATACTTCAAACATGTAAAATAATAATGGTAAATCTTCCATCGAAAAGGACTGATTGTTGGTGATGGTTATATGACGAACAAGGAATGTTTTAACTTCTACGAGTTCATGATAGGGTATAACTATTATAGATACATATAATTTGGACCAAATTGAAGTTGGGAGTGGGTACATCTTCTTAATAAATGAGATACAAGTTGGTGTTCAAACAAACCAATTTAATTATATATTAGTTTAAATATAAAATAATTTTATAATGTGTTTGATTTTGATGGATGTTTCATTCTTAGTTCCAAAACAAAACAAACATAAAGGAAGCACACATCCTTAAATAATACTATATTTCTTTTTATTCATTCTACTTCAGAATAAAACCAAATAATGAGTACAAGATTAAATAACAACTAAATTTTAAAATAGAAAATAATTATTCATTGTATTCAACCTATTTAATAAACTAAAATTAATTCATATTTAAAATAGTCTATATTTTTAATAAAATTATAACTGATTAGTGAATTTGTAACATGTAACTATATAATAGTCATCACATAATTAATATGATAGATCAGTTAATAAAATATAAAAGGAATATAAAGTCATTTTTACAGTCATCCACTGAAAACTATAGATCTAACTTTATATACAACATCACTAGTGCAGTAAGAGGAAACGACATCGGTTATTTTTTCTTATAGACATTGATTCTGCAACTGAGGCATATATGAATGAGGTAAAAAGGGGTAGGCTTTATGCCTCAGTTACGAACCGAGGTAAAACGAGATAGGATTATGCCTAAGTTCTTAGATAACCAAGGCAGTAGCGTGTTTTTTTTTTTCTGACTTCCATGTTTGGAGACAAACATTGCAGTCCTTGAAATAATTTGATGTATTTTGTCATTTGGAGGCAGATTATGGAGTAGACTCTCTAGTACTAGGAAGTTCAAACGAAAACTAGACTCAACATCATCGTCCTTTATCTCCATGGAAGCATTAATATTTCCATATATGAAAAGGCAACAACATGAAAGCCAGTCGAACTTACTATCATGCCTCGTTTTACTTTATCAGGTTGCAACTATTTATCAACTGCTAAGGCATCATACACAATGGAAGCATGCTATTTAGATCCAAAATCCATTTCCATGTCACAGGAGAATTCCCATTGCGGTTGGTCATGTGGTGTAATGGAAGCCATGTGTAAACCTTTAACGCGAGGAGTGGCTCTGACGGTAGAGGAACCTGAAACAGAGTGGTGCAAGTCAAAGTGTTTTTCAGTTGATGTTGGAAACTTGGAACAATACGCAACCAAAAAATCCCAACACGATATCAAAATAGAGACCCAAGATTTCCCAATTTCAGAATCCCAATTTCAGAAACCCAATTTGATAGAACCCCAAGGTTACAATTTTTGAATGGCAATCAACTGTACTTGTGGGTCTTCACTAGGCTCAAGAAAAATGCGAAAATCTACAAAATTTCACAGATCTAACACTGTTAAACTTCATCTTTATTGGATTAAGATATGAAGAAGAAGTAGAAGAACAAGTGTAGATCTACCTATAGAGTGGCAAAGCAAAAGAGGGCAATTGCAAGATTGTGATGCACACTGTACTGAAACCCTTCTGATTCGCTTCCAAGTTTCATACCAGTTCCCCATTCCAAAATTAGAAAAAAATCCCCATTTCGCTTCCAACTTCATAACACTCCTTCAACGAACCAGGAAGCTCCCTCAAAAACACCTGCAAGAAAGCCGCCACAAGCAGATATGCAGTCTCCTCCAGTCCATACTTAATCAGCAACACCGCGTCATCCATATAAAAAACCAGAGAAGTCAAATGCGTGTCACAAGCATGGTTCATCTCCTTACAACAAAACTTGTTCGAAAAAGAAAGCATCTCAAGAATAAAATTAAGAGGGAACTCACTCAGCCTCTTGGTTATCCTCAATAGCCATCGTTGCCTTATTTTTATGCTTTCTGAAACAAAAATGGGAAGGGCCCATATCCTTTTTGTTAGGGTTTCCAATCTTCAGCCAAGAGCAAGAGAAATTGGAGCCTCTTTTATCGACTATTTCTTCACACAACAAAAAAAAGAAAAGGAAACAGCCACAAAAGCAATGATGACAGAGGGCTTCGATGGTTGGAGGAAGATTGCCAGTCTAGGGCGGCGACGACATTCGATTAAGGGGTGAGAGGGTAGCGGCGACTCGCGGTGAGGAGTTTGACGACAAGCGCCACGGCGGCGACGACGGAGGGCTTGCTGATCTGGAGCGGCTTGGCGACAAACGCCGCAGTCAAGGGCAACACCCGTTGTAACCTGCACCCGCAAAGGTGATTGGGCGGCCGGTTACGTTTTGCAGGTTCCGACGATTGCATGGTGAGTAGAGGCGACATGAAAGTTGGTCCAAAGGTAGCTCGTGCAAGGAAATAGTTTGAGAGGTGAGACCACCTTTTTGTTGTAGATGAAGATGAAGATGCTCCCTTTGATTTTAGGGGAGGAGGCAGAAACCTTGGTTCTGATTTCTGGAAAAGCAAAAAACCTTAAGAGATTTGGCCATTTGGGCTTGGCCCTTTTCTATTTCCAGTCTTCTTTTTTTATATATGCCTTAGTTCATCCTGCCAACCGAGGCAGTATCTCTGCCATCAAATACGTACCAGTGTTTATGCCTCGGTTCACCCTGTCAACCGATGCCTACCCTGTCAACTGAGGCAGTATACTCTTTAGGCATCGGTTACTTTACAACCGAGGGATATAGTGTTCTGCAAAGTACAAAACTACCACCGCGTTTTAATACGCTTCGGTTGTTCTAGAACCGAAGCATAGCATGCGAGTTAAAAATGCAATATTTTTTTACTAGTGCATGTACTAGTATCAAAACCATGTACAAAACTGGTGTTTCAAACTCCACCAAGAAACTATAAGTACTCTAAAGAAAATAGTCTAAAAACTGTATACATCATTAGAAGTCTCTCCGCCTAAAGCATGCTCGACGGACATGTCATCTTGCTCTACTCACACCCACCAGATGATCATCACCAAGGAAAATACACAGAAAAAACAAGCAAGAAACATGCAAGAAGGGTAAGCTAGTTGGAAAAGAATCATTCTTGTTGAGATTGTTGACAAGTGGTTTTTGATGATGACAACACATTTTTAATAACACACATATGTTGTTGTTATGTTACATGTTCGTATGCTTATTGTTTGATATATTGTTGAACATGTTTATGTGTTTTACTGTTATGTGAATGCATAGTTATTGAGCCTGTACATGTTACATCATATCTGGTTGCATTACACATGTTTTAAAGGATGAAAATCACATGCACTCTTGTGAACTTAAAAGTTGTGTGACAAAGTTGTAGTAAAGTCGACGTCAGTACTAATTGATTCGACTATACTGAAGTCTTTGTACAAATTTTCAGAAACAGTGTTATGTGAGATTTTGTGAAGGAAAGAATTTCAAAATACTCTGACTTGTCGAAGTCGACTCTGTGCACAACACATTCGACTGTATTACTTGTTTGCTTTGAAATTCTGTTATGCTCATGAACAGTAATGACTATATTTTTAAAAGTTAGTTAAGCATTGAATATAAGTCAATTATATTGAATGAGAATTTATTTTGTTTGACTATATGCTACTGGTTTGACTAATCTGTTATAACTGTCATAACCTAGTTAACTGAATTAGTAGCATATTCGACTAAGGGAACGTCTGATTAACAAAAATCTATAAATAGATGTAATATGAAGTTATTTAGAGACTTTTGGCCATTTGTTGATCTAATATTTTCATATTCTGTTTCAGATTGTTTCTCAGAGATTATAAAGCTCCAAGAAGACGGTGGTGATATTTCTTGAAGGAGATTCAAAGGGAGACTGACTCCGCGCTTATTGCTTGATCACATATCTGCACATTTGGGGGTTTTTTGGTTTATCAAGATTCTTGTTGGCATCCATTGGCGATTGCTGTTGTGACCTGTTGTGATTATAGGGGATAGACTTGTGGAGTCTGGTTCACTTTGAGGATTGTTCAAAGTGGTTGGTAGATTGCAGGAGAGTGGACATCTTGCTGCAAGTCTTGTTGTGTGTGGTTTGCCTATATTTTGGTTAGAGGGTTAGAGGGGTGTTTTATATTTTTGACATGGAGGTCTTCTATAAAATCCTTGTTGTAAAATCCTTGACCATTATAGTGCATTTGCTTCCGGATACAGGAAGGACATTATATGTAAGCATTGAGGCCGAACTAGCATAAAAACCAGTGTTTGATTTTCTCTATCCCTGCTTTTTTCAACTACGTTTTTCTGCTGCACACGAATTTTCATTACTTGCAATTCGAGAAAGTTTGTAAAGTTTTATACTTTGTTTTAAAGATTGAGAAAAAACTCTGATTTTGAAAAGCCACTAATTCACCCCACTCCTTGTGTAAAAAGAAGCCTACCTGTTTTCCAACAATTGACACCAGAGCTGATTTTCATAAGATATTTGAAAAACTAATCGACTCTGTTTTTCATTGATTCGACTATAAACCTGGGGACGGCTTCGTGTTTTCAAACTTTTGGTGAAGGTGCTTCAACAAACAGAGCACCTCTGTTTGCTAGTGAAAATTATCCTTTTTGAAAAATCAGAATGCAAATATTTCTTGAATCTGTAGATAAAGGAATTTGGGATGCAACCTTAAATAGTCCTTCTGAGCCTACTAAAACTGTTGATGAGAAAACTGTTATAAAACCTTTTACTGAATGGATTGCTGATGAAAATAGAAAAACTCAGTATGATATTAAGGCTAGAAATATTATTGCCTTTGCACTAATAGTTGATGATTTTTCAGGATATCTCAATGCAAATCTGCAAAGAAAATGTGGGATGTTTTAGAGGTGACACATGAAGGCACGAATGAAGTAAAGAGAGCAAGAAATAATTCTTTGATACAAGAGTATGAACTTTTCATGATGGAGGTTGGCAAGACTATCGATGATGTCCAGAAAAAATTCACACGCATTGTAAATCATCTTATGGCTCTCGGGAAAGTGTTTGATAAAGAAGAGATTAACATCAAGATCTTGAAAAGTCATAACAGAAATTGGCAACCAAAAGTCACTACAATCTCAGAATCCACAAGTATGAACATGGCTACCTTGTTTGGCAAGCTATTGAACATGAATTGGAACTTGGTAGATTAAAGGATGAGGAAGAGATTGAAGAAAAGAAATCCATTGCTTTGAAGGCTGCAAGCAAGATTAACTCAAAAACTGAGAACTCGGATGCAGAGATGGATGAAAAGGAACTGATGACCTTGATGGTAAGAAAGTTTAGTCGACTTATGCAAAACGATAGTCAACTTACTAACCATGCAGGTCATAGCAAAAAGAGAAGCTTCAGAACAAATGTTGTACAATGTTACGAGCGTGGAAAGGAAGGACATATCAAGCCTGAATGTCCAGAATTGAAGCCTAAGTAGAAAGGAAAGAAAAGATTCCCTCAAGACAGAAACATGAAGCAAAAAGGAGCATACATTGCTTGGGAGAATACAAATTCTGAAAACTCAAGTGATGAAGATGCTAATCAAGAGGAATAATCCAACATTTGCTACATGACCTGAGTAACATGAGATGACTATGATAGTGATGCTGATATCTCAAATGAACCAGTGGAAATCAAGTATGATTTGCTGCGAGATGCCTTTCAAGAACTGCATGCTGAAACAATGCGACTACCGTACAAGGTTAATCGACTGAACTCTGAAAGAAGAGACTATGAGCATAGAATTAATAACCTTGTTTCTGAAAATGAGAAATTAGAAAAAGAATTAAATGATGCATTGTTATCTGCTAAGGAAGTTAAGATTGAAACTATTACAGTAGAAAAACCTTATGAAAAATGTACTACACACATTGGGAAAATAGATTACTTGACTAGCACGCTAACTAAATTCACTCAAGGTAGAGACAATTTAAATGTTGTACTGAAATCTTCTGGCAGAGCTATATACAAACAAGGAATATGCTATAGAGCTCAATCTAATAGAACCAATGCAAAAAATTTATTGACTTGAGTAAACCTGTTAAACATGCATGTTTCTATTGCAATTGTGTTGGTCATAATGTTAGAAACTGTTATTATAGAAATGTTGTTGTTCCAAAAGGTCTATACGTGTGGAAACCAAAGGAACAACTGACAAGAACTGACAGTCAAGGACCCAAAGTAAAATGGGTACCTGCAACCAAAGCTTAAACTATTTTGCAGGATATATAGCAGATGAAGTTTGAACTAAAGGATGAGTCACTTTGGAAAATCAAAATCTTGAGTATCTACAACGGGTAAATTGTATCATTCTGCTACATTATGCTTGAGCTGATTGGTTGATGACATTTGATTGGACGAATGTTTGTTTGTATGCTTGATTGATTGAATGAGTTTGAAAAGCTATTTTCACGATTCTTAGTCGACGGCATTATTAATTCATTCGACTATGCTCTCTGTATGTGTTAAACTCTATTTTAGAAATTCTTATGACATACATTAGTCAATTGTGTGTTTCATGTATTCAATTAGAGTATGTTTTTAGAACGTTAGGATTTGACTTTTTGAATCTAGGGTTTTTATGCCAAATCTTTGGTGCATCTCTCTATATATGTTTGTGTTAGACTCCTAAACTCGTCACTGTGTGCAACGAAACCCTTATTCTGACTCAAGAGTGCTCTGTCTCTCTGAGAAATGGCATCATCTTCCTTAAAACATCAAAAAATCATTCCATCTTCTGAAAGAGAAGCAAATCCCTCTGGATGGATCAATGATAACGATATAAGAGAAAGGTTTTTGAGACTGAGATTGCTCTAGAAAGTTGTCAGACATGAAATTGAACTGGCTCTATTCAAACAAGAAAAATTTGCCTTTCCTAAGAAACTTTGGTTTCAAATGAAGGGCGACTGCTATCATGAATTAGTAGAAGTTTTCTACAACAATGTTAAAGAAGTAGATGAAAATGTTCACTCTCGTGTAAAAGGCGTAGAAATAATTATCGACAGTGATATGTGGTGAAAGATCTCTAGCCTAAATGATGCTGGAAATTTGTCTCATCAATTTGATTGCCCACAAAACAAGCAGATAAGGAAAACTGAAATGTTCAAGAATTTCATGAGATATCGCGGAAGATATAAAAAGGAAAAATGGTTTCTGTTCAAATGGCTTGACAAAGAGGAAAAAGTTATCGAATTCATCACAGAACATATTCTTTTGCCAGGAAGATACAATCTCATTAAGCTAACTCCTACGAATGTTTGTCTACTACATGCCATTGTACAAAAGATACCAACAAATTGGGTAGCTATTTTTAAAAGAAATATCCTAGAAGTAGGAACAAATGATGGGCACAGGCTTCCATATGGTGTGTTCATAAGTAAAGTACTGGAACAATGTGGTGTCAACCTCACTGGAGAAAACAAACTCATATGCGGTAAAGAAAATGTTGTTGGGAAAGCCACTCTGACTTGCATTGGATTGAAGAGGACAACTCTCGGGATGGATTTTCAGTGATGAAGTAAATCCCTCAATAGGAAAGGAGACTTCAGTGGACTGTGGCAGTGATCAAGAGTTTGCTCCATCTAACTCTGAGTTTGAAAATCGAGTGGAAGACAGATTTAAGAAGACTTCCAAAAGGGTAAATGACTTAAGCAAGTCTCTGACGACTTTGAATGAGAAAATGGATGAAATATTCAAACACTATGTTGAGATCTCATCATCATCAGAAGAATCTGAAAGAGAAGATGTCGATGATATAAGTGAAGAAAGCCCTACTGGAACCTCTGAGTCAGAATAGTGTTTTGGGTGCTCAACAAATTTTTGAGTCGTTTGTTGTGTATTTGTATTGTTTTTTTTGTTTTTGTAAATGGCGTAGTATGCTATCTTTTTGTTTTGAAACTTGTTTTGTTCCTACATTGTAATATCTTTTTAAAAAGGAAATGAAATCAATGTTTGAATCAAATTTCAACTGCTTTAATCTAGTTGATTGAAATCTGTTGTGTTGAATGAGTGATTAGACTGTGTATTAATCGAAGTCTATTATGCTTGGTTTTAAATTGTTACATATCTTTGCGTATTAACTTCTTATGGATTATATTTCTTGCATAACTAAAATGCTTGATATGTAGAAGATCTTTTCGAATTTCGAAGAACCCAAAAGTAGAGTGTTATTTTATCCAAATAACACTGTCAAGAAGTTGCTATGTTCAGAGGAGCAGAAGAAAGAGAAGGAAAAGTTAACGTCGTTTCTTCCTAGTTAACAGAAGGGATTTGATTGAGGCAAATTTTACCACGTTTGGACGAAATTGACACTTTTAAACCATGTTTGGATGAAATTGCAACTTTTTTAAAAGGGTGGACGAACTTGACACACTTCAACCAAACTGGAGACAAAGCAAGCAATTAAACCTAAATTATATAACATATTAAAACATAATTAAAAATAAATGTAGTATTTTTTTAGATAATGTTTGAGTATTTTATTATTAAGAGGTAAAGTTTATAAATAAAAAAATTGACTATTCAATTTATTTTAAAAAGACTATAATCTCTTATAAACTTTTTTTTCTAGACTTCTCTCTAAGATTTTGTTGAATTTATTAATCATTTTGAATATTAAAATTTGACGTATAGAACTTAGCTCAAAATAGAGCAATCCCATCTTATTAGAATTTTTTTCGAGTAAGTTCATCTTTACCCCGTTTCTTTAATATTTTTTTGAAAAACATTTAGATCAATGTATTAATTCATATGATAAATAGAGATGAAAACATGTTTTGGATCATCAAAGGGCATTGTGAATGTTTCAACAGTAAAGGTTGTCTAACATTTTGGTCGTGTAATTAATGGCTTAAGTTGTCTTGGGTCATCTAACTCTTTGGGTCATCTAATACCTTAGTCGTTTAACACCTTAATCGTATAACATACTAACTTAGGTTTTCTATAAACTTAGGTCTTCAAATGCTTTATGTAACACCCTTTTCATGATGCCACTTGTAGTTTATAAAACATCCATTAACTTAGAGAAATATAACCTTTAATACCATCACTAAACTGTGAAGTTAAAAAAAATATATTTGATCAACATAAACAAATGATAAAACCAAACCAAAACATCTTTATTTCAATTCAAACTTAAAAAATGTTCAAATGTTACAACTTAACAAAACATTTTTCCAATACATTAAAAAAAACTCCTAAAAGTTTCTCCACCATGTTTCCTCACTCTATATGTCTCCAGCATTATTTATAACAACATATGCTTTGTATAACAGCACGAGTAATATAATCATTGCAATAACACAAACAAGCAAAGGTTAGCTAACCAGAAAACACCCATGGCAATGTAATAACCATAATACTCACCTACACCGTTCAAACCAACAATTCCACATCCATGAAACAAAACCACATCATGAAAATCATCTAGTCATATTACCACAAAGTAATACTCAAATACTATGGCCGTCCTCCGCAAAGTCTTATAGTAAGTCATCCTAAATTCACATAATCATTAGACCTGCACAAAACAATAAACAATCCATATCCAGACAATCAGGTATATATTGAGATACATGTTTTGTATAGAATTCAAATCTAATTTTTGATATATTGATTCAGTATAAGCATTTAAACTATATGTCTTGATTGTGCTAAATAGCTACACCAACTAAGACAAAGTGGTGTTTGTTAATGTTATCTTCAACTTCTACATCATATTCACAATAGTTTTGTTTAGTATTAATTTGAATACCTTTAACTAGAGCATTGGACTCCCTTCTACACTCACTCAATCTGGACTAAGCCACTCCATTGATTTCAAATTGTAATTGTAGTTTTATATTGTGAGACACATACACCTTGCACATTTAACTCTATCTCTATAGCTACCTACTTGACTTCAAGATCTTTGCTAACCAAGTCAACAACATCATGGGGTAGGTCACACCATTCACCATTGTTGGTGACACATACGTTAGCCAATGGGCTAAAATTGGTTGTGAAGTTGATCATTGGGTCGCTTCCTTGCGCTCATTGGGTTGCTCCACTAAAATTTGAAGTTCATTTCTATCTACTAGCCTAATATATATAAACACCCTTAAATATAATAAGCTCAGATGCGACAATTAAATAAAGACATACACCTTGAGCAGTTAAATAGAAACTTCTCAAGACATGTTTATTTTCCACTTAGTCACCACCATATGAAGAGAACTTTGGTGACAATAGTGATGCTTAAGGTATGCTTTTCTAAATTCAAATGAAATTATGCATATCCAATTCCATAAACAGGAAGCAAAGGTATACACCAGCTCAACTAAGTTACTTCAACCAATCTATTTCCACAATAGAGTAAGCGTAACAAGACTATAAACTAATCTATGATGCAAACAATGATTTAATTAGGACACAACATGGCAACTTCAATTTGGACAAAATGCACATTCATGTTAATGTCATTAAACACAACAGAACGACTTCAATTTGGACAAAACGCATACGACATTGGGGATTCAATTTGAAAAAATTGGACAAAGGTTTCAAATTCGACAGATTGCAACAACCACAAACATAAAGAACAAAGCACAAATACATATATTCATATACAAACAAAGAAGGACTCAGAACTTACCTGGATGAAGATGGAAGACCTTTGACAACAAGCTCCTAAACCCGCACGAACAACCCTAGACCAAGAACCCTCCACAAAGAAGCCTCGAACTGTCAAACAACACCGTGACGTAGGGAAGGACGAACCCGAACTCTCCACAATCAGCAATAACCGTGATGCAACAACCGTTGTCGAACAACACTGCGCCAACGAAGGATGAACTAGAACCCTCCACTGCCAACAACAATGGTGATGCTACGACCATCATCGAGCAACACTGCACCAACGAAGGACGAACCCGAACCTTCCACCGCCAACAACAAGTGTGACACAACGACCACTATCGAGCAACACCACGCCAACAAAGGACGAACCTGAACCCTCCACCACCAACAACAACCATGACGCAGCGCCCACTGTCGAACATCGCCACGTAGACCCACTGGTAACTGTCACGCACCGCCATCAACCACCAAGCCTCCATGAATGTTGCAAGGGAGAAAAGGCACATGATTTACGATTCTGGTTGAGGAGACGAACAAAGGTTGGGGTTGACGGCGTGTTGGTAATGATGGCAGCGAAACGACCATTGGTGGTGGTGGGCGTGGGGAGGGGGTGAGGGGGATGGGTGGTTTGTTCAGATTAATAAATGAGTTGGAGATTGGAGGAAAAGATTTTGCACCTTCAAAAATGGGAGAAGGAAAACCCAATTTCTGATTTCATAAACTCGAAGTACTTATTAACGACCATCGTTAATTGATAATGGCTAATATCATTTACCGACAGATATATCTATCAATAAATGATCATAGTCCATCGGTAATTACCTAATCTTTAATATGTCGATAAATCTGCTAATAAATATATTTTATCAACAAATTCGTCAATAATTATCCGACGATAATTATCCGATGATAATTAAGTTTTGCATTGGATTAATTAAACATTAACAATTACAAAGAGATATAGAATTATAAAGTTGTCTTTTGAATTGAAACCAGCTGCAACGCAGGTTTTCAACATTATTTTTTAAAATTGGCACAACCTTTTAGGTGTAAACACTAGAAAGATTTGTATCACTATAACTTTTCTTTGGAGAAACTTGCACATTAAATACTTATAGGAAAGAAAATTAATTAGAGAAATTAAAATTAGTTTCTTTTATAAATTAAAATTTGGTTATGCAAAAAAAGCATTTTAAAATTGTATGAACTATTTTTTGTATATTTTTCAAAATTGTATTTTTGATTTACATTTAAGTTAAATTTATTTTTGAAAATGTTGTTATAAATTGTGAGAAACTGGTATGTTCATCCTTTCTTGGTTGATGCAAAATTTACTGGGACCCAAAAGTTGGACCAAGTCATGTGGACTTAAGGTTTTCATCTGAACTTAAAAAGTTTTGGATTTGCTCCAAGTTCCTATTCACTGACACAGCATGTCCATATCTTTCATGCATGCTAATATGTGGTACCTTTACTCTTTGGAAAAATGAGATCTTTTACTTAATATTAGTAAAAGATTGAAGCATTAAATTTTCCATTCTTTATTTATGGAGATCGGATGAGAACAATTGACCACTTGAAAATCACCTCAAGAATGGAGCATATTAAAGCATATTAAATAATATATTAAAGCATATTAAATAATATAAATATGTTTTTAAAGCATATTAAATAATATAAATATGTTTTTAAATTTTTAATTGATTAATTATATATTTTTAATTAAATAAGTATATTTCCATATTAAATTATTTATTATAACTAATAATTATAATTTATAAATATTAATAATTTAACTTATAATAGTATTATGTTTATATTTTTAAAAAAATATAATATAAAAAATTTATTGTTTTAATTATTATCATTTTAATTTTAAATTTAAAAAGTAAAAAACAAAACAAACCCCGAAAAAAAATTGGCCTTTAATCCGTTAACGACCTGACAGATAAGACAACATAGCCACAATCCCTATTTATTAGTTTGCCTAGGAATGAGATCATTTATATTCTTCTTCTTCTTCTTCTTCTTTTTTTTTTTTCTCTCTGCGTAAGAAAATAACACTGGATTAAAATTTATATCTGCATAATCTACCAAGTCTTTGTATATTGTTCATTTCTTGATGCTTGGATGAACATTCCTTATGTAATAAAATATCAACACAAGCCATTATTATAATTTAGTTAATCATTATTTTCAGCATAATCAAATCTTAAAATATTTAAATTTGGTAAAAAATTCTTTTAATAATTCTAATAATTGGAAACAGTATAAATAATCACTATATATACAATACATGTATTTAAAAAGAACCAAATTTTAAACAGTTTAACACTCGTAATATTATAAATATATTATATATTATATATCATATATCATATATATCATATATCATATATCATATATTTTATACTTTATATATTATATTCAACACATTAAAACGCTTAAGAAAAATTCAGAAAAAAATATAATCACATATAAACAAATACAAGTTTTTATTTCGGTAACTTACACATATATATTTTTTAAAATCGCTAACAAAGTCATATCAGCATATTATTGTATTAAAGATAATAATTAACTTAAGAAAATTTAATTTATTTTTACAATATTATAAAAAAACATAAATTTAGTTTCTAAATATGGATATTGTAAGAACCTAGAAAATGTATTAGAATTGTTAATTTAATAATATAAATAAAATTTCGTAAACTCGTCTCATTATTAAAACATTCTAGAATTCTTTCTTTAAGTTTTATTTACTAAAAAAATAATATAACATTGGAGGGTTTTTTTTAGGTTTAAATAACCTCTATTAATTTCTAGAGATTTTAATAAAAAGCCCCAATTAAGTTTTATTTTCTTTTTAATAAAAAGCTTCTCGTCACATGTTTGTCATTCCTTTTCACAGATCCACCACTTTTCCTTCGTAAGCATAATCTCTTTAGAGATTTGCTCATATTTCTCACCACTTTCACCGATTGTTCTTCCATATTCTTTCATATCTACCGATTAAAACCACTCTTGAACCGATTAGAACCTTTTTCACTGTTCAATCTCCATTTCTCACTGATTAATCGGTTCGTTTTATGTTTTCTCCCTTTTTTAGGGTTCTACGATCCATTTTAGGGTTATTCGGTCCAGAATCAAGTTCTTCCTCACCTTCTAGGGTTTTCCACCGTTTAACCTAGGGTTTTGGAGTATCTATGAGTTCTCCTTCCTTTTTGCCTTCATTCTCTTCTAGGTGAGATGGAATATGATTTTAATTTGCAGGGGAGGCGCATTCTTTGAAGGTGGAAAAGGTTCTGTTTGAAGGGAAGTCTTACTATCAGAATGTCATGGTCTTCTGGGTGAATATGTTCTTTCGGTTAAATTTGATAATTTTATTGTGTCTGCTCCCTTTTTGTGCTCTTGTTTTATTTAATGATGCATTCTATGATCTTTTTTGCTGTCGTCCACCTATGTCAAGGTTCTGGTTCTTGATAGGGTTATTCAGGTTCCAGAGAGGGATGAGTGTGCCTACCAAGAGATGATAACCCTCGGTAATGTCAAAAATAACCCCTACTAAAATTGCATATTTTTGCAGTGATTTCTCTTCTCTAACAGTTCTTATTCCTGAATAAGTTGTTTGACGATCAGGAAGTGCTTAGAAAATCATCGCAGTGCATTCTCCATTATCTACCGATCGATTTTCTTTCTAGAACAATTAAGTTTAGACTCCTTTTTCCTTTTGCTCTTAGTTTGAGGCCATGCATAAGGGGTTTTTTTTGCAAGTGTCGTCTACTTTTGTTTTCTAGTTCATTATTGATCGGAGGTTCTAAGGAGTCTCTTCGATCACAATTATGTCTTCTGTAGGCGTTTCTAGGATTCCTTTAGCTCAAAACAAGGGTAGTGCACCACATAGAGCTTGATAATATTCTTTTTAAGGTAAGGGAAGCTAGTGTTTGTTTTATTTTGAATCATGAAGTATAAGTTGATGGTTATTAGTGTGCATAATGATTATGCATGAAATGAAAATCAATGTAAATTGTCGTTGGTTAAGTGTGTTTGATGACATGATGATTTTTGACATTCAATAATTTTGTGTTAGACTTGTATGATGAATGTTATTGTTGAGATGTTTGGTAGTGTCAATTTGGTTATAATGTTGAGAAGAAGTGGACTAGGCTGAGTTGTAAGTCATTTTGGTAAAAAAAAAGGGAGGTTTTAATACGTGAATTTTAGATGTAAGGGTCTATGGGGAGAAGAAAATGTAGGACATATTGTAGGGTCAATTGGACTTGTGGGTACCTTAAGCTGTTAAAAATCTGATATGGAAATGAGTATGAGTCAATAGGGTGGTTTAGGAAGGTTTTAAGCTCAATTTAGAGGTTTTGGCTAATGAGATTCTAAAGTAGTAGGCTTGAGTTGAAGTAGAGAGTTTGGGGTTTGGTGTTAGATCATTTTTTACTTGTGTGAACCCTTAATATGTCTAACTTTGTATAAGAATAGGTGGAAGTGAGTTTGGGTGGGTTAGAGTAGGTAAATTTGGTATAGGGTATCCATTTTAAGCTCGAAACATGTCCTTAAAGTGTTCTCCAGGTGTAGGACATCATACAAACCATTTGAATAGGTAAAGAAGACATCTGCAAGGCTAGAAAAGAGGGGTTGAGAGTGTTCTGGTGTGGTGCTCAACGACTCTCAACGGAGCTTGAATGCTAGAAATGCGAGAGGTCTGATGTCCAACTACAAGGGGGTGGCACTCAGGCACCAGAATTGCGAGGAGAATGATGCTTAGTGGCAGGGAGGTGTCGTTGAACTCCAATCTGCATGGTTCTCAAGTGTTGTTTTCTATTATATTGGCATTTGTGGTTTCTTCTGAGCATTGATGTGTATCTTATGACATGTTTGTGTATGTTTTATGAAATGTTATCAGTGTTTGGAACAAGGTTGACGTATGTTTCAAAGTGTGATGGATTAAGAGTTTCTAAGGAGAAATTCGAAGTGTGGTATCAAGTGTTGTTAGTATGAATGTAGGAAGCTCAATGTTGGGGTTTTCTTAATGATCATTAATTCTCAATTAGAGAGGAGTGATGCATGTGGTGAGAGTAGCAGGAGGTCTTACAAGTGTATAACACACCATAGCTCGACATTCATACTATATTCAAATGATTAAGTCTAGGTCTTTGGCATAATTAGGATGCTTGATTTACTTTATTTAAAATATGACGTATGATGAAATATTATAATACCATGTTTCATTCTTTTATCATTAGCTTATCCTGTTTTTTTGTTTTTGGTTTGGTTCTTCTTGTGTATTTGATTTTTCTTGGACAATGATCATTTGATAGGTATGAGCATAGAGTGATGATATGTTTATAGAGAAAGCTTTGGAAGGAGATGCAACAAACAAGTAGTTTCTTTTAGAATGATTGTCTTTTATATAGTTTTGGTTTAAGAATTTGTATATAAAGTTTGGTTTTATAGTGATGTTTAGATAGCTTTAATAAAAATTTATAATTCCTGATAGTTTTTTCTAATATTAATATTACTTAAACGTGATGTTACATATATTGAGTTAGTTAACTATAATATAACCCAAACTATTAATTTTTATACAAAAAGGGAAAGAGTGAAACTATTTTAAAATTTTTTAATAGTTAAATATTTGTGTTATTTTGGACTTATTTTTTAATAATTTTTAAAATGAGAAAAGTTAAGAAAACATAAAATATTTTTTAAATTTCTATTAAATAAATATTTGTGTTATCTTTAATTTGTTGAATGTTAAATAAACTAAATATTAATATTTTTGTTTATTTTTAATATTTATATTCTTTTAAGTCAGTGTTGAATAAAAAATCCTAAATAATAAAAATAAAATAAATTAATGTCAAAAATAAATATGATTATTGTCAATTTAATATTTTTAATATTTTAATTTAGTAGTAGTAGGGTGATCTACTAAAAAAATAAAATACATATGAAAAATGAATAAGATTAGTGTCCGTTAATTAAATACTAATCCTATTATTTTTTATATTTCATTTATTTAAGTTATAAAAATGTCTAACAGTTGGTCAAATCGACGTAAAACTAGTTTAATTAAAAAATTAATTGATTCAATCGAACTAATGTTCATGATTTTGGTGTTGTATACATTTGTGACACAAAACTAACACTAATAATTTTAGTGCAAAAAGCGTTGTTTAACGTTAGCTCATAGATGTCGGTTTGAGGTTCACCAAAGTAATATGATGATCGATCTGTAAATAATTGAAACTAGGAGACGTCGGCTACATGTGTAACCGATGTCTCAAACAATACAGACGTTAGACACACTGCACATGGACGTCTAAAAGGTCTGCAGGAAGGTGAATAGTCGTCATATGGACGTCTCATACGACCACACCAACGTCCACACTCGTCTTTAGACGATGCCTGGCAGCCAGAGACGTCTCTAGTTCTGCCAGGAAGGTCAATAGTCACCACATAGACGTCGGTGCGTTGAGCGCTGACGTTTGTGTCCTGACAGGTTGGTACATGAAATTAATGTTTGTGCTAATAGACGTCGGTGCCCCTTAAAAATGAATGTCTACAGCCTGACAGTCAGGTGGACTGTAATAATTTTTCCGCAATATAGACGGCGGTCAGACAGTTGGTGATGGAATCCTCCCAGATGTAGTCCTCTTTCTACATTTTATTGTATATGTAGTCTAGCTTACAAGGAGCTTGGGTCACTATAAATACCCAGTTCCTCTATTATAATTGGAACTTTTGAGATTAATGAGAATAAACTTTTCTAATTCAGAAAATTATTCTCTCTTGAAAGTCACTTGGCTAGGGAGTCCAAGACTTCCTCTAGCCACCTTCCAAGACACACAACCTTCATTGTCATTTTCCACTTTTCTCACCGTGCTTTCTCTCTCCATCACTTGACTTCACCATTACACCATTACACTTCTAACCAGAGGCGTCAGCTACACGCAGCCACGCGTCAGAGCTTTGCTTCGTCAGCATATCCATTTCCTTCACAGCACGTTTCATCAACACATTTCATTTTCACATTCTCAGACCATGTCTTCCTCTCGAGCACATCAAAGACTTTTTCTCGAGATCTCGTCTCCGTCACCAACCTGTTCTTCATCTCAGTAAGCCTCCTCACTCACAGATTTGCACACATCTTCATTACCACATATTTTCATTCGTCAGTTCATCACAGATCTACCATTCTTCTCGCACCTTGAGCTAGGGTTTCCTTCGTTTTTCATTGTTTCCCATTTTTCACCGTTCAAAACACCATTTCTACCGATTAATCGGTCCGAATCGCATTTTCCTCCCTTCTCTAGGTTTTCCACCGATTGAAATTAGGTTTTCCTTGAGTCAGATCACGATCTCAGCGAGTTCGCACTCGAACTCGCATTCTCTCTTCACTATTAGGGTTTTCCTCTCTCGATTTAGAGGTTTCCAAACACTTTCCGCTGCGTCGTCTCTTTCGGAGGAAGTTTCGAGGACTTGTGACACGCCTACAGTTTATTTCTCGGAACTATTCTTCCATGAGTTGGTGACGTTTATAACATTAGAGACGTCAGTCATCCATGCAAAGGACGCCTAAAATTCGCGCCAGTAATTATATGTAAATTATAAAGACGTCAAATTAGTGAGAGCACCGACGTCTATAACATTCTAGGTGCCGGTGGATTAACACAACCGACGTCTATAGTGCTTTATTCTGCAGAACGCGAACCCGCGAGCAGTTACCACTATTGATCATCTTCTTCCTCGCGCTTTCTGTTGTGGCATTGTTGTCTAGGTTGATTTTCTCTCTTTTGCACCATTTAAATTCAGTTTTACTCCAATTAAGTTACTCTTTGATGAAATATCTTCCATTTGAATCGATTAAATTTCGTTTTCGTTGCGTTTTGATGCAGTTTGTGGCGTGTTCTTGGGCGAAGTTTTTGACCATTTTTGGCCTATATTTTTGGGTGTGCAGTCCTCCATTTCCCTCCATTGCTGTTTTAATTTGCTAAAAAGGTTAGCTTCTTGTTGAAAACTTTTATTGTATGTGTGTTATTGTCTTTTGTGTATGCATGTTATTGGCTTTTGCATTTGCATGTTTTTGGCTTTTAGGTATGCATGTGTTATCGGCTTTTGAATATGCATGTGATAAATTTTGGCTGTGTTATTATAATTGGCATGTTAGATTATAACTATGAAATCACTGAGTTAAACTTAGTTCCCGTTTGAAATTTAACACAAACGACTAATGTTTTAATCGTTTGTATTATATTTTGAATTGTTCGATTGGACAGTTTGGGAAAATTATTTTTCATAAATTTGCTATAACATGTACGTTGGAGTTTATGCATAAGACTGATGAAATTTCAGTTCATTATTTGTGTTGTTCTCCGAATGCATATTTGATTGTGGTCATTCTTGTGACTACTCTCATTTCGTGTATTTCGGAGAACAATGCGAAATGTTGCCGAAATTTTATCAATTTATGATGTAGACATCTTTGCACATGTCTTAGCAATTTATGAAAAATATTTTTCCTGAATGGGTAGGGCCTAACCTTGGGAGATTTAAGAATTTTATACTGATGAACTATGTTACGAACATAGTATGGATTGAAGCTGGATGAATGCACATCGCATCTCTGAAGAATATGAGAAGGGTGTTTCAGTGTTCTTGTAATATGTTAAAGAAAATGCAAAGTTTGTGAACGAGACATATTTTTGTCCTTGTGTTCGTTGTCTTAATCAAATACGACAAGACTTAGGCAATTTGCATGATCATCTATTCATGTTCGGCATAACGAGAATGTATACCGTTTGGACTTGGCATGGAGAAGTATTGGACCAGCCTATGACGTCACAAGGAACAAATTATGTGGAAGAATGGATGAGTGATCATTTAGAGGACATGATACATGATGTTGGTGAAGATAACTTTAGAAGAGCTAATTTGTATGATTCTCTTATCAATGATTCAGAGCAACCGTTGTATCCAGGCTGTACGAACTTTACACGTTTGTCAGCAACTTTGAAGTTGTTCACTTTAAAAGCAAGGAACGAATGGACCAATAAAAGTTTCATGGAGTTGTTGGAGTTGTTGAAGGAGATGCTTCCATAAAATAATACTCTTCCTTTTCGAAATTACGAGGCCAAAAAAGTTTTATGTCCAATGGGTCTTGAATATCAGAAGATACATGCTTGCCCCAATGATTGTGTTTTGTACATCAAGGAGTTTGCTTCACTAAAGTATTGTCCAACATGTGGTTTAAGCCGTTTTAAAAATAAATCTGACAAAAACACTGGTGAAGAAGGTACTGATGGTGCACCTAGTAAGGTCATGTGGTATTTGCCTATAATACCTAGGTTCAAACGTATGTTCTCTGTTAAGGAGGATGCAAAGAACCTTAAATGACACGTTTTACGAAGAAAATGTGATAATCTTCTTTGACACCCAACAGATTCACCACAGTGGAAGAAGATCGATGAAACATTTCCAGAATTTGGTGCAGATCCAAGAAACTTAAGACTTGCACTTGCAACTGATGGTATGAATCTGTACGGGAACTTAAGTGGCAAACACAGTTCATGGCCACTTATGTTGATGATATACAATCTTTCTCCTCTGTTGTGCATGAAGAGAAAATATGTCATGTTGTTAATGATGATACCTGGCAATGACATTGATGTTTACTTGGAACCTTTAATTGATGATATGAAATTGTTATGGGAAGAAGGTGTCGAAGTGTTTGATTCAGATGTTGAAGAGAATTTCCGTTTGCGTGCAATGTTGTTTTGCACTATAAAAGATTTCCCAGCCTATGGAAACTTGAGCTGTTATAATGTTAAAGGACATTTTGCATGTCCGATTTGTGAAGAAAACACTAGTTACCTTCAATTGAAGCATGGTCAGAAGACGATTTATACAAGACATCGAAAATTCCTTCCTCGCAATCACCCTTATCGTAGATTGAAAAAACATTCAATGGAAGTGTCGAGGATGGCGTTGTGTGCAGACCCCGGAATGGTGAAGAGGTGTACAACAAAGTCAAAAACATTGACATTGTATTCAGAAAACATTCCTTCCTCGCAATCACCCTTATCGTAGATTGAAAAAAACATTCAATGGAAGTGCCGAGGATGGCGTTGTGTGCAGACCCCGGAATGGTGAAGAGGTGTACTATACAAGACATCGGAAATTCCTTCCTCGCAATCACCCTTATCGTAGATTGAAAAAAAATTCAATGGAAGTGCCGAGGATGGCGTTGTGTGCAGACCCCGGAATGGTGAAGAGGTGTACAACGAAGTCAAAAACATTGACATTGTATTCAGAAAACATCGTAAAAGTGCATATGAAAAAAATGTTTGGAAGAAACGATCTATATTTTTTAATCTTCCTTATTGGTCTAAACTTGATGTTAGACATTGTATTGATGTGAGGCACGTAGAAAAAAATGTTTGTGACAGTGTCATCGGAGCTTTATTAAACGTGAAAGGAAAGACCAAAGATGGAATAAAAGCAAGACAAGATTTGGATGAAATGGGAATCCGAACAGAGTTACATCCATGACAATAGGTAGAACGCACTTATTTGCCCCCAGCCTGTCATACTCTTTCTAAAAAAGAAAAACAAAGTTTTTGTAAGTCTTTAAGAAGTGTGAAGGTTCCACAAGGTTATTCTTCTAATATTAGTAACCTTGTTTCTATGCAAGAGCTAAAGTTAGTTGGTTTAAAGTCTCATGATTGTCATATATTGATGCAACAATTGTTACCAGTTGTTATTCGAGGCATATTACCTCCTTCTGTTAGGGGTATTCTGACACGTCTGTGTTTGTTCTTTAATGCCATTTGCAAGAAAGTTGTTAACCCTCGATGTTTAGATCAATTGGAAAATGAAGGAATAAGACTACTTTGTGAATTGAAGATGTATTTTCCACCTTCTTTTTTTGATATCATGGTTCATTTGATCGTTCATCTAGTCCGAGAAATTCGAATATGTGGGCCGGTTTACCTAAGGTGGATGTATCCTGTTGAAAGATACATGAAAATCTTAAAGGGATATGTCAAGAATCAGTATAGACCATAAGCTTCAATCATAGAGCGATACATTGCAAAAGAAGCCATTGAATTTTGTTCAGCTTACATGCCAAGTTGTGAACCAGTGGGGCTACCCAAGAGCATACATGAAGGAAAATGTGAAGGTAAGGGTCGTGGTGTAAGGATTCAAAGAGTGAGTAGAAAAGAAGTTGATCAAGCTCATTTGTACATCTTAAACAACACTGATGATGTTATTCCTTACATTTCTGAACACGTTAATGAAATAAAGACTTCACACCCAAGAATGAGTGAAAAATGGCATCTTAATGAACATGTCAAAACCTTCCAACAATGGTTTAAGAAAAAGATTTATGCGACTCCACATGTTTCTGAAACTCTATTGAGGTTATCTCGGGGGCCGAACACAGATGTCATTACATATGGTGGGTATTATATTAACAATATCTCTTTTATAGACAAAAGGAAGAAGATGATAAAAGTAGAGTTCAAAATAGTGGGGTTACACTAACAGCTGAGTCAGTGCACTTCTGTAGTTCTAAAGACAAAAATCCAATCACTACATCAATTAGTTATTTTGGAGTAATACAAGAAATATGGGAGGTGGATTATGTGAGGTTTAGAGTCCCCGTTTTCAAGTGTAAATGGGTTGATATAAATTCTGGAATTTCCACATATGGCTCTGGTTCCGCATTAGTAGATCTTAAAAAGATGAGTTTTACTGATGAACCATTTATTATGGCAAGTCAAGCAAGGCAAATATTCTACGTCAGTGATCCAGCGAATGAAAAATGGTCAGTGGTTTTGGAAGGAAAAAACATGCACGGGTTTCATGATGAAGAACCTCTTGATATACTTGACACAACATGTAGCACATCAAGACCCATTGAAGACTCAATTGATGACGTTGTCGATGACATACATGCAATTCGTAGTGATCACGATGAAGGGATCTGGGAGAAAACAATATCTTAATAAGTAACCTCTTGTTTTTTGTTTAGACTTTATATGAACTTTTATTCTGATGAAAATTTCAATTTCAATTCATACTAACCTTGTATATATTTTTCAGGTATGTCGACCTCAGACTCAGCATTAGGACAGACCAGACGTACACGAGGAGTGACACGTTTGCCAGAAGCGACATCTGGATAGGTTCCTGGGCAAAGGAGACATATTGAGATTGACCCAAGAACCGGTGTGGCATCAGGGCCAAATGCTGATAGATTTAGCAGTTATCTGGGTAAGATAGCCAAAACCCATTTATCTATCCTTCATCCAACTTGGGATGACGTCCCAGAGGTCGAGAGAAACCTCTTATGGCAAGATGTTCAGGTATGGTTACTTAAAAAAAAATTCCTTATATACTTATTCCTTTCATCTTATTATGTCATTCACACGTTCCTTGTTTTAAACAGATAAAATTTAATGTTCCAAACACACTTGACATGAGGAAGAAAGTCTTAACGTAGATATGTAAGACATAGAGGGATTTCAAGACAAGGCTGACACGTCTGTATGTATTTGGAGACAAACAACATGAGAATCCATCTCAGCATTATTCCTTCACAAAAGAAGAATGGATGCAGTTTCGTCGATCTCGAGAGAATGAGGAATGGAAGGTATTTATCTTAACCAACAACGTCTTCAAAGCAATTTTTATTATTATATAGTGATGCATAAAAATGGTTTTACAGGGTAAAAGGTTAGCCGCCCAAGAAAGGCAAAGGCTAAATGATGCACCACACGTGTTATCACGAGGTGGTTATGCGAAACTGGAGAAGAAACTTAGAAAGAGTTGAGCGAATGTGTTGGGTCTTGAGTCCCCGGACCTAGCACCTCCACCTACAAGGTACGAGATGTGGAAGGCTGCTCGGACGAAATCAAATGGGAACATGACATCTGCCTCAGCTGTATTGATCTCACAGAGAATTGTAAGTTGAAATTGTAAACATTGTTTAATTGTGTTTTTATCATATCTTGCAATTTAAGTAACGTAACATTTTAAATGTGCAGGATGAGTTGGTTGAGCAGCAGAGATAGGGAACATTTACTCCCCAAGGTAGGGAGGACATATTAACAACGACCATTGGAAAACCGGAGCACCCAGGACGTGTACGAGCAATTCCTGGGTCCATTGGTCTTTGTGACTACTTTGGCCCTGTACAAAAAACAACTCAATCAACGAATTAGGAGGCACTGAGGCAGATGGATCTTCAGTGGGAACAAAGAATTCGTCAAATGGAGCAACGATTCACTGAGCAGCTAGAAGAACAAAAACAAATACAAAGAGCGCTTGAAGAAAAGCTGCAATCCATGATGCAGGGCACCCTGGGTGTGCCCATTGAAACTCCCACACCACCTCCTACCATCACCAAAGGATCCTTCTTTGCTATTGAACCTACTGACTACATTGGTCAGTATGACTTGTTGGTTGATGGGGATCCCGCACACATTGTGGCTATCGGATAAGTAGTTGAGGGAGACCAGACTATTCATGGTGTTCCCATATCACCCCAGCACGTGCGTGTCATGATTGATGAGGTTCGGGATCCCAAGGCATAGGTGCCTGTACCTACTCTAGAAGTTCAATTTGTGGGGGAGGCGATAGAAAGTTTTTTAGCTTGGCCTAGAGCATTGGTTATCACACACATTGGTACTCAACAGAAATAATATTTTTATCATTACTAATTTTTATTATCATTTAAAATTATTTGTTCATAACTTTGAAAATGTTATCTTCAGTTCACACGTCCTCAAAAGCAGCCGATGCATTGTTGACAAACTGGCAAGTGTACCAGATCGTATCAAGTAATAATAAAATGGTAAGTCCAAGTATCGTTTTCCCAAGAGACTCACGACACTAAACTGTTGTGCTTTTGCTTAACCAATCAAGACTATAAAAATAATATTGTGGGTTTTTGAATACGGAAAAATAAACATGAATGTAATTTGATCAATTGAGGTTAAACATAAAAGTGGATGGATGATGTTGATAATATGAGATGGATTTGTTGCCAGGATTTAGATTTCACCCAATCACTCTCATAAATCTACTATTCTTATTTGATTCGCTTTATTATCATATTGTCATGCAAACTTTCTTGGCCTCCCCTTAACCCAATCCCTCGGCGAAAAGAGACTATTACTAATTACCGGCTTGCTATCCCTAGCCTCCCCTAGCAACTAGCAACGCATTACAAACAGAAGCAAATACTATTGGTCGTCCTACACCCTATCCCTAGGTGGTATTGCTTAACCAAGGAAATTCTCACCAGTTCGTGACATTACTGTACGTCCTCGTATCAATAAAGGCAAATATCAGTTACCGAATGAGTTAAACGATAAAAGCTTTAAGCACAGTATGAGAACCCAACAATTGATAATCAAAGCATATGAAAATCATATAAATAAACAAGAAATTCGATATATGAGAGTTTAGAGGTTACTTCTTTTCCCAGCAACAAATAAGATTAGTTCTCCATCATCATGGAGAAACTAGGTGAATAATGGAATGAAAGAGATACAAACCCTAAAAGGGAGAAAAGGAGAGCTGTCATCATCCCCAAATCTACCCCAAAGGGGTGAAAAGTGTGTTTTTGTGCCTAAGCCATCAAAAGATACAAACCCTAGGACGTTCTGGCCTTTAAATAAGGCATAAAAATAACATAAAACAAGCCCAAGCCCAAACAGATCATAAAAATCACAGAAAACAGGTCCAAGCCCAGCAGACAACCGCCCGGCGTTACACTTTTGCCGCCCGGCGGTTTGCCTCTTATCGCGCTACCGCTCGACGTCAGGGGTCCACCGCCCGGCGGTTTGCCTCTTATCGCAAAACCGTCAGGCGTCGCTGCCTTGGTGCCAACTCCTCGCATTTGGCCGCCCAGCGGTGCAATTCTGCCGCTTGGCGGTTTCTAGACTCTTCTTTTCTTGATTTTCTTCCTCTATCTTGAGTCTAAGGCCTTTATCTTCACCTCCATTCTTCACTTCCATCAAAATTGCTGCAAAACAATGCAAAACAAGCATAATATCGCTAAAAACAACTTTTGACTCTCGACTAACTCATTTATTGAGTTTTGTTTGATTTCAAGCTCATTCTAAGCAGTAAAGGGAGTAATTTGGTCTAAAATAGCACATGAAAATAACGGTTTTTCAACCGTTATCATGCATGAGGCACTAATACCTGAATATGATGATGGTGATGACATGGCTGAAGCGGAGGATGATCCAATAGCAAAACTATTGTCAAACATTCCCAAGTTCAACAAAGGATCAATACAAATATACTGGGATTTACGAGTATTTGGTCTCCCCCCCATATGCCAGTATATATCACATTCAATGATGTATCGGAGATAATTGCGGGAGACAAGATATTGAATATTTCCATTATTCAACTCTGGTGCATGTAAGATAGTTAATTTTGTCTACCATAATATTTTAATTTAGATGCCTACTTTGTAACAAGTTAACTTTGTTGTTATAGGTACATGGACACAGTCATTGTAAACCAAGGTCGGTCTTCCGTTTACGGATTTGTTGAACCTCAGACCGTTCAACGTTGTGGTAACACAGTTAAAATCAAACAAAATTATTTGCAAACATGAATGGCTAAGTCAAACAGAGACATATACCTTATGTCATACATTGATGATTATGTGTTGTTTTATGTAAAAGGTAATTAAAGTTTACATAATTAGCTACTAACTATTTATGATGTTCCAAAGAGGGCTCACTAGCAGCTGGTGGTCCTCATTCCCAAAAAAAAGTACAGTTGTATTCTTCTGTTTGCTGCAAAGGAAGATGAAAAATGACTTGAAAACCATGCTTCAAGGGTAAGTGTTTCGCTAAAAATTACTTTTAAATTCATGTCGGCCTTAATTTTTTATGATTTCATATTTGTATTAATATTACTTTCTGTTTTAATGTAAATAGAGTAATGGGTAAATCTCGAGGAAGCTAAATCAAGTCTTGTATCCCAAGGTTTGGTGCATTTATAGTTTTAATTCATTCACTATGTTATTCAATGATATTAATTCTTGACTATATTTAGTTTGTCATTTTAGTGTAACAGATAGCTAGATTCATGGGAATGTGGGTACTATGTGATGTCTTGGATTAAAACCATCATTCGAGCTGACATTACAGATAACTCGAATGAGGTAATAATCATGCTTACTTTGAAAACATCAAAAATCAATTAATACTTTTGAACATATATCATACCATAATCAATATTTCTTAATTGTGCAGCGCTTCAACAATTCATCTGCTTTACCCAAAGGCACGATAAAGCAGCTAAGGCAGGAGTGGACAACTTATCTTCTGCAAAAGTGGAACTAGCAAGACTTATTTTTGTTGTTTTCAATTACTTAGGTTTAGTTTTCGTTTATAATTTCATTTTTTTGATATTTGATTGCATTATATCCATTTATAGCTCAAACAGACAATATTTATTATAAACAATTGTTCTAGGAAAATTTTCTGAATTTCAATTGTGGTTTTATTCGAAAAATAAAATATTTATTAAAAAAAAATACCCAGTAGACGTCGGTTAATACACAAACCGACGTCTACAGACATCTGTCAATGCACAAATCGACGTCTAATAAGTTACAGTGGATAAAACGTTCCAGAGCGTACAGACGTCTCTTTGTTGACCACTAACGTCTATGTGAACGTCTATTGTGCCTATGCCTGACGTCTATTCCCACATCGTCTGTGTACACAGCCGACGTCTAATAGACGTCTGTCATAACCTTACTGATGTAAACACCCGAATAGACATCAGTTCAGTAAGTGGCATCAAAAACCCAAAATAACCGACGTTAAACAACATTTTTGCACTAGTGTAAGTATTTAGTGATATGTTTTTGTTTGTTAATGTCTCTTTTTAACTAACACTGAATATTAATTTTCTTTCATAGTAATATGACGTGATATTATTTCAAATGAAATATTTTTAAAAAGTAGGTAAATTAATTTTAAAAACAGGTAGATTCATGTTAATAGTATGTGTTCTTATCTAGTTGAAGTACATATTTTGAGACCAAATTCTTTTTTTTTTCAAACTTATTTACCAATTATTTTTTATTACTTCGAAATATCTTTTTTCCAACAAATAATATGGAGGGAGATGTCTATAAAGAAACTTTAAGTTAGTAAATAATTTAGGTATGGTAATAAATATATAATCAATGTGTCTTGTAAATACATAAAAATGTCATGTATTTATGGTATTTTAATCAATATTTTGATGTAATGAACCTTTGTTAATTAAATTCATTCATCGTGATTCTTTATTTCATTCTCTTATTAAGTTTCTTTCATATAATTTTTGCTATGTTTTTTTCAAGAGAATGAAATATTGCATCTGGAAGAGTACGAGGAATAGAGAAAATATATAGAATTACAAGAAAAATTATACCAATTTAAGATAACATATGACATATGTGTTACAGAAGAAACATTGATGGGATAGACTAGTTGGACTTAATAATTGCTTAAGTCCATTTTCTCATTATTAGTGTAACTTTTATATGTTTTTATTTAAATATTTCATATGTCTTCTTGTCTAAGAAAATAGGCATTTACCTTATAAGCAACAACTAAGGCTAAACAGAGATTAGTATTGAATTTGAATTGCATGAGCGTGTGACTTTCAAACTGTGGACGTTAATTCATCATTGACTTTTGATGGACAACTTTAAGTAACGTTGGCTTAGTAGATGCTTATTCATTATTAATTTTTAAATTAATTTTCAATAATAGTTTAAATTGTACAATATTTCTATGCTAAAATATACATAAACACTAAAAAATTTAATAATTTATTACAAAAATATCACTATATCCATTTAGCAACAAATAAATTCATCAGTAATATTTTATATTGAATCACAAAATTTATTAAGGAACATATGTTTCAATTATTATAAATGAATAATATTTATCAATTAACATTACATTACTAATAATATTTTTATTGACAAATTTTTATTATTGTAATTGTCAAAAAAAACTATTATTATTAACATATTTTTGCGGTTTATGACAGATACCAATCATTGATAAAATTAAAATATTTTCTTTTTTAGTATCTAGAACTGTCAAAATGGGTAATTCGGTCCGGCTCACAACGGTTTGTCACTTAGTGAGCCAACCCAATTCAGTTCATTTATTAGCGAGTCAGAAACATTCAAATTCGGCCCGACCGACCACAGGTTGGTGGGTAAATGGGTTGGTTCACTATCTCACTTAATTACAATTTTTTTTAAATAAAAAAATTACAAACTTTCTATAATTCAAATCTAAACAAATTTCATTTCCAAATTTCACTCCCAACATGAGTGTTTAATTAATTTTGAAAATAGGAAACTTAAATAATTTTTTCAAGCAAAAAAAAAATATCTTTTTATAAAATTAAAATTAAATTTTAATAAAATAAAATTAGGTAGGTGGGTTAGTGGCTAACCAGGCCCACCACGGGTTCAACCCGCATGAGTCAGGTTTAAATGAGTTAGGTTAAAATCTAACCCGCATAAAAAAAATACAATTTTTTCAAACCCAACCCGGTTCAAACGCATGGTAGGCTTGATTGACCCACGGATTGTGACTCATTTGACAACTCTATTAGTATCTATCATTACATCACTTATTACATTATATGGATTATAACAAATAAATCATCATAAAAATAATTTTTCTTTGCATTAGTGATTGTTAAATAAGTTATCTACGTCAAATATCCATCAATGTACCTTCATTTTAAGCTCTTTAAGTGAGTTACTTGCGAAATTAGCTAAATGTTGTGATTTTGTTGAGACCTTTCAGTTCGTACTTAATGCAATAGCATAGAAGAGTTATAAGCTTAATTATTTTTTCCTTTTGAAAACAAGTTCTCTTTTTAATCGTTAGGATGAGACAAAATTTCAAGCAAACTGTGCATTATATAACATGTGCAAACATAAGCAAATTTACATAATTCTTTTAAGTGGCTGCTAATTTCTCTATTATACTACTATTTCCAACCAAAACAAGCAACTTATGCTAAAATCTCCAAAGGTGACGCGCAAGAAGAGGTTGACTTTAAATCATTCGCTTCTTATGTTGAACAGAGTGAGTGGTGAAGAAGGGGGGAAGAATTTAATAAAGGAAGTGTCAGTGACTTTATGAACTGACAACGTCTCTTCACATTCACATTCCTAGGCCCAATAAAGATCAGAGTTACTAAGTTTTTATATGAAAGAAACTTTTAAGAAAGACGCGTCGGGTTAAGGAAAATTGGTAGCTGCTTAACTTTAGGCATACACTAGCATGTGAGATGAGTCATGGTCTAGGACCTTCTGGCATGGCTTTTGCACATAATTGTAGTTACAATAGATATCCAATAATAATAAAAACATATTTTAGTGTTTGTTCGTGAGAGTGAGCGAAGAGAGACCAAAGGGTAATGCATGTTGATTTGAGGGAAGCAATAGGGGCATCCCTCGGTACACGCCGAAAATGGAGCTGCCACATGACGTTAAGACATTATTTGTTACACTGATTCACGGCAAGTTTTTTCTATCAAAAATCATACGAGGGTTTTGGGTCAGAGATTCTCAGAACTCAGGTTCACTTCTTGCTGACCCCACTTACTTTTCCTCTTTACTTCCCTGTTTGTAAATTCTAATAACATGTATTAACGGTGGATAGACTTTAACGATCTGATATTAGGTTAAAAGTGAATTTTAAATTTAACTTAATTTTATAAAAAAGACGAGATCTACACTCGCTTATATTATGAATGCATTCATTTGTATATTATGAATTGACCTTATCTTTAGTTGGTGAAATTAAAAAAATTATTTTTTCTCCTTTATTTATTATTTAATTAGTCCTAAACTATCGATCATTGGTTAATATATTTTTAGTACTTTACCTATGTTTAAAATTTTAATATATTTTAATTTTCAAATTTTAAAAATAATAAATTTAACATTTTTAACTCAATTTATGTTTAAACGTATTTGTGGTTAATATTTGATTTCTTCATGTAGTTTGATATTTTCTTACTTTAATATAAATTTGAAAACATATTTGGTAGGTTAAAAAATTTAACAAAATTAAATTAAAACAACTATATTTATTTATTTCGAAAACCAAAATATATCAAAATTTTAAAAAATTACAAATTCTAATTTTAACAAAATTGAAAAACTAAAAAGATATTTAACTCTTGTCTTTTCCATCATTTAATCTACATCAATGAACATATATATAAACTTCAATCCAGAGAAATTGATTTCACTAATGGTACTACAGATAGTAGGATTAAATTTTGCAGATAGGAGAGATTGAAAAAAGCTTCTGATTATGCTTTACTTTTAGACTTTTGTAGATGAACCCAAATAACAGTTACTAATACTATATTAGAAATAATAATTGTGTTTAAAGTTGACTACAATCTCTCTCTCTCTCTCTCTCTCTGTCTCTCTGGTTAATAGGGAATCAAACATTTTGTGTGCACATGGTTACGGATCTGCCACCAAAAAATCATATTACGTCTTTCAGTGCTAACAGAAAACGGTCACAATGTGAACTGAACAGCTAGGGACATGTGGGAGTCAGAGATGGAATATATCCTCTTGAAGAAGCACGTGCTCCATTCTCTATAATCCTCATTGTTGTGTCGTATTACAACCAAATATTACTAAGGTTTCATCCTTTTTCCCTATAAGAAATTTCACCAACTTGCATTGGATTGATTGATTTCACAATTTAAAATGTTTTGTAGCTTGCGTTTCTTGCGCTGGCACCCTAGCATAAACAACACACACATATATAAGATATAGAATTCTGGGAAATCTGATTCGGTTGTGTTGAAAAGTTTCGAATTGAAAATAAACCTCTTAAGCTCTTACAATTTGAACAATCATCAGCAGCAATAGCTGCATTTAACATGTTCATAGATTCTAATTAAGGTATATGATACGAGAGTTGGTAGTGTGATTATCATATATATACCTCCACATGAAGCTCCACATTTGATTGTTGCAGAAGTAGCAATTTTGATTTACTACAATACATATTTCAAGGCTTGAAATCATGTAGGCTAGGTTGTTAGCCATGTGGCATGTCTATTTGGGAAATTCTTTATAATAAATACTATGGAGGTCCCTTAACTTGTGCACTGTTACATGGGCAGTGGTAGCTCTGTCTACTCATAAAATCATGCCTAGAAATAACCAGTTCATTGGTTGAGCTTCATTTTCCACAGACAAAATTCTGCAGAAAAAGCAAATTTTCACTACACCTGTATCATATATTCTTAATTTGACAGTTTCTTAGCTGTCAGGTAAGGAGAAAATAATATAGATATATAATGAGTTGATAAAAGAACTGAAAATTTATTAAAAAATCTGACTGGATAATTAGAATGGGAAGGGAATTATATAATGACAGTGATTTTGGTCCCAAGGATGGTTGATTACACAATGCTGTTGCAAGTCTTGCATATATAGAACCTTAGGATGGTCCTTGAGCGAAAAGGTGTGAATTTAATTCGAGAACCTCTCAGTGATAGTCCGTCTTATCATCTTCCCACTTGGTTCCGTGCAAATTGGTGCAGCAATGGGGTCTGGTCGTTGTAGAGAGAATTTATTGCGCCTAAATGAAACAACTGGTGACTACAAACTTCTAGCTAAGGAATTTAAAGGCATAATGGGATAACAGTAATACCCAAATTTCATTTCCCATCAGTCCATTCAATGCTACAACCTCCTGCTATAACATCACCTTGATTGATTAGTCATGGTGGGTGATGAGAACATTTTGAAAATTTACTTCAATTTATGTGGCCATCACTGGCCTTTCAATTTTCCCTTTCAAACTATTGAGGGTACATTAGGTTGTTAAAGGTCCATTACCTTAAGGAATAAGAGTGTATTGTAATTATTTTGATTGAGGAAAGCCCAATCAGAATTTTCTGTAGTCAAAGTGAGGCCTTTGTCAAACTGTGGCCTAATGGATGGTGGGGTACCCTTTGAGGACCCATTTTGGGAACTATAATACAAAGTGGGTACCACTTAGATATGGAAGATAAGGGCAATTTTGGAGTTAATGCCTTCCAACAATTCATCTTCACTCACTCTCAACCTATAGTTGGGTCCATCAAGCTTAGCTGTGGTATGAATGGATAGCATCATAACCCTAGCACAGGTCCCATTGCCAATTAGTGATTCAATTAATTTACCAAAGGATTAGATAGTGCTAAAGATAATTGCATAAGGTTCCATCCACCTATGTGTTTGTGCATTTAATGTTATGCATATGAATCTATTAAAGGAGGAGGTTTACTGGGAGACACATTATCAAATGAATCCGAATTCAATCATATAAAGGATTGATATTACTCTCTATCTAAGATCTTAAAGTAATGGGTTCATCTTTATATAATATTTTACTTTTTCATTTCTATCCAGTGTAAAACTTAGACTCACGTTTAAATTCCAGCAATACAGAAAAGCAGTTTTATAGTTTGGAAATTTGACAAACATTATTCATGCATTAATGTGGCCTAAGTGTGAGAGGCTATAAGATGGTTATTGATTGATTAAAAAATTGGAGGGATCGAAGACAGACATTCGTGGGGGACCCGTGAGGATCACGTGCCAGCATTTGTAAGACAAAAGACAGGTGCCCAACAAACCACCGTCTTCTTCACACATACATACCCACTCCCTTCCTCATCTCTTCCTTTGTTGCATGCATTTCTTCACCTTCTCACATGACCTTGTTCTCACTTTTCACAGGTTCTTTGCATGAATTTCGATCTTGGTAGGACCTTTTCTCCATACCAAGCTCATGTTACCCACATCAATCATACTCTTATTGGACAGGTTTTAACTGGACAACTTCCAAGTCCCTTTTGCTTTGTAAATTATTCATGTTGCATTTTCTAGTGCCTATGGTGGCTGTGACTTGGATAATCTCTTCAACAGTTTGATTAGAAATCAAGAATTTGATTAACTGTAAATGTCATCGGGCACATCGATTATTCCAAACAAATGTCACTTCTTGTTTCCAATTCAACAAATAATTGACTCATCTTCTGTCTTTATTTGTTTTCGTTAATGACATATAATCCTATAACAATAATAATGCTATAAAATTTAGTGTTGCTACGTCATTGTATTCCCACTCTCACTAAACCAGAGTTTGAGTGAAACTATTCTTGTCTGTGTTTATATTTCACAATTATTTATAATTTGTAATGAGTTTCATTGTGGTATAGGTTTTCCGAAACAAGAAATATCGTTAAGATAAATTCTAATCATAGTTTTAATATCATATTAGAAAGTCTAACTCAATCCCACGAAACCGACTTATAAAATAAGGTTTGCACCACACTTATATATTATAAATTAGTCTTACCTCTAGTTTATGTGAAATTTCCAACAATAATAAAGGTTTTTGTTAGTCATTAACTCTTGACGAATAAGAACCTTCTAGACTTTACCTTTCATTTCATGTTACTTTATTTTCTTTACCCGTTTTTCTAACAGGTTTTTCTGCTCTTGTTCTTTTTGTTGCTTTCTGTGCCTATGATACTATCTGCGGCACTATTTGATTATGCCCTACCCCATGTTGCAACCTCACTTTTAATTAGTTCAAGGAAATTGCTATTACATTTGTTAAATATGTTGAACAAATGTCTCTAGTTGTTAAAAATAATACTTAAAAAACTATTACATACCAATAGAAAAAAATTGTTTGCTCATCAGACTTAATTTTGAGAGTAGTTTTTATTGATGAATTAAGATATATTTAATTGTTTGCATAATATTATTATATATTAGACTATAGAATGTGAGTTTATATGTTAGAGCCTTCAATGTTTATCCATATTGTTAGTATAGACTTTTAATATTTATACAAGTATTTACTTATTTTAATTAAAACAAGTTATATCCAATGTTAATGACTATTTTTTTATGGTAATATACGATATTTTTATTTTAGTGCAATAGGTCATGAATAAATTTAAAGGTACAAAACTTCTCTACCTCATGGGCTGATGAATTTTTTACACATGTAATCGACCTTTCTCGAGCAACATCCCGTTGGAAACATCAGAAACCAGGCTCCTAACCATTAAAAGATAAAAGTATTTTCAATTTTTGTAAATGAAGGACCAAATGATTTTTCCACTAGATTCCATTTTCCAATACTTGGGAGAGTTTGAAGGTTGTTTTTAGATAAATGTGTTCAACCTCAAGAGTAATTTCTATAAAAAAAAACATGTGCCAATAAATTACTTGATAGTGATATTCTTTGTGAGTATTGGGAGAGATTTAAGGTATTATGTTCAAGTTGTCCCATTATCAAATTAGCAAGAACTCCTAATCCAATATTTTTTATGAGGATTGACCATTATAGATAAGAGTATGATGGATATGCACCAAGTGGAAAGGCTCTTGTGAACAAAATTCTAACCACGAGAAGGAGTTTGATTGATCAACCATGGCAACCAAATCACAAAATTCACCATGAAAAAAAGTACACTTGTAAGAAGTATTCTTTAGGTATAAATTAACTTTGCTTTGGTGTTCCAACAACGACGACAAAATAAAATTGATAACTTAATCTCATTGTTGGAGCAATGTACTTCACCAAAATCATCAACAACAACAAACTTCCAATTAGTTGTCACGTCTCTTTGTGGAGTATGTACTTCACCTAATCATGCTACACATGAATTTTCACATTATCGAGGCATAGGTAGATGCCACAAGTTTTTGTTGCAAATCCCGCAAAAGTTGGTCAAGTTCTTCTCAACAAAATCAAGTAGTTAATTTGTCCACCAACAAATACTATTCTAATTGGAGAAATCACCTTGAGGTGAGGAATCTAGCAACAATAAAACACTTTTCAACAACAACAACTTAAGCCCAATTTTCAATAAAAGTAGGCTCCTAAGCAGCCCAATGTGTGGCAGTCATACGCAACACCTTTTCCACCAAAATTTTCTAAAAATCAAGCACCTTTTCAGGACCATTTAAACCTTATATGGTGAACCCTCTAGCCCACTATGAGTTTTGATATTAATAAACGCTCTTTTGTGATTTACTTATTTGAATGTGAATGCATTATTTGAATATTCTAATATGTGTTCTATGATAGTTAAAGGATTCATAATACCATCTAGTGGTATTATAACAAGTTTGGTGCCAAATGGGTGTTGTTAAATAAATTTCAATTAAGAAAATGGTGTTTTTATAATTTTCTTTTGGTTTTATTTTTTAAATTGCAGAGTCGCATGTAGTTTGGTTTTTGTTTTAGTTTTTATTTTGCTAGGATATAAGTCTGGTTTGATTCTAGTACAATTTTCCGTTCTGGCTTTTTTATTGCATTTCAAGTTTTTATTCCAACTGGTTTAGATGCACGTAAGCGACTATTTTAACTAGCTTGCTCGTGTTCAATGAAAGTAGCGCATATTATACGTAGTAGATTATTATTTTGTGCGTGAGGTTTTTAACAAAGTGGTATCTGAGTTTTATAATCCGAGTATCAAGAGAAAAAGAAAAATAGAGAAGAGAGTCAACCAACGTGAGGGAAACAATGAGTGTTTGTGTGTTTTGTGAGATAGATGACAAAGATTGTTACGTATCCCAGAATGGAACGTAACTAGAGTGCTTCCCTCACACACCCTCACAGAGAAATAATGGCAAAACAAATGAATAAAGACCTCTTTTATTGAATGGAAAAATACTGAATCAAAGAAAACAACCAATAACTGGGAGCATAACCTCCGTCAGTTATCCTGAGAGCATAACCTCTCTACACAACTTCACAATCTAAAGCGTGCCTTTAACCCTAGGCCTCCCCCTTTATTTATACTAATTAATCCCCTCCCAAAATGTACTGAATAATAGAAAATAATCCTATTTACTATATTTAACTTATACTGAATAATATATTACGATCTACCGAATAATATATTATGATACGATCTAGTTACTCTAATTATGCCCTGCGGAATATCTTCTCTCTGAATATCTTCTTTGTTACTTTAATTAGACTCCCGCCTCTACCGTCCGGTTTCCGCTTGTCCCGTTCGGTCCCTCTTATATCTTTTCCTCTCATATACTTTCCAGCCCCTAACATAATATATTACGATACGATCTAGTTACTCTAATTATGCCCTGCGGAATATCTTCTCTCCGAATATCTTCTTTGTTACTTTAATTAGACTCCCGCCTCTACCGTCCGGTTTCCGCTTGTCCCGTTCGGTCTCTCTACCATTCGGTCCCTCTTATATCTTTTCCTCTCATATACTTTCCAGCCCCTAACAAAGATAGTCAATGGGATGAGTGTGCTACAATTGTCGGAAAAGATCAATTACAACAATTTGTGTTTGTAGATGAAGGTTCTTCTTGGATCCCAAAATATATGGCACATAGTAGAGAATGTGTGCCTTGTTATAATCACTAGTGTAGTCAGGAGAAACGACATCGGTTATTTTTGCCAATAGACAACGGTTCTTGAACCGAGGCATACACAGGCAAGACAAAAAGTCTATACTTTTATGCCTTGGTTGTCAATCGAGGCAAAAATATAGAGGATTTCGCCTCGGTTCAAAGTTAACTGAAATAGTAGAGTTTTTGATTTTTTTTTTTAATTTTTTTTCGCAGGACTTTATGCCTCGGTTCCCTATGAACTGAGGCAGTATGTCCATCCTATCCAGGCAATCCATCAAGTTCACTCTTGAACCCTTTCAGCGCCAATGATGACCTGAATCCAATCTTCCACTGCTCCATTCTCTACCAAGCAAGATACCAGCCTTAAGCTCATCCTTTACCTGCATCAAACAAAACAAAGGGACCAAATCATAGACTTCAAGCTGCCAAAATCATATTCTATGCTTTAATGTTTGTTAGGAATATTAAATCTAAGAAAAATGTAAGGCAAGATCTACTTTTATCATCTTCATCCGTGCTTCAGACATTCTTGAGTTTTCACCTTCTCCATTTTTCTGGTCATCAACCAATTGGTGAATCCCTTGTGTGAATCCTGCATCAGAAGCCAACATCTCGGTTCTTCCATAAAACTATAAATCGAGTCGTCACTTTTGCCCTGCATCAAACAAACCTATAGAGACAAATCCCCGACCAAAATTTGATTCAAGTTTCTTTCATTTCCCTTTTCGAATCCAATCATAAAAGAAAATACAAGATAGGGGTTTCCTATTATCTGTGGTTCCTCCCATACTGTTGCCATCATCCACCGTCACCAACTACCATGGGCGCCATCACCAGGTTCACGCCAATCACCATCCTTCATCTTCATCGTCAATCATCTCCAATGCATCTCCATCTTCTCTGTCAACCACAACCGCCGTAAGGCCTCCACAGAAACCAACCGAGAATCGCGCCCTGACTATCTATTCAACAAGCCGCCGTGATCAATGCTCTTCTGGTGCATCACCATTCATCATCTTCATCTGCCATCATCGTCGCTGCCAAGGAACTCTATTCAACTATTTTCTTCGCACTGTGGCACCATCGACACCATCTTCTATGCTCGTCAAACAAATTAGATCGGCGAGCCGCCCATCATCGCTGCCACGGTACTCGACTCCACCATCGCGCCTCCCCTCCGCTTTCGACGCCGGCCACCATTGTCATCCTCACCGGAGCGCAAGCTGCTGCAATGGAGGAAAGAGCCTCCCCATGCTGTGGTTGTCAATTGGGAGAAGGGAGATTGCTCTCTTTGTTTCTACCTAGAGGAAAGAAAACCCAAGCAAAAAAGCTTCGTTCAAACTTGCAAAGGCCTTACTGCCTCGAGTCCAAAGGGAACCGATGTCGTAAGTCTTTTTCACATGGTTAACTGCACAAGAGTCAAGTCAATTGTAGAGACCTTTCTAGGTTTTAAGGCGCATTTTTCCAGGTTAAACGAGCTGTGGTCGAGCTATCCATGGTGTTTAGCCAAGTTGGCTGGGTTGTCTAGGACCAAGATTTTTCAGACCTCGGTTTCAAGGTTCTAGATCTTAGTTTTGAAATTTTTTAGGGTTATTATGGGGTTTTTTATATTGGCCGACCTCCTAGTGATGTTGGCTGAGCAATTTGAGGAGTTGGCCAAGGGATTTGTGGTTTGGCCGAGTTGTATGACTGAGTTGTTTGGGACCTCACTTTTGGGATTTTGGATCCTTACCAACCTCCTCGTTATGTTGTCTGAGCTGTTTGAAGTGTTGGCTAGGCTATATACGGTTCGGTCGAGCTGTTGTTCCAAGCTATCTGAGACATTGGTTTCAGGGTTCTAAAGCTCGAATTTTGACATTATTAGAGTTGTTTTGGGGTTTTTGATGTTGGATGACCTCCTGGTGAGGTTGGCCGAGCTATTTGAGTTGTTGTTTGAATTGTTTAACTTTTGGTCGAGTTGTATGGTGGTGGTGTTTAGAGACCTTGATTTTGGGTTCTAGAAATTGTTTGAGTGTGGTTCAGGTCAGCTTGGGGATTTTAATACCTGACTGAGCTGTCTATGGTGATGGCTGACCTCTTTAAGCATTTTTTCGAAGGTGAGATTGAGCTATTTAAATCACTTCTGTGTTGTGTAATGTGATTGCCAAGTATTATAGTATGTGTTGAGTTTTTTAGGGTGTTTGTGGTGTTGGTTGATTTGTTTCTCCTTATTGTTTGTCTAATAAACCATGTTGTTGTGTTGAATATGGTTGAGGCAATGGATTGTATGTCATCTTAAGTACTCTTTAGTCGTGATACGAGAAAGTCATTGTTTGATGGAAGTATTTTTTTAGTGAACAGGAAAGTCCTACGTTGGTGCGTAGGCCCTATTTTGGTAAACATGAAAGATCCACATTGGTACATGGGCCCCTATTTTGGTGAACGAGAAAGTCCTACGTTGGTGCGTAGGCTCTATTTTGGTGAATAGGTCCTTTGTGCTGGAGTACGGAAGATGATATATAACGCGATAGTGATTGGAGGTTGTGACATAGTTTATCTGGATAAAAGTTTGGATTAACAATGTATTTTGTGTTGTGAAATGGATTTATGTTTGGAGCTTATATACTATTAGATAATTGTATTATAATCATTGTGTTGTTATGTGTTTTTTGATGTTGGTGTTGTTAACTCATCCTTGCATTTGTGGTGATGGTTTCCACCTACTATGATCGTATTTATACGGGAGCAAATAATGTTATAGAGGATGTTGTTATGATGTTGATGCTGTGTAAATCGAGAGAGGAGTGGACAATTATTATAGGGGTTTTCAAAACGTTTTTTTCATTTAAATAAAGGGTTAAATATGTTTTTAGTCCCTATATTTTGGGGCGATTTTGGTTGTAGTCCCTGTTTCAAACTAAGGTACAATTTAGTCCTTCAACTTTAGAAAACTCTGGTTTTAGTCATTTTTACCAAATTTTTTTAACTTTATTTGCTGTTTCAAGCATGTTTCATTATAGCATTTGGATTGTTTACACTGTTTGACACATTTTTGCTTCAATGTTAACTGAGAAACGCGTTTGAAACAACAAATAAAGTTAAAAAATTTTTGTAAAAAGGATTAAAACCAGAGTTTTTTAAAGTTGAAGGACTAAATTGTACCTTAGTTTGAATGAGGGACTAAAGCCAAAATCACTCTAAAGTATAGGGACTAAAAACATATTTAACCCTTAAATAAATTATGTTGAGGAGTTTTAGTTTGTTAGTTTGAGTTGCATTGAGACTGTTTATTATTTCTGCAAGTTTTAATTAATTTCACAATGATGTAATATAGTTTTAATTTTTTTCACTATATTGCGATGGTATCAAAGTTGTATTTTTTTCCTAATCAATATACATTATTTTACTTGCATATGACATCTTAAATTGGGTTGTTATAGCATACATTAACCATTGCGACACTACTGCAGGCGACCACAAATCCTCCACACGGTTGCAATCAAGCGAGAAGCCATCATGGAAGTCACCATGCACAAATAAAAAAATAAAACCCTAAAAGAAAGAAGGAGAAAGGAGAAAGAAGATGAACTAGATCACATTATTTACTGATAGATTTTTTCTTCTGTAATTACTGACATATATAAATTTTTGACAATAAATATTATCAACTATATTTTTGCTGACAAATTTTGGTTTGTTAGAAAAAAGGTTGTTAAGTCGGATTTTTAACATTTCTAACAAATTTTGAACGTTGGTAATGTGTGTTTTTATGTAGTGATTGACAATGGTTTCTTCAAAATCTTTTTGGAACATTGTTTTGAAAGACGAGTGTTCTTGTTTGTTCTAAAAGATATTCATTTTTTCATTCGACAACTCTATTTTGTTAGAGTGTATCAACATATAAAAATTCATGAATTATACCTTGATTTGAAAAAAAAAAAAGAGTCTAGTGTTTGATTAAAATAATACTTAGCATTATCATACCTAAATTTCTCGATAACCAACCCACATTAATTTTTAATTATTACAAAAAATTTCATAACAATAAAACTAACTTCAGATTTGCAACATTTAGCTCCTTAAATATGAAATATTTGAAACGGACCTCACACATCACTGTCAACCAGATATAAAAGATTATTGCAAGTAGGAAAAGATAGAATACTTTTGCATTTTGTGAATTCAAAAACCTCATAATCAAGATTATGTATATTCAAATTCAAATCCTTAAACAAATAAAACAAAAGTTTTATAACAAGAAATGAGGAATGTGCAAGACGACAATGATATACAACCAATATTTTTTCCTTATCATTGAGGGTTCAATCATGAAATAGACGACAATTCATTTGTGTACTTTGATTCCCTTGTGGACAGAGATGAATCAGGTGTTTTGGTAGATGACATTTTCAATAAAGTGAACATTCACTTGTGATAACTAATATTACAATAGAAAACAAATACTATTTTCCTGAACACTACGCTTGTTATGGGAATGATCCACTCTTTCCCATTTTCAATGGGGGAGTACTTTCCTGATAGGTGTCTTCTGAGTCTGGTTGATGAGCATCATCCAGTCTTTCGTCTGTGGTTACCTTCTCATCTTCGGGACACACTTCCTTGTATGCATAGGTAACGGAGTAGTATGCAAAAGCTAGAAGCAGCACAGCGTTCATTATCCCCAACATCAGATAGTACCTGTCCAAATGGCTAGTTTCGATTGTTTCCTTGATCCACCCGCTGAAAATCCACACAATTGGTATAATCAGAAGTTTTCCACCACCAACCATCAACTCACTAAACGAATCCTCAAAATTCGACAACGATTTCGCTACATGGTCATCGAATAATCTCTCTATTCCCCCATCAACAAGTCCCTCTGTCATTCCTAGTAACACAAATTGCGGAACCAAAGCCACTGTTGTATTCAACTTTGACGACAACCTGCGAATCTCTACTTGCCATGCTATTAAGCCGCATATTACTGCACACGTAATGCCAAATCCAATCCTCATGATTGTCGCTGCTTTTCTTTCCAACGTAAAACTTGAAACTCTTGATTTTTGTTTTTTTCGAAAGGAAAGACTGATGAGAAAACAAGCAAACTCTGACATGTCAGTCGCCACGTATTTGATCAAGAATAGAATAGAGATATCGTTACCTCTTTTATTCATAACTGGTTTCAACTCACTTGCTTGGGCAACAAAGAAAGTGTTCCCAGAAGCAATGAGTAAACTATAAGGAAAGATGGTAAGGCCAAGGTAAATCATATGAACAAGGCTTTTGACATCTCTCACGTCCTTCACAGTGCAAATCTTCTTTTTCTTTTCTTGCGTCTCAAGACTCTCTCTATGATGTCTTGAATCTTCTTCTTCCTCTGATTTAACTATGGCCGCTTTGTCCAACCACCTGAATAGCCGTGGAACTCTTGGCAATAACCTTACTCCTTCACCACAATTATACGTGTGTTGCTGCTTGTAGCCCTTCCAGTAATAAGAATTCGATGAGGTTGGATAGTTTAAACTCAGTTTCCGTAAAGCTGTGATGAAGATTCTATGGATCTTGCTTAGATCGCTTTCAACGGGTAATTCTTGGCGGCTATACCCCAAAGAACCGATGAGGAACAACAGATGAGTCGCTCCCATGAGAAGTGCAGAAAATCTGAATAGGTCCCCGGGTGTTGCATCATAGAAGATGAAGTCAAGGCAAACTGTTACGATATATCCAACAACCAGCGGAAAGAACAACCAGATATTAATAAAAATTGTGTGTCCGAGGCTTCTCTTATTTTTGTCTTGTGTACTTCCATCTTTTTCTCCTTGTTTCTTTGGTTTAATTTTTTCTTCCAACTGATACTCAAGGAAATGTTCTGAAAGCTTTTGACCACTTTTTCCAATTCCAAGGAAGACTATGGCTGCAAAGGCCGAACCAATAGCTGAAGGTACAGGCAATGTAGATGTCCATAGTAGCATTAGACCCTGAAATTTAATATTTAGAAACCCTATATATCAACAATATTATCCACAACTATATTTAGTCTTAGTTAAAAGTCACGTAAGAAAGTAAAAATCTATGACAACAATTGACATTAGAGATGAAAAAAAAAAATATGCGGACACGGATACTTATGAATAAAATTCATAGCTGATAAAATCTTCGACGGATAAAATCTCCGATAGACAAGATCTACGGCCGATTGTTACTATCTGCGGATAAAATCTCCCGCTTCTAAATGAGTCAGGTATGGATAGCATACTACCCGACCCATGGATATCCGTTATCTACAAAAAATAATAAAAAAATTAATTTTTGTATTTTTTTAAATAAATTTAATTAAAAATAAAATAAAATTATATTTTATCAGGTTAAATTTAATTAAAATTAAATTTTAATTTTTATATGTATAATTTAATTTATATTATACTATATATATTTTTTGTAATTTTATTTAAATTTTATTTTAAAATGTATAAAATATTTTTATTTTATTTTCTGTAGGTATTCGCAGGTACCCACGAATTTTAAAATACCGGTGGATATTTTCTTAACGGATACTCGCGCAGGTAGCAGATCGGATAGCAGATACAGTTATATTCGACGGATCAAGTTGCGGATAGGCACTATCCGTACCTGACCCGACCCATTGCCCTCCCTAGTCACCATCACAAGAAAAATGAATTGGCAATGTTATAATTAAATTAAACTTTTTTAATGACATTTAGACAAAAAAAGTGTCGCCAAATATTCAAAATTTGGAAAACAATGACATTGAAGTACAAATCCGTGGCCAAATATCAATACAAAAGGGAAACTTTGACAGTTATATTATAAAACAATCATTAAAAGTGGTGATAGGAGGGAAAATGATTATTGTACTACAAAACTGTTGTTGAAAATCCTGTTTAAAAAGCAAAAGAATGTGAAACCATGTTGAATTTCTTCTTTGCTCTGTTGCGATTTTCTTTTTCTTCCTTCTCCGCTCTAGCATTTTTGAGGTTGTCACTCATCTCTCTGTTGGATACCTTGTATTCATAGGCTAAAAGGAGAATTGCCCAGAAGATAACAAAAAATAACCTCCACCCGTATATATTGCGTGGTGGAGGTTATGAAAAATTGGAGTAGAAAATTATGAAAGAAGTTGCTGCCTCTAATCCTAGTAGGGTCTCTGATATAAGTATCATAAATCATCCTCTTCCTATGCATGGAAGAGAGCTCGTCAGAAGCCAGCCAGCAGGAGAGTACATATATATATATATATATATATATATATATATGAGGAAATAATATGCATAATTAGGCGTATTGTAATTACTTAAATTAAAAATATATGATCTCACAAATTTGGTTAACTTAACTTGAAATTTTTAGTCATAGGATGACCTGGTGGAGTAGAGAACACAAGGTACCTTCACTTCGGAGGGCTACGAGTTATAACCCATTTTGACAGGTTTAATGATATACACGCACAGTAGAAGAAGGAGTACTCTAACATGCGGGCATAATTGTTAGCAAAAGTACGAGTAGAGTTAACCTCTCCCTCAAGACACAACCTAAATCCCCCTCACCCATCTCCTCTTTGTATAAGCACAAATGAGAGGTTTCCCCTCAACAAGCTCCATTATTGATGCAAACTACAAGTTGTTCAATTATGATGCCTTACAGTGCTTGGTGGCCTTAGGTAATTTATCTAATTATATTGTTTTAATGTACTTGATTGTTTAATTATAGTTTTTGATATATTTTACAAATATTATTTTTTTAAATTAGGTAAAATGTATACATTAGGGTTAACCATACACCATGAAACCATCATAATTTATATAACGAGGGTGGTGGTTGTAAACGTTTGAGATGTCATTGCTTGAGTCTCTATGCCCACTTAGGAGGTTAAGACAATGAGGCAGGCTCCTGAAATTTTTATCCTTTGGCCAATTAGATTATCAAATCCAATTATAAAAGAGGTAACTATTTTTATCTTTTTTATTGGTAATTGTGTACTAATCTCATATAAGTTTATAAAAATGGATACCAAGTTGGAGTACATGGGAAAGAAGATGTCAATAAATCGATCTCACAACCACCATAATCGCAACAATTGTTGCAACAAACAATTATAAAAAAACTTAGTATGTTAGTAGCAAAGATCTCTCTTTCTCCTATAGAGTTATAGATGCCTCCCGAAGTCACAAATAAAGCATCTAGTAACAAGTGAGAATATATTTAATATGTTATTATAACATTATTTACTTTTAATTTTTAAGGTATTTATATTGGTTGAGCATTTAGAGGAAGTTTGATTACATTTATGGATTTATTGACCCGGTTACCACTGTGAAGTTGGGAATAAAGGTGAAAAGATGCAAAAGTACATTTTAGAGGCCTTTCAAAAAGAAAAAAATAATGTACTTAGCACCTTATTTGTAACGGTAAGTATGTTTATTTATATTAATAAGGCTTAATTACCTTTTTAATCCCTTAGTGAGTGAATTTCTGTTTTGTACTCGCTTTTAAAAATAATGTAATTTGGTCCCCAAGTTACTAATTTTGATGTTATTAGATCCCTTCCACTAAATTAACATAAACGGAGTTAAATCGTGCTGACATGACTGCACTTTTTTTTCTCTTTCTTCTGCTGTTGCTGCCATCTTTTTCTCTCTCTTTTCTTCTCTCCAATCAAGGTTTTTTTATTCTTATCTCTATCACCCAAATAATTCGAAAGTGCAACCTAACCAGTCAAAATGTAATCCTCAACGAGACTCACAGTGATAGGTGGGTTCATCGTATATTTTATGGTCAAACACATGTTCTGAAGAGTTCACCCTTTTCTATGGTGTTCAGTAACATCTCTCAAAATAATGACTTTGAGAGCGTCTGGGCGTCCTCTGTTTGCTATAGGAATTCTATAATTGAATTCACGTCATTTAATGCTATAGGAATTCAATTAAATGGATTTTGTATCAAACTTATGTATAAAGAGAGATTAGGTTTTTCTTTAGAATATAATAAAGGTAGGGTTTCATGTAATTGCAATAAAAAATTAAATCTATAATAAGTTGAACCCTAATTGAATTCTACATCAGAACTTTCTTCTCCAAGCTTAGTTAATTCCTTGGAAGATTTAGAGAACCCGAATCATGGTCCTTTTTCCCAATTTTGGGTTTTCTTCATTCACGGCCAAACCCAATTTTGGGTTCTTGTCCTTCTTTCTTCTTTCTTTCTCTTGGACAAAACTCAATCCTAAGACTCTTTTTCTCACGTGAGAAGCGGAGTATGGGAAGGCACGAACACTCACCTTCATCTTCTGTTCCCTTTGTTTCTACCTCGTTTATCATGAGGGAGACATGGATTTCCTTTCTTTAATTTCTCTCCATTCCAATTAGCGGCACAAGCATGGGGACTCTCTTACTCTTCTCGGTTCAGGTTTGCCTCACACAGGGAATGGTTGCATTTTTTTCAGCAAGCACATCTTTGTCTATGCGGCACAACAATCTTCATTCCCGAGTGTGGCAGCAGTGGTGCCTCTGCAAAATTTCGAACTCTGGCGACTTTGCAACATAGGGTTTCGTTCTCGTTGTTGGCGTGTCTCGCAATTTAGGGATTCAATTTGAGGCTTTTGCGAGAACTCTACGCGCTTCTTCGCCTTCCTCCGACACTATACTCTCTTATGTGCCTTCTTTTGTCCTCAAAATATGATGTGATCAAATGTTAATGAGGTGTTTCAGATATGTTTGTTGGGTCATTGACAGCGAAAATCAAATAACATAAATATTGCAACCATGAAATAGTACTTTAATGGTGGCAGGAAAAGTAACAGTTAATGGTGGAAGAGAGAGAAAAAGGTACTAGGTAATTAATGGTGAGAGAAATACAAAAGAAAAAGAAAAAAGTTGCAGGAAAAGCATATGAGAGAGAAAAAAAGTGTGGCCATGTAAGCCTGAAGTTAACACCATTTATGCTAATTTAACGGAAGGGACTGATTTGAATAATTTATTTGTCATGTAGATATTTGGTAACATGTCTCCAATTGAGCATGAGGTCCTCAAGGATGTTCAGGAGTAGTGGGTTGGATTTCTATTAAGTGTTTATAGATGTTGTTAGTTAAAAATTAAATGTATTCATTATAGATTATGGTTAAGAACTATTTATTGATGTGTATATAGTGGGAAGTACATTGATTTTTTGTTCTTTGTAAATATCCATTTGACTATATTTTGAGATTGTTTTCTATTTAGGAACTAAATTTTATATAGGTTTGTATGTGGATCGTAGCACATATGGACTTTGTATACCGGTTTTGATCTTAACTGGTATAAAAAGTCACTTTTCATACTAGTTATTGTTACACTTGGTATAAAAAGTAAGACTTTTATACCAGTTATAGTGATAATAGGTATAAAAAATCTTATTCATATTGAGACTTTTTTCTTCCTCCAACCAACTTTATATAACAATTTTAGAATCGGTATTTAAAATAGACTTTTTATATCCGTTGTACAACCGATATAAAAAGTTGAATACTTTCTATAACCCTTACTTTTATACCAATTCAAAAATCGGTATAAAAAGCTTTTTCTAACCAATGTAAAAAGGATTTTCTGGCATACTGATAACATAATCAAAAGGCAGGGTTCACAAACTATATATAAAGAAACTCATCATTAGTAGGGATATTTAGGTTGAGAAAAATGCTTATTGAAATTGGGAAGAAGAAAAAATTATAAGGAACTTCCTTGTTCTGGTATAACAACCTTGAAAAGACTTTTAAGAAAAGGCTAAAGATCCAAGAATGCCTACTTTACCTACACATCAATTAGATTCTCCACCAATGACTAGTCTTAGACGAGTAAGATCCTTGGTTGTTATATATAACATGAAATATGACAATGTTTGAGCTTGAATGTTGTGAAGTAATAAAGTGAAGGAAGAAATTACAATAACTAAAAATAATAATATTTTGGAACTTTGAACATTTCTCACATAGTTTAATGAAACATATTCCTCAATTGCTCACCCATATATAGTTATAGTTTTATTAGTTCTTGTAAGATAAAAAGGCTAAACTAATAAAAAATCAAATATCAAATCAACCTTTCTAAATGGCATTGTTAAAAAAAATTATCCAAGGAGCAACAATATGGATTTGTAAGCAAAGGAAATGAAACTAAAGTACTAAGGATAAAAAAATCTCTATATAGTTTGAAGAAAGTCTTTCGAGCATGGTATAAATGAACTTATGAGTACTTTTCCAATCAAGGATTTAAGAGAAGCGAGAGTGAGTCACACTATAAATTAGGACCCAAGGTCTGTATCATATTCGTATTATCTCACCAGATGTTAATGATCTTATCTACATAGGAAACAATATCAAAATGATGATGGAACTAAAAGAAGACATGATAAAGACATTTAAGATGAACAATATTGACTTCGTAAATTACTTCCTTCAAATAACGGTAAGACATGGAAAGCAATGAATATTTATCTCTCAAAAGAAAGTATTAAGACTTTACTAAATAAGTGTAACTGCAATTTTATTGCTTTACTACTAGTAACAAGTGAGAAGCTACAAAAGATGATGAAACATGAGAAGTTGAGATATCATGTAACATGAATTTAACCAAAAGCTTACTATATCTAACAAGCACAAGGCCACAAATCATGTATGCTAAAGATAACAGTTTAAAACACCATTATTTGTTATGTGATTTTGATACTAAAAGCATCCTTTTTCACTTAGAAACTTGCTTGGACTCATATGTTTTAAATAAAATGTGTGAATAAGAGAGTTGAGGTTGATATCAATGGTTTTCTAACAAATTCCCCTTGTTTTGAAAGAGATTGCAATAATACTGGAAGAAGAAGTGAAAAGCCAAGAAGATGGAGCTCAGAAGAGGCTAAAAAGGCACCAGAAGGAGGGAACACGCGAAGCCCGAGCGACCAGCAGCGTGAAGCAAGCGTCCAGAATCGACGCTCGTCGCCCAGGCGGTGGCTCCCGATGCCTGGGCGATGGACCCTCGTAGCTTGGGTGTCCAAATCTGGTGCCCAAGCCCTACCTGACTGCCAATTCTTGCCCGAGCGAGTTCCCTGCGACGCTTGGGCGAGATTTCACTTGGATCGGGCCCTGTTTCGGCTCTGTTTTGATTCTTTTGGACCGGGCCGCACTTTGGGACACATCTAACACTATTTAAAGGACCCCGGGGCTCTAGGTTTTGAATTCCTGGCAAAGAAGAGCATAACAATACACTCTTAGCCAATTCTTAGTCTTCCATTCTCTCTCTTTCTTCCATTGTTCATAGAGTTCCCCCATGTCTATGGGGAACTAATTTCTATTCGTTGTTGGGGAATGATGTAACCTTGTCAACTCTCATGTATTTGAATTGATTCTTAATTTCATAAGCTTTTTCATTAATTGTTAGAGTGATTCATCTGTTTTATTCTTGCTTATACAATAGCATTATCTATGAATTGCATGAGTGTCATCGGGAGGTTCCTTTCAATTCAGGTTCTTGTTGAATTACTCCTAAGGGTTATATTTCTCAGGGATGAAGGTATGAGTCTTAGTCGTCTTCACCTCTTGATCTAAACATCTTTTTACCAGGAATGCTAGGAATTGTACGAACTGGTAATTAGGGACAAGCTTATTTACCGAGGGATCGGGTTTAAGTGATTTAGTCAGGGACGTTGGCATTAATGAATAAAGAAGAATTCTTATATACATGAGAGGGAACTTGGTGAAATCTAACCCAAACAACATACCCATCTCATATAAATCAACCTCTGTTCATCTATGTGCTCCTTTGTCATTGATCAATTGCATTTTATTTTATTTATGCACTCTATACCCATGATCTCTTTATTTTAAGTCTTAATTAATCTTGTTTTCACACAACTATTCAACGCCGAGAGTCCTCTAGCATACAATACTTGGTCTTACCATTTTATATTACTTGTGCGACTCGGTACACTTGCCGATTTGCCCCAACAAGTTTTTGGCGCCGTTGCCGGGGACTCACGGTTTAAGCTATTATATTTGTATGATCCTTGATTAATTTTGACTTTATTTTTTTATTTTATTATTTTTATTTTTGATTTTTATTTTTCAATCCCTAACTTTTATTTTTCTTATTTTTATTTTTGTATTAACAATCTCTCTCTAGAATTTTTGTGCAGGGACTTGACGGAGGCCTAAAGGAGATAGATTATATAGAGAACCTTCTCTAGAGAAAATTTCAGAGGCCTCACAAGATGATCTAAGAAGGATGCAATTCTACCAAGATAATTTCAACTACTAGTGGGGAACCTCACCCAAACACCAATCAAAGTCAATATGGGAAAGTTGGTGGATTATTCACTAGACCACCACAAGCTGATAGTACTACAAAGCTTGAGGAGACTCCATCTTGCAAGAATTCCTCTCAATTCAGAAAAGCACTCAAGCGACATCCGAATGGATGAAGACGAATTATGACTTCATAATTCAAAGGTTGGGTGATCATAAGAATAATATAAGTGTCAACCCCGGTAAGGAACGCAAAGATGTTGTCATTGAAAGTGACAAAGTTCTAGATGAGGAAAGAGAAAAAGAAGAAAAGAGAGAGGATGAGAAAAAATAGAGAGAAAAGTAGAAGAGAGTTTGAGCGATGAAGAGCAAGAAGAATAAGAGAAAGAGGATGAGATAGAAATAGAGAGAGAAGAAATTTTAAGTGAGAAAGAGAAAGAGGTAGAAAATGAAGAAGATGAGAGCAAAGAAAAAGAATTTTTGAGTGAAAAAGAGAAAGATGTAGAGGAAGAAAAAGAAGGGGTTGAGAGAGAAGAGAAAAAAATTGAGAAAAGTCCTTTGTGCCCTAAGGAGTGTCCCAAGGAGAAAAAGAAAGAGGGGAAGGATGAAAGCAAAAAAGAAAGAATCATATGAAAAACCCTTTCCTCACCTAAAGAAGGATCATAGGAAGAAAAAGGAGAAACAGTTTGAACGTTTCATGGAAATCTTCAAGAAATTGGAAATTAAAGTTCTTATGATTGGGACACTGCAACAGGTTCCTGATTATATTAAATTCCTAAAAAAATTCAACAAAAAGAAAAAAAATATCTTGAACCCAGTTTCGGAATTTTTTATCTTTTATTTTGTTTTATTTGATTTTATTTTTTTATTTGATTTGATTTGATTGTACTTGATTTGATATGATTTTATTTGATTTTATTTGATTTTATTTGATTTGATGTGACTTGATGTGATTTGATTTGATTTTATTTTATTTCATTTTATTTTATTTTATTTTATTTTATTTTATTATTTGTGTGGTTTGGATTTGATTTTGTTTTTGTGTGTTTGAGTTTTTTTAGGTTATACGTTGCTTCTGATTGCAGTACTGACAACGTCTACTGATGGATGCTGGAAGAGTTTGAGAGAGCATCTACTGATGGATGTTGCTATGAAGAGGATGGTGATTAGAAATCTACTGATGGATGTTAGGTGATTAGGCATTTATTGATGGATGCCAATGAAGATAAGAAAGATTGGTGTCTACTGAGGGATACCAATGAAGATTAGCATCTACTGATGAATGCTATGTGATTAGACATCTACTGATGGATGTTACTAACAGCATCTATTGATGGATGCTATGATGGAGACTGAGTCAAGCTAGTGACGTTAAAGAAGCGCTTGCTGGGAGGCAACCCAGTGCTCTAAAAGCGTTTCTCAGTTAACATTGAAGCAAAAATGTGTCAAACAGTGTAAACAACCCAAATGCTATCATGAAACGTGCTTGAAACATCAAATAAATCTAACAAAATTTAGTTAAAAGGACTAATTTTTTAAATTGGGGGACTAAGTTAGGCCAAAGTTTTGAAGATGGATAAATTTCAATTTTCACTAAAAGTTAGGGGACCAAAAACATATTTAACCCTTTTATTTTTAGTGTGCTCTGCTTGAATGAACTAAACTGCTTTGATTCAACTGTGCCTGTTTTGTGTGATGGGTTTTGCTTTATGAGATTCTAGTGTTTAATTGAAGTTGAGATGATGCATGATGTGTTATAAGTGATGAATCCCAATTTGTGAGACAGGTGCTTGAGATAAAGTTTGATTGAGATACTGAGCAGGATGTTTTTCTAAAATTTTGGAACTTGTGAGTTTACCTGTGTGAGTTATGGGCTTCAGAGTTGTTTTTAAATAATTATTATTACTTTGGAAGCATGAGTGATTTTGCCCAAATTTTCTGTGATTGAACTACTTGCTTGCAGGTTCCATATGATCAAGGCCATCTTTTGCTATCCATTATTCTTTTAGCCTTCACAAAATTTTTGACCACTAAAAAGAGAACAATTTGTTCTAACCTTTGAACCTTGAGCCTTATGCATGTCTTGAATAACCTTTTTGAAAATCTTTACCTTGAGTTAAGTTGAGAAAATTTGATGAGGTACTGATAAAGGTTAAAGTTTGGGGTTACCAGGTAACAACCCATTTCTCTAGGTAGTGAACAATCAAAAGAAAAAGCAAGTGAAAAGCAAAGGCGAAAGGAAAGAAAAGAAAAGAAAAATCAAGAGAAAAGAAAGAGCTCACTGCAAGGGAACACTGGAAAAAAGGAAGAGAGTTTGTCTTTGATGGTATTTACACAAATGTCTTGCTTAACTCAAGGAACTTTGCTGACCAGAAGAACCAATTTCCTTCTTAGCCCAGCCAAGTTACAAGCATGAAAAGCCCTTGTGATGATAACCTACTTGTGAGAATGTTTGGTTGTGGTTAAATGAAAGGCAAAATTAATTTGTGTGACAGTGTGATAGCAGAGAGAAACACCACACCATACACCCGTGAGCAGAGTGAAACACTTTTGAGTGCTTGAGTGATATACTTTTGAGTGCTTGAGTGAAACACTTTCCCTGGTGAGGAATAGTTCTTTCTGATTGCATCCTTGCTTTGTTGATTGATCACTCTTAAGGATAACACCTGTTAAAAATGCATCACATTAATCCTGAAGCATTTGTACATCTTGACTGAAATCTTATGCTGAAATTGATAAAAGTGATTCCTTGTCTTGAAAAGTTTTTGAAAAAGGTTGAGTCATTGTAGTGATTGTTCTGAAAAGTTGAGTTACATTTTGTTTGCTTGAGGACAAGCAAAGTTCTAAGTTTGAGGTTGTGATAACGGTTTAAAACACCGTTATTTGTTATGTGATTTTGATACTAAAAGCACCCTTTTTCACTTAGAAACTTCCTTGCACTCATATGTTTTCAATAAAATGTATGAATAAGAGAGTTGAGGTTGATTTCAATGGTTTTCTAAAAAATTCCCCTTGTTTTGACAGAGATTGAAGTAATACTTGAAGAAGAAGTGAAAAGCCAAGAAGATGGAGCTCAGAAGAGGCTAAGAAGGCACCAGAAGGAGGGAACACGTGAAGCCCGAGCGACCAGGAGCGCGAAGCAAGTGTCCAGAATCGATGCTCGTCGCCCGGGCGGTGGACCCTCGTAGCTTGGGCGTCCAAATCTGGCGCCCAGGCCCTACATGACTGCCAAGTCTCGCCCGAGCGAGCTCCCTGTGACGCTTGGCGAGATTTCACTTGGATCGGGCCCTGTTTCTGCTCTGTTTTGATTCTTTTGGACCGGGCCGCACTTTGGGACGCATCTGACACTATTTAAAGGACCTTGGGGTTCTAGGTTTTGAATTCCTGGCAGAGAAGAGCATATCAATACACTCTTAGCCAATTCTTAGTCTTCCATTCTCTTTCTTTCTTCCATTGTTCATAGAGTTCCCCCATGTCTATGGGGAACTAATTTCTATTTGTTGTTGGGGAATGGTGTAACCTTGTAAACTCTAATGTATTTGAATTGATTCTTAATTTCATATGCTTTTTCATTAATTGTTAGAGTGATTCATCTGTTTTATTCTTGCTTATACAATAACATTATCTACGAATTTCATGAGTGTCGGGAGGTTCCTTTCAATTCAGGTTCTTGTTGAATTACTCCTAAGGGTTATATTTATCAGGGATGAGGGTATGAGTCTTAGTCGTCTTAACCTCTTGATCTTCACATCTTTTTACCAGGAATGCTAGGAATTGTATGAACTGGTAATTAAGGATAGGCTGATTTACCGAGGGATTGAGTGTAAGTGATTTAGTGAGGGACGTTGGCATTAATGAATAAAGAAGAATTCTTATATACATGAGAGGAAACTTGGTGAAATTTAACCCCAACAACATACCCATCTCATACAAATCAACACATTTTCATCTTTGTGCTCTTTTGCCATTGATCAATTGCACTTTAATTTCTTTATTATTTTTGCACTACAAATCCATAATCTCTTTTATTTTTAAGTCTTAATTAATCATGTTTTCACACTATTGTTCAGCGTCGAGAGTCCTCTGGGATACGATACTTGGTCTTACCATTTTATATTACTTGTGCGACTTGGTACACTTGCCGATTTGCCCCAACAGCTACAAGTCTTCCATCAAGGTTCATTTAAAGACCTAGTCAAATACATTTTGGAAAAAAATATTCTAAGATATCTCCAATACACAAGAGAGAAGTCTTTGTGTATGGATATCTAACTCTAAACTAGAAGAACACTTAGCAAACCAACTAGGTCAGACGCACTAAGATAGAAAATAAACATCCAACACACTAGGATAGAAAACTCCAAGTTGATTAACCTTAAGATAGAAAACAAACATCAGACATACTAGGATAGAAAGCCCCAAGTCAGAAAACCAACCTCAAGATAGAAAACAGACATCAAACACAAAGAAAGAACATCAAACACCAAACACAAGTTAAAAACCCTAAGACCAATCCTAGGATATAATCCATGAAAATAGAAAAACTTAATAGAGAAAATTAGAGAGAAAACAAAAGGCCTGAAATACTAGAAAAAAACTCTACGCTAGAAAGAACATACCCAAAAGATGCAGATGATTGTCTAGGAAAAAGGATTGAAAATAGAAAAACTAGGCTAAGGAAATCATAAGAAAAACTTGACGCACTAATTGAAGACAAACGACTAAGGGTGAAAACACAAGACTTGGAGCCTAAACCCCAAACATTAGGAATCTTAATCAAATAATTAAAACACTTACAAGATTAATTAAAAAAAGTAAACATACTTGTTATATACTTATCTATCTTGTGTAGGAAAATAACTACAAACATTCATATACATCAAAATGAACGTTGAGAAAAAGAAAAAAAAAGCATAATCAGATTATCAAATGTTGTGCCAAATAGATAAGACAATACTACTTTTGATAAAAAGATTTGAAAAGCAAGTCTTCTCTGGCAAAGGACACCATCCCATGACTACACCTACACCAATAGCTAGAAGACAACAAATCTCAAGACAAGCTTTGTCAAAACGGTCATATTACCAAATCTCAAGACAATCATCGTTTTAATTACTATATCAATAAGGTGTATAAATAGAAGACAAGAAGAAAGAAGAAAATGATGATGAAGAGGAGAGCTAATGGGAAGATGTAAAGATATCTCATCATCCATGGATCGAGGAAATGTCTTTGAGATATTAATGCCAAATTCCTACTATAAAGAAAATGAGAAATATAAGAGCTCAAGAAAAGAAGAACAATCTCAAGCTTCATCAGAAATATTCACTTAAAGGAAAAAGAGTGAAAGAGTGAAATATAGAATAAAATCTCTCAAGCTTCATTGTAATATTTACTTGTGCTTGTAACAAGAGAAAATGAAAGAAAGAGAGAAAGAGTGAAGTAAAGCATCCCTCTACTACTTCATTGTATGATATGCTTACTTATGTAAGGAGAAAAAAAAAAGAGATGAGAGAAATACCCGCGAGTGTTTAGACTTCTTTCTATTGTAGAATATCCTCTCTATGAGAGTTAAGGTCTGAACGATTTGTAAGCAATCTATAATTGCAATTCTAGAGAAAATCAAAACACTTACAACTTAACTCAAAGAAGTTGAGGAAATCTAGGTGAGCTCGTCTAGTTCCAAGAGTGGTGCGAATACTCAACTGATCTAGGGTAACTAAAGGTTATTCATTGATTAGGGATATCAAGAGTGGTGAAGAATACTACACAACGAGGAGCGGATGAAACTCAACGAAATCTCGACAAGGTTACTGAGTACCAGGAGTGGTGAGAATATTCAACTAATCTAGGATAACTAAAGTTTATTCATTGATCAGGGATACCAGGAGTGGTGAAGAATATTGCACAACCAAGAAAGAATGAAACTCAAGGAAATCTCGGTAGGGTTACTGAGTACCAAAAGTGGTGCGAATACTCAAGGAAATCTTAGCAAGGTTGGTGAGTACCAGGAGTGGTGTGAATACTCAAGGAAATCTCAGCAAGGTAGCTGAGTACTAGGAGTGGTGCGAATACTCAACTGATATAGGATAACTGGAGGTTATTCGCGATTAGGGATACCAGGAGTAACACTACGCAACCAAAAGTGGGGAAACTAAACTAGACGATGTTTCTCAATTGTATTAAGAGCGTTTGGGGACATCAAGAGTGGTGAATAATACTATGCAATTAGGAGTGAATTAAACTCCAATGTACTTCATTGAATATCTAATGAAACCCTCTTAGTTAACTTAGAGTATAACTAGACGTAGCCCTAACAGGTGAACTAGTATATATAAAACATTTTGTGTGTTTTCGTCTGTTGATAAACGATGTAGTCTAGTTAACTTCTCCAATGCTCTTTCTCTGACAATGTGTGTCACTTCATTTAAGGTTACTGCCATATTTAAACTTGGATACTTGAGTTGGCTAAGCAAACGATCTCTACGAAATAACATTTGTTGTCTAAAGTTCAATCAACTCACTAAGTATTACGTTCATCATGATTATCTAGCAATTTGCAGAAAAAGTATGAAAACATTATTCAACCCCTCATCTAGTGTTTTCCCCGCACCTTCAACAACAACAAAAAATTCATGAGTAAAATAATTGTCAATAAATTTTATTATGGATCTTAAAATTTGTCGATAATTACCGGCGATCACAAATCCATCAATAAATATTTGTTAGTAATTACTAATGGATTCTAGTCATTGGTAAAAATTTTCGACAAATATCGCAATTGTATCTTTTTATTCCTGTTATGTTTTCCTTTTTTCTCCTTTTCTCTCTTCTTCCTCCTCCACTCCTCATCCTCTCCTGCTTATCATGCCTTCACGTCATTTTCGTTGACATATTCGTCATCATCACCTTTAGTTGCCCTCCTCTTTCTCCTTCGCTTTCTCTTCTCTTTCTCTTCCTCTTTTTCTTCCTACTACTCCACATTTCAACCCCGACTGCCATCACTGTCGAGTCGCTAACGTGCCACCATATTGTTGCGTTACCACCGTTGCCATACCATAGTCATTATCGCATTATCGTTGTGCTGCACCATCACCACCGATGTGCCCTCATCGAAGGCACACATTCTTCTTCTCCACCTCCTCTTTCTCTTTCTTTTTTTTTTCTCCTTCTCTTATTCCTTTTTTCTTCTTCTCATGCATCTCACTTTAATATATAAAATAATCTCATAATACTTGATGAGATGAAAAGTTTTCTTTGAAATTTTAAATTATCAATAAAATTTATCAAAAAATCGATCATAATATACTTTACACATAAATATCCATTGATAGTACAAATTCTACGGATCGAACTGACTGATTCATTATCTACAAAAATAGTTGTTAGTAATTTAAATTTTAAAATTCATCAATAAAAATTATTTATAAATTAGAGTTTTTTTTCCGTCAATAAAAAGTCACCAATAATTAAAACTTTCTTGCAATGTACCAAAAAGTACAAAAGAAAGAAAAATAATGAACTTGAATGCTGCTATGAGAGAAAAGATAGCAAAAGGACATTAACAAAAGTCCAATTTGACCATTTTAAATTTACGTTTGGAGTTGCTGAAATTTACACTAAGGAGAAGTGTTTTGATATGAATTTCTGAAAAATAAAAAAAAATTTAGAAATTAAGATATTATACTAGATATGAAAACAATAGATATATCTTGTGTCTACAAGTATAGATAATTCTAAAGATTAAAAAAAATCAAAATTATCAAAAAGAGTTGTAGAAATGATAGATTAAGATTATAAATAAGCAAATACCACTTAAATTTTACCACATAAAAAAGTTAATATAAATTTATCCAGGTACGAGTCATCGTCAAAACTATATTTTGAATATATTTAATATACTGTTAGCCGCCCTACTAAACTTCTTTTATCTCCTAATTTTAACAATAATACAGAACTAAGAATTTATGTACCTCGATGGAAGCTGCAGCGCACAATGTGATCATAGTGAAAGAACCCGTATATGTTTGCGAGATTAGAGAAACAACAACAAAAAAGAAAGATGATAAAGCATCTCCAAGATTTATGACAATAGCAGCTATCCGTTGATTCTGCATTCGAAGTATCTCTGTGAGATATTCCATCATTATTGACAACACTGCGATCTCCATAAATGTGTAACTTACAAGCAATGCTGAAAATAAATTAGGAAGAAAGAGTTAACGTTGAATTCTACTTTCCATAAACAAAACAGCACAATTGGTTATAATTACCTGCAATGAAAGTTAGGGTCCCATAGCGGCGGATTAGATAACGAATTCGAGCTTTTAATGACAAAATTTTCTTCTCAAAAGTAGACGACTTTTCTTCCCTCGCCATGGTGATGTTTGATGAAAAACAGAACACTCAGTTACACTAATTTCATAAAAGAAGCATAGAATTCAAAGTGACAACATTGAATTCTATTATTAACAGAAGAATAGCGTTGGGGACAAAGAAGAGTAAGGGAAGAAGCAAAAACACTCAAAAGTTCTTCTCTTCTTTGAAACAACAACAATGGAATTCATCGAAGAAGGGTTTTGGATGGTTTTGGTTTTCCACAAAAATATGACTAATAGTACTAAGTAGAGTCTGACAGAAGAGCAGAATGTAATAAATAAATGATGTGATGAAAAATATATAAACAATGAGAATAAGAAGAAGTGTTTAGAAGTTTTGCATCGACTGAAAATAACATTAATTTATAATCTGTAAATTTCATTTTATAAATTAATTTTATTGGTTGAAATAAATTTAAAACCACTTTCTAATAAGAATACATAAATGAGAAATAAGTGAGAAAATAAATATTAAATAGCGTTTGGAAGCAAAAGCACTGAAAACATTGAATAATGAGAAAATAAATATTAAATATTTGTTTTATATAGAGGTGATAGATGCGAAGACCTAACAGTAAGTCAATTTTTTATATACATGATTATTTGCTTAGCTAGACAATGTGCAACATGCATTATTGTAACTTTAAACATCATAAAGTGTGGTATACAAAAAGCTCGATAAGCACTTCTTTTCATCACAATCACACTTTTAAATGAAAAAAGGATTATATTTCCACATGGTAAGAATCTCACCACAATTTGAAAAGTCGTGTTACAAAGTAAAAGCAATGCATTTTGTTTATTGCAAAAGAAAATGTTATAAGGATAGAAAAAAAGTATATAAAATAGAGACAGTGACTTTAACATATTTTTGTATAACTAATTTTAAAAGCAAGTTGTTTATGTAGCTATGACGTCAAAAACAAGTTATGTTTATTATATACGTAGAACGATATATTTTAAAAATAAACAGTAAATTGTATTGTAAAAAAACACACAAAAATTGTATTAAAAAAAACAAAGAGAAAGATGGGGCTTCAAATATGCTATTTTTACATTCTAAAAGTGTATTTTGTCTTCGAAAATTACTTCCTACGTTATAGGAAGATTCTGTCTGCATTAGTTGTAGGAATTAACAGAGTGAAATGGGTGACAATATAATGGGTTGAAATAAATCGCAATGAAACTTTTTATCTAATATATATTGATATATGTGATCTACAATGCAATGGAAGTATAAGTTCACTTCATTGCTTCAAAATAATTATGGAAACTAGTTATAATTTTTTAATTCTCATGTAATTCTTTACGAAATGGTTAGTATAAAATTTACAAATGGTCATTTTATAATTTAATATATTTGTTACATATGAAATGCTACTCCATATCAAAGGAAAAAAAAATTATTAGCCCAATAGTGTAAAACTAATCTTTCACGTCACACACGATTTACACCAAACTCGGATAAAAATGAAAAAAATAAAAATAAAAAGGCAGTGTTATTTTTTTAAATGGGTTAAACTTGTTTGCATAATACTATTTGGAATATTATGCGAAATTCAACATTTACATCAAACGATATGAGTTTGAGATAAATTTCAAGTTTTTGACTGACAAAGTACCTAAGAAAATACATTTAAATGACCAGGGTTCAAGTTTTCTCCTTTGTCAAGAATGATTTATATGGGGTTGAAAAGAATGAAGTATCTCCATTGAACTTTGTAATTCTAAACCAATAGAGGGTAACTTGTTATATAAATAAGTGTCGGTGAGAATGACTTCCCCAAAAATCTTTTTGGAACATTGTTTTGAAAGAGTAATGCTCTTGTTTGTTCTAAATATTCATTTTTTTTATTCGGCAATTCCATTTTGTTAGGATATATAAACATATGAGAATTCATGAATTATCCTTTCATTTTGAAAAAAAAAAAAGTCTCATGTGTAAAATAATCTTTAAAATTATCATACCTAAATTTCTTGCACCTCAAATTGATTTGTGGTGATAGTTCACCCTTACATTTTTTGTAATAGTTTCCACTTATGATGATCATATTTATACGGAAACAGATGATGTTATAATGAGTGTTGTTAATGATGTTGGTGCCGTATAGATTGAGAGACCAGTAGAGAATTATTATAGAGGTTTTCAAAACATTATTTCATTTAAATAAATTATGCTGAATTTTAAGTTGTATTGAGATTGTTTATTATTTTTGCAAGTTTTAATTAATTTCATGACCAAGTAATACAATTTTAAATTTATCAGTATATTGTGATAGTAAGAGAGTTGTATTTTTTCTAATCAATATATGTTCTTTACTCATGTGGCATCCTATATGGGAGTGTTATAGCAGCCACGACACCACTGCAACATTATTGCAAACGACTATAGGCCCTCAACGCTGTTGCGATCAAACGAGAACCCACCATGTAGTCACAATGCACAAATAAAAAGAATAAAACCCTAGAAAAAAAGAAGAAAAAGGAGAGGAGAGGAAGAAGATGAATTATTGACTATAAATTTTCATCCATAATACTACCAAGTGCATTTTTACCAACAATTACAATAAAATTGTTACTGACGAATTTTTAACGTTTCCTCTTAATTTTGATCGTTGGTAATGTCTGTTTTTTGTGTATTGAGTGAGAATGGCTTCCTCAAATCTTTTTGGAACATTGTTTTGAAAGAGGAGTGCGCTTATTTGTTCTGAAGGATGTTCATGTTTTCGTTTAACAACTCCCTTCTGTTTTGGGGTGTATAAACATATGAGAATTCATGAATTATCCCTTCATTTTAGAAAAAAAAAGTCTAAAATGTTTGATTAAAATAATCTTTAGCATTGTCATTCCTAATTTGTAACTGGAATAGGACCTCACACGTTAGTATCAACCATTTATAAAAGATCATTGCAAACTGGAAGAAATAGAACACTTTCTGATTTTGCAAATTCACATATCTCACAATCAATATTCAAATTCAAATCCTTAAACAAATAATGAAACAAAAATTTTATAACTGAGGAGGAATGTCCAAGACGATAATGATACAACTAATTTTTTTCCTTATAACTGAGGGTTCAATCATGAAATAGACGACAATCCATTTGTGTACTTTGATTCCCTTGTGGACAGAGATGAATAAGGTGTTTTGGTCGATGTACATTTTCAATAAAGTGAACATTCACTTGTGATAACTAATATTACATTAGAAAACAAATAGTATTTTCCTGAACACTACAGTTGTTATGGTAATGATCTACTCTTTCCCATTTTCAATGGGGGAGTATTTTCCTGAGAGGTGTCTTCTGAGTCTGGTTGATGAGCATGATCCACTCTTTCCTCTGTGGTTACCTTCTCATCTTCAGGACACACTTCCTTGTATGCATAGGTAACGGAGAAGTATGCAAAAGCTAGAAGCAGCACAGCGTTCATTATCCCCAACATCAGATAGTACCTGTCCAAATGGCTAGTGTCGATTGTTTCCGTGATCCACCCGCTGAAAACCCACACAATTGGTATAATCAGAAGTTTTCCACCACCAACCATCAACTCACTAAACGAATCCTCAAAATTCGACAACGATTTCGCTACATGGTCATCGAATAATCTCTCTATTCCCCCATTAACAAGTCCCTCTGTCATTCCTAGTAACAAATTGCGGAACCAAAGCCACTGTTGTATTCAACTTTGACGACAACCTGCGAATCTCCACTTGCCATGCTATGAAGCCGCATATTACAGCACACGTAATTCCAACTCCAATCCTCATGATTGTCGCTGCTTTTCTTTCCAACGTTATACTTGAAACTCTTGATTTTTGTTTTTTACGAAAGGAAAGACTGATGAGAAAACAAGCAAACTCTGACATGTCAGTCGCCACGGATTCGATCAAGAATAGAATAGAGATATCGTTACCTCTTTTATTCATAACTGGTTTCAACTCACTTGCTTGGGCAACAAAGAAAGTGTTCCCAGAGGCAATGAGTAAACTATAAGGAAAGATGGTAAGGCCAAGGTAAATCATATGAACAAGGCTTTTAACATCTCTCACGTCCTTCACAGTGCAAATCTTCTTTTTCTTTTCTTGTGTCTCAAGACTCTCTCTATGGTGTCTTATATCTTCTGGTTTAACTACGGCCGCTTTGTCCAACCACCTGAATAGCCATGGAACTCGTGGTTCTAATAACCTTCGGCCTTCACCACCATCATACGTGTGTTGCTGCTTGTAGTCCTTCCAGTAATAAGAATTCGGTGAGGTTGGATATTTTAAACGCAGTTTCCGTAAAGCTGTGATGAAGATTCTATAGATCTTGCTTAGATCGCTTTCAACGGGTAATTCTTGGCGGCTATACCCCAAAGAAGCGATGAGGAATAACATATGAGTCGCTCCCATGAGAAGTGCAGCAAATCTGAATAGGTCCTCGAATGTTGCATCATAGAAGATGAAAACAAGACAAACTGTTATGATATATCCAACAACCAGTGGAACGAACAACCAGCTATTAATAAAAATTGTATGCCCGAGGCCTCTCTCATTTCTGTCTTGTGTGCTTCCATCTTGTTCGCCTTGTTTCTTTGGTTTCATTTTCTCTTCCAACTGATACTCAAGGAAATTTTCTGAAAGCTTTACACCACTTTTTCCAATTGAAAGGAAGACTATGGCAGCATAAACCGCACCAAACGCTGAAGGAGTAGGTAATAATGTAGATATCCATAATAGCATTAAACCCTGACAGTTAGTAAATATATTTTAGACACCTTATATATCAACCATCTTATTCACAGCCGTTTATGAACCCTAATATATCTTTTCCTTTCACATTATTTATCATATTTATATTTGTCTCTCCATTTATTTTTTAGGTATCATGTTCCATTGATCGTCCAGGGATTTTCTTCCCATTGACAGGCTTTTTTATATTTGTTGAGTACAGGAAAAAAAACGAATATTATAATTGTTAAATTTTATACAATTTTTAGAAGTTCAAAGAAGAAAAATTTAAAAATAAAGAAATTAGGCTGTAAATGCATATAATAATAGATAAATTTAGAAATTGTAACTACAAGTTTAGATAATTATATAGTTTAGAATTAACTATAAAAATGTAGAAGTGGTAGATGAAGCCTATAAATAGGAATTGCTAACAGATGAAAAATCAATATACAGTTCTGCACATTCCATCTCTAAAACTAGTTTTGACAACCTATAATAAGAAAATAGATATTTAGTCTTGGTCAAAAGTCCACATTATTAAATAAAAGTTAACACAATATGGTCATTAGTATTGGATTTACGTTTACATTAAATGGATTCTAAAACTATACATGCTAATTTATTATCCTTTATTTTTTAAGGCCAACTTTAAGTAGTGTTATTTAAATTGATGTTATTGCATTTGTATTTTAAAAATTATTTAGTATATAATCAATTAAATTGACACTAAATGAAATTTATTTTTAATATTAATTTAATTGCATTTATGTTGCTAACACTAATGATCATAATTAAAAAAAAAAAAACTGCTACAACATATCTTCATGGCCACTAATTAATTAAATAGTAGTTTAAAAATTAATATTTTTGGTAACTAAAACTTTAATAGCTAATTTTAGACAAAAAAAATATAAATTTTTATTTATGATAATAATTATTTTAGTAACTAATAATTTTTAGTTCTATAAATTAATATCTAAATTATATATTATAATGATTAATTATTTTTTAGTTCTAAAATTGATTGCTAATTGAAGATTTTTTTATAGTGTGCTATCTTCAATAAAAATAAAATAAAATGTAAATAAAAGTAGAAAAAAGTTAAGCTCATGAATTTAATCAAAAGAAATCGATGAAAGAGAGTGAGATCAAACAATATTCATTGTGATGAAGAAGATGAATGTGTATAAAAGAATAGTTCATTTATCATGAAGATATATAGATTCATTAGCAATTACTTTGCAATTAATTTACTACATAATGCAATGAGCATCAGTTTAATTGGACGAACACGTTTCACATAACATACAGCTAAATATAAAAATAAATTTTATGCTTTTTAACTCTTTGAAAAATATTTAACATTTTTTCTTCATGTTAGTGTCGATGTACCCAATTCTAATAGTATATAATTGATTCTAATAGATTCAAATTTTGGTCTATTTACTTCATTACTACTCACCCCACTAAACATATGTTTATCTTTCTTCAAATTCTAACAATGGTATACGAGAGCATTGATAATAGGTCATTTATAGAGCATTGATAATATATAACTACTAAAAAATCCCTACTATATTGCATACCAACCCATGGTCAATACAAATCTTCATTTATTCCTCATACCTATCTTCACCAGAGAAAATTGTGATTTTGAAACATTACCATGAGGGCATTGTTTTAGCTCTCAAATATGGCTTTAATGCTCCTATAAATACTTCTACATTATCAATTGCTCAAAGGGAGGACTAGTTGAAGGATAATAAGCAAAAACACTCGTACATTTATGTTCTACAAAGTGATGCATGCAATATTTCTAATAAGTATATTTACTACGAATTTGTATATTTCTAATAAGTATATTTCTAATAAGTCTTGTAGTACTGTATATTTACTATCGACGAATTTGTAATCGATCATTATCAACGTATATTTTTTTACATTGATAAAATTTATGAACAGGTATTTTACAAACGAAATTTTTATTATTAATATCTTATTGATCATTTTGATTTATCAAATAATTTTAAAAATTATCGATGAATTTTACCTGCCAATAATTTTGATTTTTTTTAGTGAAATCCTACTACATCTAACAAGCATACGGCCATATATTATATATGTACAAATTTTTCATCAAAATTCATAAAAATATCTAATTAAATACACTTGGATCAACAAAATGAATGTTTAGATATTTCCATTCAATAATTGAGTTTGATATAGTATAAAACCATGACAAACTCAAAATTGGTTGATTACATTGATGGTGATAGATGAAAACTATATGAAGTTATACCTTCTCACGACAATGGATTTAAAAATTGAATGGAAACTACAAAGAACTACAAGTCGAGCAATATGACTAATAAAAATACTTGAAGACATGACAGAACAACAAAATTACTATACTACGACAATAAATTAGCTATATAGAATGACAAAGAAAGAATACAGTCCATCATTAAAAACAAAGCCGCAAGATCTAAATATATCTCCACGGTAGTGAAGAAAACAAATAAGGAAATTCAACTTAAGTAGTGTGAGATAAAAGATAAAATTGTAATGATACAAAACACTAACAAAAGTCAAATTTGACTATTTACAATTTGGAGTGGCTGAAATTTACACTAAGGAGAACTGTTAAACTTCTTATAAATTTCTCGAAGTTACAAGAAAAGAAAAATCTGGAAATTAAGAGATTATTCTAGAGAGGAAAATAGTATATAAATATTATGACTATAAAGTCTAGATAATTTTAAAATTAAGAAAAAGATTAAAATTATCTAAACAAACTTGTAGACATGATGAATTAAGACTATAAATAAGCAATACCGCTTATTTCTAAAAACTTTATTTAATGTGTTACTCACCCTACTAAACTTCTTTTATCTCTTCAAATTCTAACAATAATACACAATTAAGAATTTATGTACCTCGATGGAAGCTGCAGCGCAAAATGTGATCATAGTGAAAGAACCCGTATATGTTTGCGAGATTAGAGAAACAACAACAAAAAAGAAAGATGATAAAGCATCTCCAAGATTTATGACAATAGCAGCTATCCGTTGATTCTGCATTCGAAGTATCACTGTGAGATAATCCATCATTACTGACAACACTGCGATCTCCATAAATGTGTAACTTACAAGCAATTCTGAAAATAAATTAGGAAGAAAGAGTTAACGTTGAATTCTACTTTCCATAAACAAAACAGCATAATTGGTTATAATTACCTGCAATGAAAGTTAGGGCCCCATAGCGGCGGATTAGAGCTTTTAATGACAACATTTTCTTCTCAAAAGTAGACGACGTTTCTTGCCTGGCCATGATGATGTTTGATGAAAAACAGAACACTCAAACTAATTTAGTAACAGAAGCATAGAATTCAAAGTGACCTTCTTCAATCCGCGTTGGGGACAGAGAGAAAGGGAAGAAACAAAAGCACTACTGAAAAATTCTTCTCTTCTTTGAAACAACAAGGAAAGTTCAAGGAAGAAGGGTAAAATGATGTAGTAATAGTACTGAGAAAACAGACAAATGTAATAAATACATCATGTGATGGAAAATACGGAGCATGTCGAAAAAGACAAATGAGACAGATGAGAAATAATGAATATTAAATATTTGTTTCATAAGCTTAGACAAAAGTGATAGCTGCGAAGACTTAATAGTAAGTCAATTTTCTATATACATATTTAAACCATGTGAAACATGCAATTTTGTAATTTTAAGCATCTTAAAGTATGGTATAGAACGAGGTCCATAAGCACTTCTTTTCAATATATGGGACAGGTTTACATGAAAAAACACTATACGTTCACATTATAAGAATCTCAACACAATATATTTGAAAAATCTTATTATAAAGTGTTTTTGGTGTAACGTTCACTTAATTTCAGGATCGTTTGATTAAATATGATTCTCTTTATATTCAAATAAATTGCTCTCTAATTTATCTGGGTATTTTAATGATATTTTGATGTTAAAATCATTTCACGACTAAGCAATTAATGTGATAATAAATGTATAGTAGAAAGTCCTAACAATCATACTTGGATATGTATTTATAGTTGATTATGATCGACCTAATCACTATCTAATTTTCTTTAATTCTGGTTATTGACATGTTTAGATTAGTTAAATGGTTAACTAATTTCTATTGTGATTGATCAATCTCTTAAGCTTGTACAATCGGTCATGTTATTTCCATTATTAAGCCACATTATAACTACTAGAAAAATGGTAAGTAACATGTTGGAGGAAGTCGTTGGCGATCAAATGAATCCAAAGGAAATGATGTGAAGGATGTATAGGTAGACAAACGAAATGCAAAGGAAGTATGAAGAAGAGATAAAGGCACTGCGAGCTAAGAATGCAACCAATCGACAAGAAAAGAACGGTAAAGGTCATGTGTCATCCACTCCAACTTTGTAGGAACCATCTAAGCAACACAAGAAAGGACCAGACTGAACCGTTCATGCAAGCATTTTTGGCAAAAGTAAAGAAAATAACCAGTATGTTGTCATTGTTGACATGACTGGTCTACTCCCGTTCACTATAGGAATCATGGAGACCTTTTTTTCTTGACAATTGGAGGATGTTTTTGTTTGACAAATTTGATGGATCCACCGACTCAGACGAGCATATTAGGATCCTCATGAACCAAATGACATTGTACATTACAAGTGATGTCATATGATGTAGAGTTTTTCCCAACTTTCTAAAGGGGAAAGTCTTGTATCGGTTCTCTTTTTTTCAGCCAACTTATACTGATACGTTGTCGTTGAAGTTATCAAACTAATACAACTTTATAAGGCAGTTTCAGTATTGTCAAGTTAGTAGTTACCAAAGTAGATAGGGTTAAAGTAATTCTGATTCGTTTTCTAATAAACATGGAATTGCTTTTCAATATTTGACTCTTTTGGAGACTCAGAAAGGTTAGTGAATGCTATATGTAAGATCTGGGAAAATATGGGTATTAGAGGTAAGTTAGTCTTAAGGCTTTAGTGTTTTTGTTTGGTAATCAATATTCTTGTATGTATATATTTATTAAGACATAATTATTATGTTATTTTCTATGGTTATATTTATATTTCTGCCTAACGGTAAAAGGGTCTTTTATATTTTATTAATTAGGTGCAAAAATTATAATAGGGGAGAGTGTAGAATAAAAAATCCAACCAAACATATCTGCATAAAATTTTCACATCATAGACAGACCTATTTAACATTTTCAAACCACATATAGACCTCCATATTATGCATCCCAAAATCATCCAATCATTGATAACAAAAACAACAATATAGCATCATTTGTATTGTTCAAATTTAAGAACTTATTTTTATAAATGAAATATGAAATATAAAACAATATCATTTAGACATGAGCAAATTTAATGTAGCAGAATCATAATGTACTAACATCCAAATATACTAACATCCAAATGTTCTAACAACTATGTTCAATAACAAAATAAAACTAAAAATCTACATAGTTATCATCATAAAAATTTTCATCATCTTGCTGCTCTGTAGATGGTTGGACTTGTGTGGGCTGAACTGATGTGGGCTGGACTGATTTGGGCTACTGAGAGACGGCGGGTGACGGGAAGGGTCGTGGTTGGGTCGGAGGGACGGTGGAAAGAATGTCTGAAGCTTGGGCAACGCTCTCATGACCAGGGACTTGAAGTTTGTAAACTCGTTTCTTAAGTCATTGTATTTTTCTCTCAATTCACGATTTTCTTGGTCATGTTGATGTAATAGTTGTGTAAAACGCTCGATGGCCTCTTCAGTAGTACTGGTAGAAGAAGAAGGTTGATGCTTTAGTGTACCTCCTCTCGGTGTTGTATAGTTTGAAGCAAGTTGTCCTGCACCGTAACTCGTCCCTTTTTCTTCCCACCAACGACATCGACCCAACACTGTGTCCTATAGATGTCGTCGTCTGCATTACTTGCATCATCCAGTGTAGGAGTTGACCATGTTCAGATCTAACCTGTGAAAGTCTCGTAGAAAATTATTCATGTTCAAACATTAAAAGCAATGTTAGAGAATGATACAATAACATAATGAAAGATTATTAATAGTAGCAGTGTTATTTACTTACATGAGTCTTTTGAGATCTTTCATCAACGAATTCTTTAGTACCCTTCCAAACATGGGTTTGTGCAAAGACCTCATCAACATGGACTGCCCTTCCCAGAGCCCTTCCTAGAGCTTGTGCATGTAACATAATTTAGAGTTAGATATGTACATGAAATAGACCTTACATAAGTTATATATGAAAGAAACAGAAAAGTAAAGAAATTTTACCATACGAATGACATGCTCATGAACTGTGATCAACCCACCAGTATGCAAGGTGTCACCCTCTTCAGAAGCTCTATTCCTCTAGGCTGTAGCACACTTGTTGCGAAACTCTACTGAATTCCAATGAGCGAGTAAAGAGTTCAAAATTTGTTCTCCTAACCAGTAAGGGCGCTCCCCTTGCGGGCATCCCTAAACATCTCTTATAGCTGATGAGATGCTTTCATGTGGAAATTTCTTTGTATTTATGTTTCATGTTCAGGTTTCCACTACACCTTCATCTGTAACAATAAACAAAACAAACATTGATTAATGAACATACTTAAATAAGAATGACAATTAGTTTAATGGGTTGTTCACCTTAAAACGCTGCCAAAATGGCTTTCTGTCCTCTTCAGGTATTGCTTCCCAAGTAGCTCATGAACTAAAAAATTGTTGCTTAATTGATCGTGTGATGACTTGGGAAGTAACCCTGGATGGAATAAACCTGCATATAAAGAAATAAAAGTCATTTGAAATAAGGCAATCTTTAAACATCAAAATGGTTAGAAAAGGGATTAAAGTCTTACCCTTTACCATATGGATCAATCCATGGTCGATCATGGTGGGTACATCAACACCTTCACCGTCACCAGTTGAATTTGCATCAGCAGATGGTGTGGTAGTCTCAAAAGGCGGTATACAAGATGAAGAAGGTATAAAAGTAGGGTCAGGGGGAGGAGTGGGGATAATAATCACAGGAGGAGGAAAAGGGTCTGTTGTAGGGGTAGGGAGGACGGTGTACTGGAGGGGTAGGAGGAGGGTGTAGCTAGTGGTAACTAGTGTAGCAGGCGCCCTATGTACATACTTTGGTGTCTGACGTTGCCTCTTTTAAGGCCTTGCTACCCCCTTTCCTTTATCAGGACTATATGAACCTTCTCCTGTCATTACTACATTGAAATGGTTACAAATAAAGTGAAGCAATAGAAAAGAATAAGGAATGATCAGTACAAATTAAAGTGAATGTAAAATAATTGCATACAACTTTTAACATGGTATTTTGCATAACTCTATTGAAATGGTAGTTTGTTAACACCCTGACAAGTGTATCAGATCGTATCAAGTAATAATAGATAGTAAGTCCGAATATCGTTTCCAAAGGGACTCTTAGGCCTAGACGTTCATGTGAATTGATTTCATAAGACTTGAATGAATAATAATTTGATTTTGTAATGCAAAGACGAAAATAAACATGTATGCAAAAACATGATGCATTGACAGATAAAGATATGGATGAATGGTGTTGCTGGGGTTTACGGTTTCATCCTAATCCACCCTCCTATATCTATTATTCTTATTAAATTCAACTTTGTTATCAATGTTCATGCAAGTTTCTAATTTACTTTAAACCCGATTCCTCGGCGAAGATAGCCTATTCCCAATTACTAGTTTACTATTCCTAGTCTCCCTAGTAATTAGTCACGCATTAATGAATGAAGCTTAAAGAATTGACCGTCCTATTCCTATTCCTAGGTAATATTTCATAATCAAGAGAATTCTCCTCATGTCTAGATTTCCCTGTACGTTCCCATATCGACAAAATCAATGATCATGACACTAAATGAGTTAAACAATGCAAGCTTTAAATTCAGAGAAGAAAACTCAAACTATTGATAACGAAAGTATATGAATAAAATAAGAACTTCGATATAAGAGAGTTTCAAAGGATTACATTGTTCCCTAACAACAAGGGTTTAGTTCACCATTGTCATGATGAAACTAGATGAATTGAATGGAAAATATGAAAGAGATAACCCTAGAATTGAAAGATTGGAGCTTTCGCATCCAAAATTCGTCTCCAAGGAGTGAAGAGAGTGTTCTGTCGTCTTTCTCTATCAAAAGATAACCCTAGAATTCGTCTGAGGTGTATTTATAACTTAGAAAAATAACAGAATTTTGGCCCAAGCCCATAACTAAACCGCTCAGCGGTGGGTTCACCGCTTAGTGGTAGGTGCGACACTCAAGTGGACGCTCAACAATCACGCCCAAGCATTAAACAGTGTTGTCTTTGAGAAGGCTAGCGCTCAATGCTGGATCTGGCGCTCAACGGTAGGCGTAGCTACATCTTTACCCCTCAGCGTTGGCACTTAAGCGTCAGGCAGTGGCTTACTCTCCAAAGCTGGCGCTGAAACTAGCACTGAGCGGTGGCTGCGATTTTTCCTTTACACTTTTTTTCATCCTTTCTTGAGTCCAACTCCTTCCTAATTCACTTTCCATCACCAAATTCTCATTTAATCCTATCAAAACAATGTAAAACCAAGCATAATATCTCTAAAACCCCCTTTTAGACCGTTATCACAACCTTAAACTTAGAACTTTGCTTGTCCTCAAGCAAACGAAACAAAACTTAGCCTTCCACCTATGATCAAAATGGTTCAACACATTCAAAACTCATTCTTGCACAACAAGTAATTACTCAATTTAGCTTTTCAATGGAATCTAATAAAGATGCACACATGATTCAGTTCATCCTGACTCATATAATGTTCACATAATCATATAATCTTCAACAAATGTTATTCTCATGAATGATCAATCAACTAAGCATAGATGTAATCATGAATTTCAGAGATCCTTACCAGGCAAAGTGTTTCACTCAATCACTCAAGTGTCTCAGGAGATCACTCCTTCCCTCTACTATCCACATGTCACATAGAACAAAATTGCCTTTCATCTATTACAATCAACATTCTCACACATAAATGTCATCACAAGGACTTTTCAAGGCTTATAATGAGGTTGGGCTAATAAGAAAAATTGGTTTTTCTAGATAACAAAATCCTTGAGTTAAGAGAGTTATTCAACATTCATAGTTCAAGCATCAACTCTCTCTCACCAATTTCACTCATTCCCAACTTTTCCCTTTTTCTTTTGCTTTTGCATTGAGCTTATCTTTCATACTTTTCTTTTCTTATCTTTTGTATATCTCATGCTTTTTCATTCAACACATTAGCTCAATGCTTTTCTTTGCCTCTCAATTCTCCCAACAACCCCAAACTTGAACCTTTATCAATACCATTCAATTATTCTCAACTCAACTCAAGGTAAAGATTTTTCTCAATAGGGTTTTCAAAAGTGTTTCAGGCTAAGGTTCAAAAAGGATAAAACACATGGTTCTTTTTACTTTGGGACGAAAATTTGGCTAAGTAAGGGCTTCCAAAAATGGCCTTGATCATATGACACAAACATGTAATTCAATCAATCATAAAGACTGAGGCAAAATCTTTCATGCTCTCAAATGAATAGCAAATATATCAATCAAGCACTCTGGAGCTCAAAAACCTCACACAATTATGCTCACTCAACAACTCCAATATCAATCATACACCCTACTTAGCATCATAACCATAATCATAACTCATCATGCATCTATTCCCACAACTTGTGAACAATTCACCTGTATATAAGCATGTAAAGCAGTCTCAATCATCATCCACATCAAGAATCATCAAGCACACTCATCATGCAATTAACAAGTCAAATCATCATCAGATAAGGTGTTCAAGCAAGTGTAATAAAGCCTACATTACTCAACAGAAACAAACCTATTCTAAAAGTTCAAATTACAAAACATAAAGAAAATAAAACCATGTTCTACTACAATTGGCATCCATCAGTAGATGCCATATCAACCCATGTTGTCGTCAGAGTCATCATCATCATCTCCAGTCTCTGCATCCTCGAAATCATCATCCTTCTCATCATCATCCATGACTGGAGCTTCAGCTGCTCCAGCGTCGCTACCCTGTGCTTGCTCCTTCGGCCATGCTATAACACTATGGAACTCATCCATAGTCCACCTGTGCGTAGGTGGTGTATCATATATGCTCACTATCATCTCAACAATGGCCACCTGCCCTCGGTAGAGAGACTCTAGTCTAGCCTCCATCATAGGCATATACATGTCCCTCATCTGGAATGGCTCTGCATGTTGTGCTGGTTCATCCTGTTGGGTTGCTCCTCTCTTGAGGTGTCTCTAAGGCACTAGTCTAGCTGCCTCATCTCCTCCACAGTACTGCCTATAATATGCTGCATCTATGGCCTTCCTAGGCCTCTTAAATGGTGGAGTAGAGGTGTCTACCCCAGCCTGAAGGCACAAATGAGTGATTAAGGAAGGATGACCAAGTGGTACCTTGCTGCTCACAGTAGTGGCACAACTCTGAATCTCATTGGTGATGACCTTACCAATGTTCACATTCAGACCCCTCAACATGCAATAAATGAACATGATCTTGTGAATTGTAATATCTGAAACATGGGAGTATGGTTGGACGTTAGCAGGGGAGAATGCCATCCAATGTTTAGCCACGGGTGTCAGGTCAGCTCTCTTGATGTTGATGGCTGCACCATTTGGGTTCCTTTGAAAATGCCCTCCAGGCACACAAAGTGCACTCTCAATATCTTCAAAATTCGTGCCCTCCTTCACATTCAGTGCATATTGGCATTGCTCACCAACCCACTCAATGCCCAGGAAGCTGTTAATTGTCTCAGGGTCATAACTAATGACCTTCCCCCGAAGATAACTTTTATATTTGTCCATGTTAACCCCCATTGACTGAGCATTTGTGTAAAATTCTTTTACCACTACTATATTGGCAAGTGTAGGGTATGTGGCCAATTTCTCCCAATTTATGCTTTCTAACTCCTCACCAAACTGTGGAGCCAAGTCTCGGATGAATGCTACTTTCCTTTCCGTTAGGAGGCGTCTCTCTTGGACAGTTACATGGTGTTGCTCATGCCTCCTACAAAGAAATCTATTGGAGTAAAACCTCTCAGGTTTTTTCCTCTTGTTCCTTTGAGTCTTGACTCTCTTTCCGAATGAGGATGTCATTCCTTCATCAAATACAATTTAAAAGACCAAGAAATTCATCATCAACGATTAGCAAACCATAAAATAAGTGTTACTCCATCATTGTCCAACTCTAAGGGCAGAATCAAGCAAACAAGCATTCTTCCAGCCCATCGCTCAGCGGCAGCTCACCGCTTAGCGGTGACGGCGACAATTTTGCAAAACCTAACTTAAACCCCTCTTTTCTCCACCCAAATGCAAATTCCTCAGTTCCAGACCAAAATCACACAATTTAATCGGTGCAAAACGTTTCTATTTCATCAAATCTTGTATAGAAATCAAAAGCCCTAATTTTTCATGCTTCTACATATACTTTCATCAAATTCCTATTCTAAAAACCCTAAAATGAAAATTGTATGACTTACTTGGGTGGAGAGACTTTTAATGTTTGCAAAATGCTCCTTGAATGATGATGGATGTTCCCCAAATGCAATGCTCCCACCAAAACCCCAAACTTTGCCAATGGAGTGGTGCAAAAATGATGATCAAAGGGTTTTTTAGTGAGTGGGTGATGGGAAGAATGAAAAGAAACTCTTGAAAAGCTCTTGAGAGTGCAAAAGAAGTGTGAAGGTCGAAAATCAGCGCCTGGGTTTAAAAAGTGAAACTCGGCCTCCAACACTGAGCACTTTTAAAACCCAAAAAATGCATCTGCGATGCCGCCGGTCAACGCTGGGTTACCGCTGAACAGTAGGCTCGGTTTTAAAAATCCTCCCTTTTTGGTTTGCTTGAGCATTATTCAACCTGTGCCACTCGATTTCAACTCTCAATTCTCAATTTTTATGCAATTCCCATCACCTATGCAACATTCAATTCCTAAAATGCAACTAAAACAAAGTTTGAAATAAAATAACAATAAACTCGGTTGCCTATCAGGTAGCGCTTGTTTAACGTCATGAGCCTGACCCAAACCTTTCTAGCACTTGTCAGTAAGTGCATATCTTTCCAACGCCCTTCAGTAGGTGTGCTTCCCTGTATCCTTCAGCGAATACATAATTAATCTAGAATCCCTTAGTAGATACTACCCAATAAAAATTGTTCACAAATCTAAAAATTGTTCACAAATCTAAAGAAAAAAAATAAAAACTAACTTACGTAGACGTAGAGAACCAAAAAAAAATATCTATCATAGATAAGAGATATTGAAGGAAAAAAAAAACATACTTGAAATGGTGTCCCTGAAGAAGATGATGAAGTTCAGTGACCACATCCGAAAAATAGCCTAAAGATTAACAAAAACAACCGGTCAACCTTAGAAATGTGAACGAAATCACATTACAAAGACAAAAACTACTTCAAAATAACCTTCTTTCTTTATCGTATCGTTCGCGAAGAAGAAAGTTCAAGTAGAAATGGAAGCGCGAACAAACAGTGAGACTGTGTTAAGTTTTTAATTCAATAAATATATTCCACATCGAATACAATAAAAATATGACATTATACTTAAATATAACGTCGAACACCAAATTATATGACGGTTTGTCTTACAACATTAGTGCCAATAGAACGTTGAATATGACGAAATTTCACGTGAGGATATTCGACGTTTTCTCTTAATTAGCAGCATCACTACCTTGACACGTCATCATCATCTTCTCCAACAATCTGAAACCCTAATTCCAAACCAAACCCTAGGCGCCGTCAGCAACCGCCACAGCACCACCACCACTATCCCTGCAGCCCACACCGTGCGACACAACGGAAGGATTCTCCAAGGCAACTGCCTGGACAAAACGCTTGACCTGGCCCATGAGGGGCTGAGCGTGATGGTGGACGAAGACTTGGAGACCAAACGACAACGCGTGCCAGCTTCTCGGTACTGATGTTGGCGGCACGGAGGATAGACAGACGACCAGGATCGAGGTTGTTGTATACGAGAAAAATGTAGTTGCTGATTGCGAGACTGATAATGGAGACTTCGATGAACTCAAAACGCCAATAAGAAACACCTTGGATGAACTCACCAGTCAGTTTTAATGTTGACTATTTAATAGTTCGATGATGAACGCGTGACGTTATACGTTGTTTTTGTACTAGTGTATGAAGAAGATAAAGCAAGTTATTGGAAATAGGAAGAAATAAAACACTTTTGCATTTTTCCAATCACAAACCTCAACCAGATTATTAAAATTCAAATCCTTTAACAAATAATGAAGTAAAAGTTTTACAACAAGAAACGAGGAATGTCGAAGATGAAAACTAAATTTTTTTTCCTAATCTTGTATTCAGGATTCAATCATCAACAATTCATTTGTGTATTTTGATTCCCATGTGGACAGAGATGAACAAGGTGTTTTGGTCGATGACATTTTCAACAAAGTGAACATTAACTTGGTAACTTATATTATACTTGTTATGGAAATGGGGGAGTATTTTCCTGATAGGTGTCTTCTGAGTCTGGTTGATGAGCATGATCCAATCTTTCCTGTATGGAAACCTTCTCATCTTCGGGACACACTTCCTTGTACGCATAGGTGACGGAGTAGTATGCAAAAGCCAGAAGCAGCACAGCGTTCATTATCGCCAACATCAGATAGTACCTGTCCAAATGGCTAGTGTCGATTGTTTCCTTGATCCACCCGCTGAAAATCAACACACTTGGTATAATCAGAAGTTTTCCACCACCAATCACCAACTCACTAAACGAATCCTCAAAATTCGACAACGATTTCGCTACATGGTCATCGAATAATCTCTTTAATCCCCCATCAACAAGTCCCTCTGTCACTCCTAGTAACACAAATTGCGGAACCAAGGCCACTGTTGTATTCAACTTTGACGACAACCTGCGAATCTCCACTTGCCATGCTATGAAGCCGCATATTACAGCACACGTAATACCAAATCCAATCCTCATGATTGTCGCTGCTTTTCTTTCCCACATGAAACTTGCAACTCTTGGTTTTTGTTTGTTTCGAAATGCAAGACTGATGAGAAAACAAGTAAACTTTGACATGTCCGTCGCCACGGATTTGATCAAGAATAGAATAGAGATATCGTTACCTCTTTTATTCATAACTGGTTCCAACGCACCTGCTTGTGCAACAAAGAAAGTGTTCCCAGAGGCAATGAGTAAACTATAAGGAAAGATGGTAAGGCCAAGGTAAATCATATGAACAAGACTTTTAACATCTCTCACGTCCTTCACAGTGCAAATCTTCTTTCTCTTTTCTTGCGTCTCAAGACTCTCTCTATGATGTCTTGAATCTTCTTCTTCATCTTCTGCTTTAACAATGGCCGCTTTGTCCAACCACCTGAATAACCGAGGAACTCGTGGCAATAACCTTACTCCTTCACCACGATTATACGTGTGTTGCTGCTTGTAACCCTTCCAATAATAAGAATTCGGTGAGGTTGGATATTTTGAACTCAGTTTTTCAAAAGCTGTGCTGAAGATTCTATGGATCTTGCCTAGATCGCTTTCAACGGGTAATTCTTGGCGGCTATACCCCAAAGAACCGATGAGGAACAAGAGATGAGTCGCTCCCATGAGAAGTGCAGCAAATCTGAATAGGTCCTCGAATGTTGCATCATAGAAGATGAAAACAAGACAAACTGTTATGATATATCCAACAACCAGTGGAACGAACAACCAGATACTAATAAAAATTGTATGCGCGAGGCTTCTCTCATTTCTGTCTTGTGTGCTTCCATCTTTTTCGCCTTGTTTCTTTGGTTTAATTTTCTCTTCCAACTGATACTCAAGGAAACTTTCTGAAAGCTTTTGACCACTTTTTCCCATTCCAAGGAAGACTATGGCGGCATATACCGCACCAAACGCTGAAGGTGCAGGTGATGTAGATGTCCATAATAGCATTAAACCCTGACAGTTAGTAACTATATTTAGACACCTTATATATCAACCATCTTATTTACACCCGTTTATGAACCCTAATATCTCTTTTCCTATCACATAATTTATCATACTTATATTTGTCTCTATTTATTTTTTAGGTATCATGTTGCATTGGTCGTCCAATGATTTTGTTAAATTTTATAGGGAAAGAAAATTGAACATTATAATTGTTAAATTTTATACCAATTTACAAATTTAGAAATTCTAACTACAATAATTATATAATTTAGAATTAACTATAAGAATATAGAAGTGGTGGATCAAGCCTATAAATAGGCAATGCTAACATAGAGGAAAAATCAAGTTCTACAAATTCCCTATGATATTTTTATTATCTCACCATATGTTGATGATATAGATAGGAAATTATATAAAGATGACGATGGAACTAAAAGAAGACATGATAAAAATATTTGCGATGAACAATCTTGACTTTGTGAATTACTTCCTTGGTATAATGGTAAGACATGAAAAGCAATGAATATTTATTTTTCAGAAGAAAGAATTTTAAGATATTTCCAAAATACACAAAAGAGTTTGGTATATGATACCAAACTATGAGAAACTAAAAATTGGTTAGCTACATTAATAGTGATTGGATAAAAATGATAGATGACATGAAGATTACCTAAGGTTATGCCTTTGCACTAAGATTGAAAACATTTTTCTTGACAAAACAAAAAACAACAATAGCACACAGATCAAAGTACATGAAAGCCAGAAAAACTACAAGTCTTACAATATAACTTAGAAGAATAGTTGACAAAAATGATAGAAACAACAAGAAATTAGCTATATATAATGGTAAAGAATAATGTCAGTCATTGAAAGACAAAGCACACGGTGTTTAAATATAAATTGACTATCATAAGAAAATCGCATACGGACATAATCCGTTAATAATAATTAAAATTTATGGACAATTCAAATTTATGGATGAATTAATAACAGTCAAATATTCATAAATAAAATAATCGTAAATAACTTTTACCGATAACTTACCAAAACTATTAATAATTAACGATAAATTTATCTATAAATATTGACTAGTAATTCTAAAAATTCGAAAAAATTAAAATTATCTAAAATATAAATTAAAATTAATATAAATTGATCCAGGTTGGAGCCATCTCCAAAACTATCTTCTTATATACTGTTACTCGCCCTTCTAAACTTATTTTATCTCCTCATTCTAACAATAATACAGAACTAAGAATTTATACCTCGATGGAAGCTGCAGCGCAAAATGTGATCATAGTGAAAGAGCCCGTATATGTTTGCGAGATCAGAGAAACAACAACAAAAAAGAGAGATGATAAAGCATCTTGCAGATTTGTGACAATAGCAGCTATCCGTTGATTCTGCACTTCAAGTGCATATGTGAGATAATCCATCATTATTGCAAACACGGCGATCTCCATAAATGTGTAACTTACAACCAATACTGAAAATAAATTAGGAAGAAAGAGTTAAGTTGAATTCTACTTCCCATAAACAAAACAACACAATTAGTTATAATTACCAGCAATGAAAGTAAGGGCCTCATAGCGGAGGATTAGATAACGAATTCGAGCTTTTACTGACAAATATTTCTTCACAAAAGCAGACGAGTTTTCTTGCCGCACCATGATGATGTTTGATGAAAAGCAGAACGCTCAGTTAAACCAATTTAATAACGGAAGCATAGAATTTGAGGCGAACTTATGCAAACGGCGTTGGGGACAGAGAGTAAGGGAAGAAGGAAAAGCACTTCTGAAAAGTTCTTCTCTTCTTTGAAACAAGGGAAGTTCATCGAAGAAGGCTTTTTGGACGATTTCGGTGACTTTTGGTTCGACAAAAAGATTGACGTAATAGTACTAAGAAGACTCAAACAGAGAAGAGAAAACTGTAATAAATAAATTATGTGACGAAAAATAGGTAGTACAATAAAAAAAAAGGACCGAAATGAGACCGAAGAGAGAGAATGAATATTAAATATTTGTTTGATACGAAGAAGTAAGTCAATCTTTTCATATACATGACTATTTGCTAGTTAAACAATGTGCAACATGCATTATTGTAACTTTAAGCATAGCAAGTGTGGTATAAAAAAGCTCGATAAGCACTTCTTTTCAAACTATATGTCCACATGATAAGAATCTCAACATAATATATTTGAAAAGTCGTGTTACAAAGTAAAAGCAATGGATTTTATTTCATTGCAAAAGAAAATGTCATAAGGATAAAAAAAATTATATAAAATAGAAAGAAGTAACTTTAACATATTTTTGTGTAACTAATTTCAAAACAAGTTGTTTATGTAGATATGACGTCAAAAACAAGTTATGTTTATTATATATGTAGAACGACATATATTTTAAAAAGGTTTAATACCTATTCTGGTTCTTCCTTTGGGAGGGTTTGTTCAAGGTGGTCCCTCCTTTTTTCAAAAGTTCACTTAAGTCCTACCTTTTGCAAAAACTGTTCAAAGTGGTCCCTCCTTTTTTCAAAAGTTCACTTAAGTCCTACCTTTTGCAAAAACTGTTCAAAGTGGTCCTTTTTGCTAACGACGTTAACTTTCTTAACGGCACACTTTGAATAGTTTGAACAGTTTGCTGAGGTGTAACGTTTTGGCTGTTAGCAAAAAGGTAGGAAACTGTTCAAACGGTTGAAAGTGTGCCGTTAAGAAAGTTAACGCCGTTAGCAAAAAGGACCACTTTGAACAGTTTTTGCAAAAGGTAGGACTTAAGTGAACTTTTGAAAAAAGGAGGGATCACTTTGAACAGTTTTTGCAAAAGGTAGGACTTAAGTGAACTTTTGAAAAAAGGAGGGACCACTTTGAACAAACCCTCCCAAAGCAGGGACCAAAATAGGTATTAAACCTTTTAAAAATAAACACTAAATTGTATTATAAAATAACACAAAAAAAATTGTATTACAAAAAATAGAAAAATTGATGCGCTTCAAATATGATATGTTTACATTTTAAAAGTGTATTTTGACTTCTAAAATTACTTTCTGCGTTATAGGAAGATTATATCTGCATTAGTTGTAGGAATTAACATAATGAAAGGGTGACAATATAATGGGTTGAGATAAATCGCAATGAAACCTTTTATCTATTATATATTTATATATCACTAGTACAAAAATCATATTTTATGACGTACAAAAACGAACTATGATATACATAATTTTGTACTTTATAATAGGTCTACAAAAATTTAATATTGTTCATGATGACGTCTTAATTATATATCTCTTGAACATATATTTGGAGATGTGGTAACATGTATTTTACTTGATTTAATATGTGATTTTTGTTCTTATATGCATTCAATTTAATTAATTTATTTTTACCTAATTTAGAATCTTCAATTTATACTTGAATTATTAATATATATTTTAGAAAAATATAAAATTTATAAATTTTTCTTTCTTATTTATTGAAATACATTAATTTAGTAAATTTTCGCTACGTCATAAAATGAATGTGTAGACCTGTTATAACGTACAAAACTATGTACGTCATAGTTCGTTTTTGTACGTCATAAAATATGATTTTTGTACTAGTGTATGTGTTCTACAATGCAAGTATAAGTTCACTTCATTGTTTCAAAATAATTATGAACACGAGTTACAGTGGTGATCTGGGATTTTTTCTGATTTTCTGCATGTTTTGCGTGGTGAATTTAGTGTTGGGTGTTTGTTCAATGGTGGTTATTGGTGGCTTTAGGGTTTATGCAATCAGGATTCCGATGGAGGATAGTGGTGGTTGATATGGTTCTTCTAAGAAGATAGTGTAGTCTTGAACAAGAACCCCGATAGTAGGGAATACAGATAAGAGAAAGGAATCTGAACACAAGTGAATATATGTGGAAGAGTAGGATATGATGTTATTCATTCATTGATCTAAATTTACATAATACAATTGTTTTACAGTGAAAGATTACAGAGTTTAGTTAATTCTGTAACTAACAGAATTAATTGACTATTAAATAATGAAAGGGTGAGGTTGAGATAAATAGCAATGAAACCTTTTATCTATTATATATTTATATATCACTAGTACAAAAATCATATTTTATGACGTACAAAAACGAACTATGACGTACATAGTTTTGTACTTTATAATAGGTCTACAAAAATTTAATATTGTTCATGATGACGTCTTAATTATATATCTCTTTAACATATATTTGGAGATGTTGTAACATGTATTTTATTGGATTTAATATGTGATTTTTGTTCTTATATATCATTCAATTTAATTAATTTATTTTTATCTAATTTAGAATCTTCAATTTATACTTGAATTATTAATATATTTTTTAGAAAAATATAAAATTTATAAATTTTTCTTTCTTATTTATTGAAATACATTAATTTAGTAAATTTTTGCTACGTCATAAAATGAATGTGTAGACCTGTTATAACATACAAAACTATGTACGTCATAGTTCGTTTTTGTACGTCATAAAATATGATTTTTGTACTAGTGTATGTGTTCTACAATGCAATGGAAGTATAAGTTCACTTCATTGTTTCAAAATAATTATGGACACGAGTTACAGTGGTGATTTGGGATTTTTTCTGATTTTCTGCATGTTTTGCGTGGTGAATTCAGTGTTGGGTGTTTGTTCAATGGTGGTTATTGGTGGCTTTAGGGTTTATGCAATCAAGATTCCGATGGAGGATAGTGGTGGTTGATATGGTTCTTCTAAGAAGATAGTAGTCTTGAACAAGAACCCCGATAGTAGGGAATCCAGATAAGAGAAAGGAATCTGAACACAAGTGAATAGATGTGGATGAGTAGGAATAGATGTGGAAGAGTAGGATATGATGTTATTCATTCATTGATCTAAATTTACATAATACAATTGTTTTACAGTGAAAGATTACAGAGTATAGTTAATTCTGTAACTAACAGAATTAATTGACTATTAAATAATATTCTGTAACTTTTCAACTGATCGGCTCCCGTGCTTCCACCATTCCCTAGCACTGACTTTAGTCGTTCAGTGTCCTCCTTCTTCTTCACTGCTCGGCCTCGCTCGGTAGTCTCACCGCCTTCAGTCGTTCGGTTCCCTTCTTCTTCTCCTTCATTGCTCGACCTCTTCTTGCATTCCACTGTTCAGTTGACTATTAATACTGCCTTTTGTCGTTCGGTGCCATCCTTCTTCACTGCTCAGCCTCGCTCGGTAGCCACACTGCATTCAACCGTTTGGTTCTTTTCTTCTTGTCCCTCACTGCTCGGCCTCTTCCTGTATACCACCGTTCGGTTGGCTATTAATAATATCCTATAACAATCCCCTCCTCTTGAAAAAGTCCTTGTCCTCAAGGACTGAAGTTGGGATTTGTTGGAAAATAGGTAGGCTTCTTTTTACACCAAGAGGGGGGTGAATTGGTGTTTTATTAAAATCAGAATCTTTTCGCAATCTTTAAATCAAAGTATAAAACTTTACAAACTTTCTTGAAATGCAGGTAATGAAAATTTGTGTGCAGCGGAAAAACGTAGTTGACTGCGCAAATAGTAAAGTCAACTGTAAGTAAAAGTGCAGGGATAGAGAAAACCAAATACTGGATTTTATATTGGTTCGGCCAACAATGCCTACATCAAGTGTCCTTCCAACCCAGGAAGCAAATGCACTATAATGGTCAAGGTTTTTACAACAAAGAATTTATAGAAGACCTCCACGTCAAAAATATAAATCTTCTCTCTAACCCTCTAACCAAAATATAGGCAGAAATACACAACAAGACTCGCAGCAAGATGTCCCCTCTCCTGCAATCTACCAAACACCACTTTGAACAGTCCTCAAAGTGAACCAGACTCCACGAGTCTATCCCCTATAGTCACAACAGGTACACACAACAATCTTCAAGGATGACAAGCCAAAATCTGGATCAAACCAGATACACCTTCAATGTGCAGAATATTATCAATCTATGAGTGCGCAGAACAATCTCCTTTTGAATCTCTTTCAAGAACGATCACCACGGTCTTCTTGGAGAATTCTTAGATTTCTAAAAACCAGAGATATCAATCTGAAACAGAATGTAAAAATGTTAGATCACCAAAAGCCTCTAAACAACTTCATGCTCAAACTATTTATAGAATTTTGTTACACAGATTATCTCTTAGTCGAATACATTACTAATCTAGTCGACTAAGTCAAGACAATTATAACAGTTAAGTTAGACCAGTAGCATTCAGTCAACCAAAATAAATTCTCATTCAATACAGTTGACTCACAATCAATGCTCAACTAACTTTTGAAAATATAGTCGTTACTGTTCATGAGCATAAGAGAATTTCAAAGCAAACAGCCAATACAGTCGAATGTGTGGCACACATAGTCGACTTCGACATGTAAGAACATTTTGAAATTCTTTTCTTTTCAAAATCTCACACAGCACTGATTTTCAAAATCTGTACAAAGACTTTAGTATAGTCAATTCAATTAATAATGGAGTCGACTTTACTACAGCTTTGTCACACAATTATAAGTTCACAAAACGTGTTTGTGGTTTTCATGCATTAAAACATGTGCAATGCATCCAGATATGATGTAACAAGTACAAGCTCAATAAGTATGCATTCATATAGCAATATATAACATAAAACATGTTCAACAGATATATCAAACAATCAGCATAAGAACATGTAACACAACAACAACATAAGTGTGTTATTAAGAAATGTGTTGTCATCATCAAAAAACAAAGTGATATAGATATTGTGTTGTCAACAATCTCAACATGATTCTCTTTCAGATCTATGTTTATTTGCCAACTGTTTCATCCTTTCTCGTGCTCTCTTCGTATGAAACTTAGCTAACTTAAGAATCTCCTTGGGTTTTTGCAGACTTCTGTCAACCAGTTCCACCTTAGCTTTCCCTTCCAACAGCACACTCTCAATGCTATCAGGGATATTGTTGGATTTCGCCTGTGTAAATAAGGAGTGTAAAAAGGTACCTTCACCCTTATCACACATTTACATCACTGAGATGTGGACTCCTGAAGATAGCGTATTATGTAGGTTGTGTTTCCTAATCGTCTTGAGGTCTGAACTTTTTGTCCCCCTCAAAACAAGTTTCCTTCCATGCACCGTAAATTCCATGGTTAAATTTTCAAAGTTCCACTTGATATCCCGTAAGGTAATCAACCATTCTACACCAAGAACCATGTCACAAAATCCTAATGGTAATAACCACATATTTGATTTGAAGGGTGCATTATGTAATATCCAAGAAATTTTTTTAACCTTGTGAATCTTAACCTTAGCACCATCTGCCACTGTGACACTCAAAGGATCCATGGTCCCAATTTTACATCCTAGTTTCTTGGCTATGTGAACGTTCAAGAAATTATGCGTACTTCTACTATCAACGAGGATATGTAAAGGTTTTTTCCTGCAAAGACCCGTGACTCGCATAGTGCAGAAACTAGCAACTCCTTTCAACGCGTTAATCGAAATCAATGGGTATTCCCTCCTATTTTCCTCTTCTTCAACTGGAGGTGTGTTGTCTTCATCTGAAATGGTGTCGTCTTCCAATTCCAGGACATGAATATGGAGTTTCTTTTGGGTTAGGCTATGAGCTGGTGTGAACGGTTCATCACAGAAATAGCACGGCCCTTTGGCCCTTCTTTCATTCATATAAGCAGGCGTTAGATTCTTGGAGAATGTTTTTTTCCGAGGATCTTTTGTGCACTGGGTGGAGTTAGGCAACAAAGGTGGTTTGAGTTGCCTGTGGAATGGTTTCCCTTGCGAAATGGTGCTGTTAGCAGATTCATACATTTTGGCTAGTGAGAAAACTTTCCTTACGGAAGTAGGATGAAACATACAAATCATCATCTGGACATCTTGCTTCAACCCGCCAAGAAAACAACTTAATTGATTAGCCTCCGAGAGTTCAACTTGCAACACTATTCGATCAAAGGCGTCATGGTAATCTTGGACAGAACTCTCTTGATGCAACCTCATCAAATCAACCATAGGATCTTTGCAAACCTCCCCAAATCTATCAATCAAGATCTTAGTGTAAGACTCTCAAGAAGGAAGATTGAATAACCCTATATTCTTGACATATATGCGTTGTGCCATTACAGAGCCTTTCCTTCAAAATGGATGACTGCTAAGCGGACCTTGTAATCATCCGGTGGGCCATCCACAGAGAAGAAAGTTTCACATTAAATTAACCATTGTTTCACCCCATCTCCATTGAAACAAGGAAAATCTAACCTAGCCAATCTAGTACGACAAGAATAAGGTTGAGAATGGTTAGCGTTATTGGCGACAGAATACGTTTCACGATTACTAATTATTTCGGAAAGATTAAAGATGCACCAATTTCCTTGAAGCAGGCCTCTAGCGATGTTCCCAGCTCCAAGAAGCGAGCCTCCATTGAATCTTTAAAGTGATCAAAATCTTCACGTACAGAACGGGTGTTGGCAGTCATTGAAATGACATGGTTGGAAGGTCACCGTCTGATACCAATTGATACGGAATCCAGATAGTAGGGAATCCAGATAAGAGAAAGGAATCCAAACACAAATGAATATATGTGGAAGAGTAGGAGAATTCTGATGTTATTCATTTGTTGATCTGAATTTATAGAATACAATTGTTTTTATAGCGAAAGATTACACAGTTTAGTTAATTATGTAACTAACAGAATTAACTAGCTATTAAATAATATTATGTAACTATTCAACCGATCGACTCCCATGCTTCCACCGTTTGGTAGCACCGACTTCAGTCGTTCGGTGTCCTCCTTCTTCTTCACTGCTTGGCCTCGCTCAGTAGTGCCACCGCCTTCAGTCGTTCGGTTCCCTTCTTCTTCTCCTTCATCGCTCAGCCTCTTCTTGCATACCACCGTTCGGTTGACTATTAATTTCAACCGTTCAATGCCTACCTTCTTCACTGCTCGACCTCGCTCGGTAGCCTCACCACATTCAATCGTTCGGTTCCTTTCTTCTTCTCCATCACCGTTCGACCTCTTCTTGTATTCCACCATTTGGTTGGCTATTAATAATATCCTGTAACAATGGTTGTTGGTTTGGTTTCTCTGTACAGGTTGGAGTCGCGAAGAAGATGATGGTTATGTTTGATAACGGTTGAAAAACTGTTATTTTCATATGCTATTTTAGACTAAATTACGCCCTTTACTACTTAGAATGAGCTTGAAATCAAACAAAACTCAATAAATGAGTCAGTCGAGAGTCAAAAGTTGTTTTCAGCGATATTATGCTTGTTTTGCATTGTTTTGCAGCAAAATTGATAGAAGTGAAGATTGAGAATGAAGATGAAGGTCATAGACTCAAGAAAAAGCAAGAAAATCAAAGAAAAGAAGAGTCTAGGGACCGCCCGACGGTAGATCCCTGACGTCGGGCGGTCAAACGGGAGGAGAAGACACAGTAGTGGACGCCGGGAGACAGACCCCTGACGCTGGGCGGTTTTGCGGCAGAAGGTCAACCGCCGGGCGGTAGACCCCCACCGCCGGGCAGTGGTGCGATTTAGGGTACACCGCCGGGCGGCAAAGTGTGACGTCGGGCGGTGGTCAGCTGGGCTTGGGCCTATTTTTCTTATGCGCTCCTCACCTATAAATAGCCCTGTTATGAATTCCAACTCATTCTTTTGACAGAGGAGGGCGGCCAGACCTACTTTTCACTCTCTGGAGAGGATCTCTTATATGCTTGGGCTCCTTTTCATCTTTTCTAGAGTTTGTTTTCCATATCTTCCATTATTTTCATCTTGGTTCACCATGACTATGGTGAACTAAACCCTTTTTGTTGTTGGGGGAACAATGTAATCTTTTGATACTCTCTTTTATTGAAACTCTTGTTTGAATTATATGATTTTCATATGCATTTATTATCAATTGTTGGATTCTCATACTATGCTTAATGCCTTTATCGTTTAACTCATTCAGTAATTGATTTTTGACTTTATTGATACGAGGACATACAGTAATTACATGAACTGGTGAGATTTCCTTGGTTAAGCAATACCACCTAGGGATAGGGGGTAGGATGATCAATTGTATTTGCTTTTGTTTGTAATGTGTTGCTAGTTACTAGGGGAGGATAGGGATAGCAAGCCAGTAATTAGTAATAGGCCATTTTCGCCGAGGGATCAAGTTAAGGGGAGGCCAAGAAAGTTTGCATGCAATTAGATAATAATGCTATTTAAACAAGAGGAGTAAATAAGAGAGAGAGGATTAGATGAAATTGTAAACCCCCAACAACTCCATTCATCCATTGCATAAATCTTGTCAATTGAATCATTCATTGCATGTTTATTTTCTGTCTTTGCATCACCCACAACAATTAATTTTTCCTCGCAAGTCTTACGATTTTAATTCACGCAAACGATAAGGTCTTTCGAGTCTCATGGGAAGAACGATAATGGGTTTTACCATTTTTATTACTTGATACGATTTGGTACACTTGCCAAACTGCTAACAGTGTTATTGCGAACAATGGCACCAATAGGATTCATTGGTTATGCAAGATTGCAGCGATCTGGTCCGTCGACGTTCACACTGAATATATGGTGGAGGTGCGAGGTGTTAGATTTAGGATTCCCTGTTGTCACAATTTGCCTCTCTGGTTTCTCTTCAAATCTTGTATTGGCTTCATGTGGCTTTTGTTTTGGGCTTCGAATTTGGAAGTTGCTATTAGCGGAGGACTGTGGTGGCATATGGTGGTTTTGTGGTTGTGATGCAATGAAGATCGTGGCGAGCTGTTCTACGATTTTGTGGTGTCAGTACTCGTTAATTTTTCACGGCTTGCTGCATTGAGGTTCGTGATGGGTTATTGGGGTTTGTGCATGTAACGAACAAGAATGGAGGTGGCTCATGGATGACTAATCGTGAGTGAAGGCGAAAGGAAACCAGGGTGATCTAATGCAAAATGAGGTTAAGAACGCAGTTTCCAGAAAATCGAAGCATGTGTAAAGATGGTGGCATTTTTGTAATTTTAACGAAGTTATACGCCTTGGTTATAGGGGAACCGAAGCATAAAAGCCAAACCGAGGTGTAATGTTCTGGCACTTCCCACCTAAAATTGGCTATTTAACTGACAACTTTTAGAAAATTCCCCTACTGCCTCACTTCTTTGACCAACCGAGGTAGAAAGGTTATGTAATTTTTAGTCTGAAAGGGTTAATCAGAATTCATTTTCAGAACCCTTGACCTTCATTATTGGTTCTTCTTATTCTTCTTGTAGATAACCCCACCATGGATGTTATCTTTGGCTCGTGCAAGGGCAATAGACTCAGGGTGGAGGAGACAACGGTGTGGAGATGGCGCGATCAGGCGACATTCGTGGTGGTTCGCGTTGGCGATGGGTCGTTCTTCTTCTTCTTCTTCTTCTTCTTCTTCTTTTCTGTTTTAGGTTCGTCTTTAGGTTTTCTTCTCCCTTCTTTCTTTTCAGGTTCAGACGTAGTTTCACGTAGGGAGGGGCGGCTGGCGTGACGGTCCCTGTTCGTGAAGCTGGCGGCAACGTCATCTCACGATTTAGGGTTTCGATTTGGGGCTTGGCGACACTCTGGGAGGCGCGACTCAAGCATGATCTCGCCTTCGTTGGTGCTAGTGGTTGGCGGTGGATCTCGCCTTCATAGGGGATCATCCTTAGCGTAGGAAAGGCGCGATAATGGAGCAAAAAGGGTGCGGTGATGGCGCGACGATGGCGCGAGGTGGCGCGATGAAGGCTTCTACGTTAGGCGGCGAGGGTTTAGTTTAGGGATTTTTGGGTTGTTTGTGCTCGTATGAGGCTAGTGATTTTTGGTGATTTGGGTAACCACTCTCTACACGCACTTCTACTTGCACATGCTCCACAAGGATTTGCCCCACCCCACCACAATATCAGGGTGTGTTCCCTTTCATGGCAGGAATCTCTATGCTCAAGCACAGGATCAAAACACAATGGTCAATTGCAAACTATTTCTGATTTTTTTTTTTTTACTAGAAACAGGTGCGATTAGAGAATTCAAAGATGAGGAAAGGGGTTACCCTCTTATGTATCCTGTTAGACCAATTGTTCAAACTGGGACAGCTACACCTGGTTGTTCAACAGGGTTGGAGTGTCTGACATGGTTGGAGAAGCAACAAGATTGTTCGATTTTGTATGTTTGTTTTGGGAGTGGTGGAACACTCTCACAAGAGCAAATGAACGTAGTGATGCAGACCGATTAGAGTTCTTGCCAAGTGGGTTCTTGGAGACAACCAAAGAGCAAACTATGTTGCACGTGTTTGTGCTCAAGGTCACACCAGATTGAAAAAATTTTGAATTTTCAAAGAATTTGCCTTGAACTAGTTTCTTATTACAACAAGCTGAACAAAGTGTGGGCAGAAAAAAAAAAGTAAAAGCCTCTCTACTGCCTCGATTTAGGTCCCAACCGAGGCAGAAGAGTCCGAGATACTAACTTGGTTCATCAGGAATCGAGGCGAAATCTTGTCCCTTTTTGCCTTGATTCACAACCAAGGCAAAAAGGGGTAGACTTTTTACCTCGCCAATATATGCCTCGGTTGAGGAACCGCTACCTATGGGCGAAAATAACTGTTGTCGTTTTATGAGTGAAAACTAGGGGTGTATTTTGCTTCTTGTATATTTCTTTCTAGAAATTTACTAATTTTAGCTTTATGTTGTAATTTGGAACAATTTTATTTCACGCTTTAAATGAGTCAAACTTTAACTTCAATTGTATCAGCAAAAATTAGAATATCCAGAAATAATTTATGCAAATAAAAATAACTTTTTAAGATCTTTTAATTCTCAAAGTCGATAAGTTTAATTATCATAAATCCTATTAAAATCAATCATTGAAACAAAAAAATTCCATAAAAATTTTGAAAATAAACCTAAAATGCAGATATAAATATGCATTCATCACTCTACTTTTCAAATTTTTGTAGATTCCCCTTAGTCAATTAAGGGTTGGCTTGCCGTAACCCAAAACACACAGCTTAAGAGGGAACATTGAACCTAATTGAATGTGAGCTTTTGTGCATTTCTAAGATTAGGGTTGTAGGAACCCAAATGAGACAGCCAAGTTCGAGAGAAAGAAGAGGAGCTTGACCCTTGGACCAGAGGTTGTGGAAACTACTAAGCTAGGACTAGACTAGAGGTGTTGGAACTAGGGCACACGAGTTCAAGCTGTTGAACCAAGGTCTAAATCAGGCTTAGGTTTTGATAATTTTGTTCTTAACCCTTTTCAATTAGGGTTATGTTTTCTTTTTCTCTTTTTCCCTTTTCCCCTTTTCTATAAAATAGACTCTTTGGTGACGATTGGGGATATAAAGAGAGTATAACATAACGATGTTTTACCTTTATTTTTCTCTTTCAATTCTGTGTAGAGAGTAGAATGTAGAACAGAGGGAAAACACCTTCCTTTTCACTTATTTCATTATTCCTGAACTTTCTTCTTCATTACTAGAGTAGAGATAAAATAGATGTGAGCAACTTGTAGAAACTGGAGTTTTTAGGAAGATTTCATTTTCGGTATTGTGAATGCAAAGTCATCTCAAGTCTAAAGTGGAGTCTGCTACAAAATTAGTCTTACTTGTGAATACAAAGTCATCTCAGGTTTTGAATAACTCTATTGTAAAATTTTTCCAATTTCAATGAGTTGTTCCTCTTATTCTTGAAGTACCTACACAACACTAGAGGATAGGGGGCGTTGAATAATGTTAATGAAAAACCTTATTTAGACGTAAGAATGAGTGGCCACACTAGCCACTTCATCAAGCTCATGTTTTCTAGAATTGCACCACCAAAACAATGAGTTATTCCACTAAGAACATTGCACCAAACAATAGTTTATGTGACCTCTTTGTTGTTATCTTATTTCTATCCAAAATAGGTCCAAAAAAAACTACACCAACCAGTACTTACAACTAATTTTGGACTAACTTCCAACAACCTTTCTAGTGGGTGAAACCCTTCAAAAATCATAATTTTGCATCCCATTTCCTTGGTCCAACATCCAACAAGCCTTGTACAACCTTTCTCACCTATAACTAAGCACTCACACAACCATAAACATCCTATGAATTAATTGGACATGAAAATGGCTGCATTTTGCAATAGATTTGATTCATCTACAACCAACATATTAAGTCCACAAAAATAGCCACCAAAACATGCCTAAATAGTCCAACATAAACCATATACACCTTTCATGCATCAAGCATCATGACCAAAGTTAAAGTTAAACATATTATAAACCAAAGTTCACAAAAACTACCATCATATTCAATAAAGTATATTTCAAGTATAGAAACATAGGAAACGGGTATGTTAAACTGAACCTTGGGTGATAAGTTTTCCATCCTTCTTCCTCTTTTGATTTCATGTTCAAGATCTATCAGAGTTACAACACTACCTTCACTTTATATTTTCCTAATAAACCTATCAAAGATAGCTAGAACAATAAACATAACTAACAACGAACCATACAACTTTTGATTCGTAACAACCCCACATCTTTCAATACACTCATCCTAAGCTAGAGTTCAAATTTATGTAGTACTAGCCACATGTATGGCTATTTATGTTCTATACAAAATATTAACACTTATATGATATATATATTTACAACTATGTTACTTCAAGTATAGACTAGTATAAGTATAACCTGGTTTAATTTAAACGTGTAAAATATATCACACACATTGTTTTATTGATTATATGTTTCCATAAGCTTTGCAAAACAACATCTAAATAAAACCTCTTTATCAACTTACTTCATTATATTTATCAGATGCTACATTTTGAAAAGAATTTCAAAACACTATTCACCTCTCACCCCATTTTATTGTTTACCTATGGTTTCAGTAGGCATCAGAGTTAAGCTTGGGGTTAAATTCTTAATAAAACTAGAGGAAAGATTTAAATGGAAAAAGAAGGACATGTAGTCATCAGTTGTCCCCCCTTGTATAAGGGTGAAAACTTTGATTACTGGAAACAATGCATGATTGCATCCTTTGAATCATGTCACATAGATATGTGGGACGTGGTAGCAAACAAAAATTACATTATGATGGATATTGCCTTAAGGATTCTCCTTCAACATAAGATGATCTTCCAAGTGGGTTGATGAAACTTCTTCAAAAGATGGACTCCATATGACCAATGATAGTAGTAGTAGGAAATAAAGATGAAGAGATAAAGATGTTGGTGTTGGATGGTCTTGGTAGATGTCCTTTTAGGAGGTAAGGCCAACCATGAAGAATGGATGAAGAGGTCCAGAAGAAGGCATTTCCTAAAGGTGAGAACTAAGGAAGAGTAGTCTTGCAATTTTAGCAAAGTAACTTAGAATTCAACTAATTTCTAAAAGAATTACACGAGGTTGCCTCTCCTTTTATAGATGAAGGAGTAGGCTAGCATTAAATGAACTAAAACGGAACTAGAAGCTTCCTATGGCAAAGAGGGAGGAATGTGCTAAGACAAAATCTTTTATAAGACTTATATGTCTAAAAGCTCTCATCTTTTGAAGTTTAATAAAATAACATTAAATGCGACAAGAATCTGAAAATGCTTAACCAGAAGAATAGGATAGGAAGAAACCCAAGTGTTAGGAACAAAATCCCCAATCATCCAACAACATAGAAAAACCTTAGGAAAACAACTAGGTTAAAGCTTCCAGACACAACGATAAACGATTTACAAGTCAAAGCCTCTAAGAGAGTTATCCTAAACACGTAGGCTATACTCTACCCAATGGTATTCAGTTGAACTCTCAAAAAGTGAAAAAGTGTCAAGACAATGTCTTTGACCAAACCTTCTAAAACCTTAACGAAAGATCTAAAAACTTATAAAAGATAAAACTGGTTAAACGCTCTAGCTCTAAAAATGCATTACTCCAAAAAGCGCGTACAACAGATTAAACGATACCATGAGCTAAAATCTTTACTTCATCCAATGATAAAGTTCTTACTCAACGTTTGGTATCTTAAAGAAAAGCTTAAATGATAAACATTACTTCACCAATAGAAAATGTAAAAAGCACTTTATTGTTATGAACAAGCATTAAATGTCATTAAATGCTTAACATTTAGAAACAACAAAAGTGATAAGAGATAATACATATATGCTACATGCACAATCTACTCTTAAGACAAAATCGTCTATAAGACTTATATGTATAAACGCTCTCATGTTTTGAAAATTAATCATATAAAATTAAACGACACAAGAATATGAAAATGCTTTACCAGAAGAATAGGATACACAGAAACACAAGTGTAGGAACAAAATCCCCAATCATCCTGCAACACAGAAAAGCTTTAGGAAAACAACTAAGTTAAAGCTTCCAAACGAAACGATAAACGACTTACAAGTCAAAAGTGTCTAAGAGAGTTATCTTAAACGCGTAAGCTATACTGTTCCCAATGGTATTTAGTTGAACTCTCGAAAAGTGAAAAAGTGTCAAGACAATGTCTTTGACCAAACCCTTTAAAATCATTAAACAAAGATCCGAAGACTAATAGAAGATAAAATGTGTTAAACGCTCTAGCTTCAAAAAGGAAATATGCCAAAAAGTGTTTCCAACAGACTAAATGATACCATGAGCTGAAATCTTTACTTCATCCAACGATGAAGTTCTTACTCAACGTTTGGACACATCTGACGAGGACAAGGGTGCTGAAGTATGCTTAGTAGCGGGAAATGTTGAAATTACATCAGACGACTCTAATGATGAGGTAAATTTTTTTAACCTACATTCAATTAGAAATGTATACTATGAACTACTATCATATTCATCTAAACTATCTAGTACATATGGAAATTTATGTAAGCAACGCACAAAACTCCTCATGAAAAAAATGACCTAATGGAAGTGAAGACACTACAACAAAATATTAGTAATCTTAAGGAAGAAATTAGGCTAAAAAATAAGAAGCTTGTAGAAGACATAACAGTAGCCAAGAACGTATAACACATATAATCCCTTAAGCATGAAAATGATACCCTCACCAAAATACTGAGTAGAACTCTTGAAGGGAATGCTAGGTTAGATCGTTTGTTGAGAGAGAGTAGACATTCATCCAATAAATAAGGTCTAGGTTATAGGAAACTAGAAAATGTATGTGTCTAACAAGTCATGACCCAACTGGTTATGGGTACGTAAGAGTCAAACAATTCATCTTCCAGATATATTTGATGATCGAAAGAAAAGCCCTATCATGGTACCTGGACAGTGGTTGAAAGCATGAGACTAATCTCAAAGTTGCAATGCCATGATCTCGTTAGTGGAATGCCAGAAGTATCATTCAACGATACAATCTTATATAGTACTTGCATAAAAGGCAAACACGTCAAAGAATCTTTTAAAAGTAAAAACATAGTTTCAACTAAACAACCTCTTGAGTTGCTTCATATAGATATTTGGTCTAACAAGAACTGAGTCTATAAGTGGTAAACGCTATGGGTTAGTAGTAGTAGATGATTTTTTTAGGTGGACTTGGGTTCTATTTATAACTCATAAGGATGAGGCCCTTAACGTTTTTTGAAAACTCTGTAAAAGGATAAAGAATGAAAAGAATTTGAGAATTATGTCTATTCGAAGTGACCATGGATGACAATTTGAAAATCAGCTTTTCGAAACCTTTTGCGAAAACTCTAGCATTAGGCACAACTTTTCAACTCCAATAACTCCACAAAAAGATGGAGTTGTTGAGAGGAAAAATAGATATCTACAAGAGATAGCCAGAACTATGTTAAATGTTTTTAACTCTCCTAAACACTTCTGGACAGAAGTAGTTAACACTGCCTACTACAGTCAAAATCAAGTTTACATTAGGTCAATCCTCAATAAAACACATAATGAGGTATGGAATGACAAAAGACCAAACATTTCTTATTTTCATTCTTTTGGTTGTCAATGCTTTATACTGAACACTATGGATAATTTAGGAAGGTTTGACTCCAGAAGTGATTAAGGGATCATGCTTGGCTACTCAAAAACATAAAGAGAGTTTAAAGTCTACAACTCTAGAACATTGAGAGTCGAGCAAGCCATTCATGTAAAATTAACCATGAGCCTGACCAAAATAAGTCAAAGTTAGGCTAGTCCTTCTCTAAAATGCAAGTAAATGACAATCTATACAAGGAGGAAAATGCGTCAGAGGATCCCAATGGTCAAGTCAAGAATCAACATGAAGAGTTACTCAACGATATTAGTGAAGAAAGAAGGTAACCAAACAACCTACATCATCTAGTCATCAAAGACCGTCATAGGAAATCTGAATGAGCACGTGAGAACAAGATTGTATCCCAGGCCCCTCACCACTGCTCTCATCTCTCAAATTGAGCCGTTAAATGTCAATCAAGCTCTAGAAGACAGATCTTGGATTGAAGTTATGAAGAAGAACCTGATCAATTCAAGAAAAATGAGGTATGGGAATTAGTTGAGTTATCCCATGGAAAGCATGTAGTCAGAGCATAATGGGTCTATCGCAACAAGCTAGATGAAGAAGGAAATGTCATCATAAACAAAGCAAGACTAGTTATGAAAGGCTACTCTCAACAAGAAGGAATTGACTGCACAGAAACCTATGCTCCTATATAGCAAGGTTGGAAGTCATTCACATCCTTTTTTCATTTGCAGCATTAAGTGGAATCAAGCTATATCAAATGGACATCAAGAGTTCATTCTTAAATGGCAACATGAAGAAGAAGTGTACATGGAACAACTTCCTGGCTTTGAGTGTTAGACAAATCCCATACACGTCTTTAGACTTAACAAAGCATTATATGGTTTAAAGCAAGCCCTAGAGCTAGGTATTAACGGTTAAGTCTCTTCCTTATAAAGAATGGTTTCACAAGAGGTCAAGTAGACACCACACTCTTCAGGGAAAATGTCAATCAAGACTTCATTATCATTCAGATATATGCTGATGACATTATTTTCGGTGCTACTGATCGAAAACTATGTCGAGACTTCTCAATCATGATGCAAGAAGAGTTTGAAATGAGTATGATGGGTGAGCTAAAGTTCTTTCTCGGACTACAAATCAAGTAAGAAGAAGACGCGATCTACATCCACCAAACAAAGTATATCAAGGATCTGCTTGTCGCAACCAGAATCGCGACGGGACGACGATCCAAAAAGAAACGAGTTTGAAAGAGAGTTTAGAGATTCGGAGTCGCCACCATAGTTTATTCTGGAAAACTACGGAAAAACCATAAAAATGATAAGGCACAGTTTACAAGAACCGGATTCTAGGTTCGGGAGTCGGTTACGTGTGGGGAAGGTATTAGCACCCAACAACGCCTACCCTAAGGCAGTACCTTTAATTAAATACACGAATAAAGATGTGGTTTGCAAAATGTTTAATTTCCCTTAAAAAGATAAACTCTAAAGAAAACAAAATATTTTTATTTTTTTGTGCCCGACAAGGATTGACCTCGCTCCTACGTATTCTCAAAGTGAGAAATCAGGGTTACGTAGTTCTAGGTGAAAGGCTGTTTGTGTTTTGAAAAATGATGTTTTGTATTTTGGATATTTTTATGTAAAAAAGAAAAGGTTCTCGGCACGAGGACGATGCGTGTGATCATACACGTGCTTAAACCTTCAAAACAATTTTTATCAATTTTTATAAAAGGGAGAAAAGGTCTCAGCACGAGGACGATGCGTGCGATCACACACGTGCTTAAACCTTTAAAATATTTTTGTTATTATTTTATTTTTTTTTTTTAAAAAGGGAAAACGGTCTTAGCACGAGGCTGATGCGAATTATCGCACACGTGCTTAAACCTTTTAAAAATATTTTTGTTGATTTTTTGAAAGAAGAAGAAAAGGTTTTCAGCACAAGGCCTACGCGAACGGTCGCACGTGTACTTAAACCTTTTAGAAATATTTTTGTTGATTTTTGAAAGAAGAGGAAAAAGGTTTGCAACACAAGGCTGACGCGAATGGTCGCACGTGTGTTTAAACCTTTTAAAATAATTTTTGTTTATTATTTTCTAAAAGAAGAGGAAAAAGGTTTTCAACACAAGGCTGACGCAAATGGTCGCACGTGTGTTTAAACCTTTTAAAATAATTTTTGTTTATTTTTTTAAAAAAAAAAGAGAAAAAGGTTTTCAACACAAGGCTGACGCGAATGGTCGCACGTGTGTTTAAACCTTTTAAAATAATTTTTGTTTATTTTTTTAAAAGAAAAAGGAAAAGATTTTCAACACAAGGCTAACACGAATGGTCGCACGTGTGCTTAAACCTTTTAAAACATAGCTATATTATTTTTATTTTATTTTATTTTTACTTTTTATTTTATTTTTTGTAATTTTCTAGAAACAATATTTATATAAAAAACTAAGATTATAAAAAAAAAATTACGTAAGAATTAAGAATAGTATTCACCTAACTATTTAGAATGAAATAAGTTAAAAATGCATTTTAACTATTAAAATATATTAAATGTTAAAATACTTCAAAAACTACTTTTATGATTATGTAATCTTTACCTTTTTTAGTTTTTTATATTTTTTTACTGTAATTTCGTAATCTATATAACAAATCAGAATTTATTTTTTATTCACAAATGAAGATACTATCAGACGTCGTAAAACGATTTTTTTAATTTCATAATTTTAATCACTTTTTTAATGTTTGTCTTTTATTTTTTTATAATTTTTATTGGATATTTTCATTAGGAAAGTCTGAATGTTAGAATACAGTAAATGAAAGCCAAATAAAACATAAGATAAAGGGAATGAGGTTATCATACAAGGCCACATGCAGTAAAAAAATCTAAGGTAAAAACAAAAACATAAAAGAAAATTCAAACAACAAAACTCAATAAAAATAAAGGTGCGAAGATAAAAAACCAGGGGTGTGTGCCCACGAGGATTGGAGTGCAGCAATGAAATGCAGGGGTGGCGCAAGATCTGTTGGTCCAAACCTTATGACTCTTTTTTATTCCCAAATCCGAAAGCTCTTAGGGTTCTCTTCTTCAGCGTAGAATCAAAAGGGGCTTAGGGGCTTCTTCATTGTCCACGGCAGATCCATGGTTCCAGGCTAGCGCCGCCGTACATCTCCTTGGCTTGCTAAGAGTCACCGTCGGTGGTGTCGCTTGCGCCAGAAAAGTTGCCTTTCCTCACCGGCTAAGAGCACTTCCACGGAATATCACCTTCGTCTGCTCTCACCCAGACTTTGCCTTCACTAAACCAGCCACCATGACGATGTTCAAGCTCGGCTAAGGGTGCTGCCACCGGTCGTCGCCCAGACCATCGGCGACGTTACTCACGGCAGGAGTACCGCCCATCTTCGTAGCGTTCCAAACCCTTCATTCCTCCTCTGTTTTTGTGCTTTATGTTTTGACGTTAAGAAAGGAGGTGATGAAACTTAGGGCTTACTTGTTCTCTGTTTTTCAGGTGTTGAGCAAGATGAGGGGAGAGTGAAAGATGAAATGATGAAGGCGTTTCTCTGTGCGCATGAGAAAATGGATGTTGTGGGGATACAGAGGAATCAAGTTTTCTGTGTGTGAAAAATGACTTTGGGGTTTTTGATAGTGGGAAGATGATGTGGAAGTTGGGTGGGATGATGGATTTTCGTGATGAGCGTGATGGGAGAATGGGGACTCCATGGGGTGTGATTCTGTTGAGTGAATAAAGGGAGTGAACCCAGGAATTGAGAGTTCTCCGCGAGGTGAAGATGGATCCTAGACCTCAATCCTCTCTTCCTGTGCCTTTTTTCTTCTTCTCTGTTGTGACTGTGTGCTCTCGTTGTAGTGGTGTATCGTCCCAATTTTTCTCTCCTCCCCCTGCCTCTGTATTCCCTTCTCTTTGTATATCTCTTCCTCTCTTTCCCCCTTCTTTGCACAGGCCAAGGTCAGGTACCTACTCTGCAGCCATCTAGCCACCCCTACAAATTTTACTCTGCAATCCAGCCACCTATTACCTGCTATCATGGCCAGAGACGATCTTCCCACTTTTGGTAATCAGCCAAAGGATGTAGGTTAGTGTGCATGGGTGATCAAAATATTTGCACCGCAAATGGAGGAGATAGCATGCAAAACCGCAGAGTTGACTTTGTGATTTTGTTTTGCTTTTTTTCTTTTTTTTTTTCCTTTTCTTTTTTTTGTTTTTCTTTTTTATTTTTTTTGTTTTGTTAACATAAAAATTAAAGTAAAAGAAATTAAAAAAACGAAACTGACGTAAAAGAGAATAATAGAAAGTAAAATAAAAACTAAAAAAAACTAACATAAAAATAAAATAGTGAAAATAAGATTGCAATGCAAATAAGATAAAATAAAATCAAATAACAAAAACAAAACATATTATTTAATCATCCGGACGAAATTGGGTGTTGACAGTTGCCCCTTTTTACTTAGATATTACTGGATAATATGAAAATTTGATATTTTCGTATTATCTGAGTAAAAGCTAAGTAAAGAAAGAAACACTAATTTCGTCTGGATTTCAAAAGAGAAAGAGAAAAACAGAAACTGATTCAAGAAGATATGATAATCAAATTCAAATGAAGAGTGTCATGAAGTAACAAAGACAGTTCGACCATTGCCTAGCAGAGGGCCGATAACAAACTAAAATCTGGATTTGACCATTGTCTTGCAGAGGGCCAAAATCGCAGAAGAAAACTTAAATTTGACCATTGTTAAGCAGAGGGCTGATAACAAAACTAAAACATGGATTTGACCATTGCCTTGCAGAGGGCCAAAATCGCAGAAGAAAACTTAAATTTGACCATTGCGAAGCAGAGGGCCGATAACAAAACTAAAACCTGGATTTGACCATTGCCTTGCAGAGGGCCAAAATCGCAGAAGAAAACTTAAATTTGACCATTACGAAGCAGAGGGCCGATAACAAAACTAAAACCTGGATCTGACCATTGCCTTGCAGAGGGCCAAAATTGCAGAAGAAAACTTAAATTTGACCATTGCGAAGCAGAGGGGCGATAACAAAACTAAAGCCTGGATCTGACCATTGCCTTGCAGAGGGCCAAAATCGCAGAAGAAAACTTAAATTTGACCATTGCGAAGCAGAGGGTCGATAACAAAACTAAAACCTGGATCTGACCATTGCCTTGCAGAGGGCCAAAATTGCAGAAGAAAACTTAAATTTGACCATTGCGAAGCAGAGGGCCGATAACAAAACTAAAACCTAGATTTGACCATTGCCTTGCAGAGGGCCAAAATCGCCGAACAAAAATTTAAATCCGACCATTGCCAAGCAGAGGGTCGATAACAGAAAATTAAAAAATTTGAGGTTAGGGTGCTAGACAAAACTGGGCTTGAGGGCCAGTATGGAAGCTGGGCTTATAGGCCAGTGAAAACTGGGCTTGGTGGGCCAGTGTGGAAACTGGGCTTATGGGCCAGGTGAGCTGGGCTTATGGGCCAATATGAAAATTGGGCTTGGTGGGCCAGTGTGGAAACTGGGCTTAAGGGCCAGTGTAAAAACTGGGCTTATGGGCCAGGTGAGCTGGGCTTATGGGCCAGGCAAGCTGGGCTTATGGGCCAATATGGAAATTGGGCTTGGTGGGCCAATATGGAAATTGGGCTTTTGAAATTTGCAATTTGCCAGATGAGACTGAGCTTATGGACCAGTGTGGAAACTGGGCTTAGGGACCAGGTAAAGCTGGGCTTATGAAGTTTGAAATTGTGAGATGAAATTTGGCTTATGAAATTTTGAAATGGCCAGGTGAGACTGGGCTTATGAAATTTTGAAATGGCCAGGTGAAACTGGGCTTATGAAGTTTGAAATGGCCAGATGAAACTGGGCTTATGAAATTTTGTGAAATATTTTGCAATTTTGATAGAAATTTGATGTTTGAAACAATATGGCTTGAAAGAGAAAATCTGAATGTTATTCTTTTTGTATTTTTGAAGAAGAAGGATTCGATAACCATTCATATGAACGAAGAGGGTTTCGATCCGAAAAAAATCTTTTTATGAATTGATGAAAAACATTTGCTTTCTTTTTTTTCTTTGCTTGAGTCAGTCATCTTACTTGCACTCATCAAACTAGTCTTTATTTTCAATGTTTTGTGAAAGTGAAGAGTGTCATACATCCGAGGTCTAACATTGATATGATTATATGTTTTACTTTCTCTTTCTTGACATCAGTGCACACATGCTTGAATTTACTGGCAAAAGAATAATTGCAGACATTTAGAAGGGTTTGGAGAAGACTAGGACAGCCACACGGGCATATCATCCCTCATTCACCCCTCAACGGAGATGTGATATGTGAAAGTCAAAGTGAAACAAGATACTCAAAAGCTGCCCCAGTTTGGCGTTTGGGAAAATGGACATGGGGTTTGGATTTATGAAAATTAGGATGAAAATTCAAGGGAGATCTGTGAAGCTGCCCTAGTCTTGAGATCACAGATTGATGAAAAACTCGTGAGAGACTCACAAAATTGCCCCAGCTTTTGCAAAGGGTTGATGAATTCCAGGGCGAAGATGCATGATGAGATTCACCAAACTGCCTCAGTTTTTTCTTTTGCAAGGGTTTGGTTTGGAAGAGGTAGTGGGTACAAGATCGGCTAAAAGGATGCCCCCCAATTGGCTTGATTTTTCTTTTGCATGCTTCTGGTTAGATGGCAAGGTGATTCCCTCCTTCCGAGACATTATTTTTCCTTCTTTTTTTTATTTTTTTATTTTTATTTTTTTACGACATATTGAAAGTCATTTCGCCTTATCGCAAAATTAAGCTTTATGAAAATTTGAGCAAACATTATCCAATCTGTGTGGACTTTATTAAACTTGTAACGTGGTCAGGGGCTAAAGGTATTGAAAGAAAGGATATAAAGGCCCAAATGAATGTTTGTTGGTTTTATTTTTTGAAACAAGGGTTATCATCTAGATATTGCATCAACTATTTGACTTTTGAGCACTTTGCTTTTTCTTGAACTTCAATTTTCATTCTTTTATTCAATATCACTTTGTGATTTCCTTTCTTTTTTTTCTGTTGTTTTTTTTTATTCACTCTTCTTGATGAATCCATTTTGTTTAATCATTGAGTGCTCTTCATTTGAATCATGAGTTGACTCTTACCTGATGATAACCCTTGCTTGGGGAATTTTTGAAAAAAGAATTCATTTTTGGCTCAAATGGGGGTGACAATGGATATGTTTTCTTTTTACTTTTTGGATAATGACAAGGAAGCCACACATCACTTTGAACTTTGATTGCCTTATTTTCAAAAGATTAATTCTGCGACTAGATGACCTCAACATGAGTCGTTTTTCTTCTTTTTTCTTCCTAGACTGCCCTTTCGGGTTTTCAATCTAGGACTTATTCTCTTTTTGAAAGTTTCTTCTTTCGTTTTTTTTCTTTTGCTTTATATTTTGTTTGTCTCAATGGATTCGGGGATCACCCTACTAGCGCAAGCGAGAAAACTTGTGGCCAAGCCAATCTGCCCCAGTGTGAAGGTTTACTCTGTTATTGAGGGCAGTGACAATGTTTGTTGGGGAAAATCCTTTATTTTGGGAAAGTGACGAGTGAAGATTTTCAAGCAACATGTGCACAAACGTCTTAAGAAAAATGTCAAGCTGTTATTTTTTATTAAACATTTGACCTCGAAAAATTCTGACACTGCAACTTTTTATTTATCACTTTTTTTATAAACAAGAGTTTGATGATTTGTAAGAAAGATAAGTGACTCAAGATTGCCTTCATTTTTTTCAACTTTGTTTTCCTTTTTTCCACAGTACCCCTTTCAGGACTCGATTTCCAGCACTACTTGGAGAAACCCTGTAGAGAATGTTCGTATTGCAAGTCATGGACGACATCACGATATCAATGAGCATACTTTCCCGATAGCAAAACTCTTCACAACATCAAATTCGCTTGTACAATGGCTTATGCTTTCTTATGTGGCCCTAAAGCCCACTGCATTGCTTCGTGACATCTGCAGGGATATTATCAAGCCTTGCCTTAGTGTTGGGCTAACTTTCTTCAGACTTTAGCTATCTTGAATTAGTCAAAGGTTGCATTTGAACTTGAACACCCAACACTTTTGATGAAATGATCGATAGCCTCTTCGTGGTAACCACCTTTTGCATTATGAGACTTGGAGCATGGAGATTTCACAGGCTTCGTGTAACAAGTAGAGACAAGGCCTTTTATGTAGGAGGCTCTGGAGAAACATTGCTTAAGTTGTAGAGATAGGAGTGAAACTCGCAGGCTTTTCTCTTGACCAAACATTTTTCCGCACGACGGCTTGGTGGGAAACTGAGTTTGGGCCAAGTATCTCATTCGTCTTACAATTGTTTCAATTGAAGGGTAGGCCAACGGGATTTGAGCGGTAGGGGATAATTGAACTCTTTCCTTTCTTCTTTTCCTAGGATTAGACCCTAACTCATTCATATTTGTTGTCATGGTATGATTTCGCATGATCTTTCCAATCCTCACACTAACTTCAATTCTTTCTTCAAGTATCCTCTGATCTGCAAATTTTGAGGAGACATTATTCACTATGGTCCCACGAAAGGGTGATTGCAGAGTATTTAGGAATGTCTCAACCATTTCATTATCACTCAAAGAGACTTTCATTGAGCAACATTCTTTCCACATTTGGGCTTACTCTTTGAATGATTTTGACTCTTTTTCTTGCCATGCTCTACAGTTGTAATTTATCAGCCGCCACATCTACGTTATATTTGTACTGCCTCAAAATCCTCCCAAGATCGGATGAACGAAAGTTCAAGATGGGTGCCCTCGTTCGGTGACATGCCGGCCAATCTACTTTGGAAAAAAATGAATTAACAACTTTTCATCACATGCATGAACGACCATTTTCTTTCCAAGCATCATGAGGTGTCTCTTGAGACAAATGGTCTGACTAAATTTCTAGAGTTCAAGCAATTTAAGCTTTGGAGGTATATTCATATCTGGGACTAAACATAGCCCTACAACATTTCCAAACTTAGCACTTCATCCACTTCTATGGTTGTCAGCATTTCAAATTTACCCTTGTCAACCTCAACATCCTTTAGAGTACAAACATGGAAAGAAGATTACAACCTGAGTTGCTTCGTCATTGTCTTGCTCACAATACTTGATTGAATCACTTTTGCGGGGACCATGAAAGTGGTTGCCCCCAAGCTTGTTTCTTCCTTCAGCTGTGTTATTCCCGGCCATTTGAGTGTAAGCTTGCCCCAGTTCCACTCCCAAGGGTGAACTGTAATTTAGGGGAAGACCATGTAAGGGAAATTTTGTGCCTCTTGAACTCTGTGTTTAGGTTGTGCTGTGCACGAGTCCCCAAGGTTTTTCGAGGCATTCAAGACCTCTAGGGCTTGGCTTATTTGTTCCTTCAATTGCCAGATATAGCTTTCATCTCCTCTTGAACCCCTCTTTGGTTCTCCAAGATTTGGAAACTGGTTCGAGTCCTTTAGGGTATTTTGGATTTTTTTTTTGAAATTTTATTAGATAAAACAAATTAAGGAGAAGAAAATAAAGATGAAAAGAAAAGAGAAGACAATATTCTACTCAGAAATTATAAAGTTGCGAAAAGATTGCCCCGGTATAATTTGGAAATTAACACAAGACTGAGTCAATAGGGTGATTCATCATTCAGAAGTTCTCAAAATGTGAGTCAGGAAGTCTTGGTCAACTAACTTGGGCCTTGGCCATCAAATTCTTCATTTCTTCGATCAGTTTCTTGTAGTAATGGAGGAAAGTTTCAATCCCCTTAAGCAGGTTAAAGATTGACGATGGAGACTCAGCATCTTAGGAACGCCTTCAATGGCTTCACTGACGAGGAACCTAGCTGTGAGAAAATTTTCTTCCAATTCTCGATAACTCGCCTTTGTTCAACAATATACTCCTTCATCTGATTTATCAACTCTTGATGTTTCTTCTCTGTTTCAGCCCGATGTCAACGTTCCTTCTTCAGTTTTTCCACTACTGCTTTAGCCTGTTGTTCGGCGTCGTTCAATCTGATATGCATTTTGCGCAAGTCCTCCAGCGCTTTTTCCTTATCCCTCTTGAACTCATCACACATCTGCTTCATAACACGCTCTGATGTCTCAATTATACCATATTCCCGATCTTTCAAGGTTAGCTTCAGCTTAGCTGCTGCTAGCTTTTGCGTTTGTCTCATCAACAACGCTTCATACGCTTCATCGTTTTCCACACTAACTTGATTAAGACTCGCGTAATCATGTTGTAGATTTTGAAGATCACTGTTCAACCTGGTATTTTCCAGCTTCATCCGCTCTAATTCGGCCTTCAACAATTGTACCACCTCACCTTCAGCCTTTTGACGTTGCTCTTCACAATCCGGGTTAAGAGAAATTAACTTGAAAGGCAGCCTCACTGTCTTAACCCTCTCTGCAATCCAATGGCTGTAAGGAATTCCCTCATCAACAGTCCATGGCCCTGGGTCCATTTCTGCACGAACAACGTTGCCCCAAGCATCCCTAATTTGACGCAGCGCCTCAGCAAAGGTTCCTTCCTCATAATAGATCTGCAATGTGGCAAGAGATGCAGGAGTAGGTGCTCCTCTCAGAGGATACCCAAATTGCCTTTGTGCTAGCACAGGATTATAATTAATGCAACACCGGATACCCATGAGGAGTACATTAGGGTACCTCCCACAATAAAATATGATTTGCGATCTTTGCATCCAAAGGACATTCCATTTAACTTGCTCCACATTTAGACTTGCACAAAGTTGTGCCCATTCATATTCCCCTTTCATATTTGGTTTACACTGCAGTAGCTCATCCACAGGACATGTAGCATTCAAGGAGTTCTCAATCACCCGAGAGACAAACCACACGTACAACACTGGCAGGCAACATAACATTCTTCCTCCCTTTATCTCATAACAATGATTAAGGGTCCCATAAACTTCAGCTAGGACAGCGGTGACCGAATTCTCAGAGCGATCTTTGTATCCCACAAATGCATTTATGGCGGCGCTGTCGACGAAGTTCTTGACATTGGGAAAAAGCATGACACCATAGAGGATAAGGGCCAATACATCCATAAACGTTTCCCACTTTTCCTCGTCAGCCAAATGATGCAAATACACCTCCAGGTACCCCTGAGGAAGGCCCTTCACCTTGCCCCTGATTGTGAACTTGTTCTCCAACTTCATAGGGTGTACTTTCATGATTCTTGCTAGCTGCAACACAGGGATATACTGCCCTAGGTAGTTGTATGGAGTTTTTCCCTCGAGAGGTATATCTAAGATTTGCTCGAATTCTTCTATCGTAGGCACCAGTTGAAAATCATGGAAAGTGAAACATCTCAGTGGTGGATCGTAGTATTGAACCTCCACCTCTAACAGGCTCAACAAATTCCCATACTCCCTCCTGAATGTATCCTTTTGGGTGGTATTCATTTTCTTCACCAGTTCTCTCAAACCATCCATGCTACCTTCTTCTGCTTCAATGGCTATCCTTCCCTTCAAAATGTCTGAACTTGAACCCCACTTGACTTCAGATCTCATGTTAATTTCCATTTTATCTCGAAGGTTTTAGTCACAAATTTATAATTTCCTTACTAGAACCAATAACAAGACCACAAAAGTGCATGAGAAACAAAAAGAAAGAAAGGGAAAAGATGTATAAAAAGATAAAGAAACAAGGTGTTTGCTTTTATTATGTAAAAGTGAGGATTACAAAGCTGCACATATCTCCCTTTGTGCCCTAAATAAAGGTTCGGCGCTTCAGATTGGGGGTCAAGTATATGCAACCTCACAAGGATGGTCTCCTGAACCTAGAGGTCAATGGTCACTAGAGCTATGGCCCCCTTCATAGCATCTCCACAACAGTCGAGTAATCAACTAGGTGGGAAGACACACATGAAGAGAACAGACTCTAGTTGGGGTTCTCACGATAACCAAACAGGCAGTATGGCCCAAGTGGCACCGCTACACAACCCCTCTATTTCTAAGCTGCACTCAGACCCGGGTATAGGGCCTCACTCAATATATGCATAAAGTGTGTGTGTGGAGGGAGAATGCAAATGCAACCCAAACCCTCACCTGCAAAACAACCAGAAAATTTCCCAGGCAGATATATCATGTTTTCTACCCTAGGGTTCAATATCCAACAATTATTGCATTTATTCCAAACATCAACATAGATAAAGAAAGAAAGGGGAAGAAAAACACAAAACAAAACCACATCGAATTCGCATTTTAATTAAATGGCCTGACTCTCTAACATGTCCCCAGTGGAGTCGCCATCTGTCGCAACCAGAATCGCGACGGGACGACGATCCAAAAAGAAACGAGTTTGAAAGAGAGTTTAGAGATTCGGAGTCGCCACCATAGTTTATTCTGGAAAACTACGGAAAAACCATAAAAATGATAAGGCACAGTTTACAGAACCGGATTCTAGGTTCGGGAGTCGGTTACGTGTGGGGAAGGTATTAGCACCCAACAACGCCTACCCTAAGGCAGTACCTTTAATTAAATACACGAATAAAGATGTGGTTTGCAAAATGTTTAATTTCCCTTAAAAAGATAAACTCTAAAGAAAACAAAATATTTTTATTTTTTTGTGCCCGACAAGGATTGACCTCGCTCCTACGTATTCTCAAAGTGAGAAATCAGGGTTACGTAGTTCTAGGTGAAAGGCTGTTTGTGTTTTGAAAAATGATGTTTTGTATTTTGGATATTTTTATGTAAAAAAGAAAAGGTTCTCGGCACGAGGACGATGCGTGTGATCATACACGTGCTTAAACCTTCAAAACAATTTTTATCAATTTTTATAAAAGGGAGAAAAGGTCTCAGCACGAGGACGATGCGTGCGATCACACACGTGCTTAAACCTTTAAAATATTTTTGTTATTATTTTATTTTTTTTTTTAAAAGGGAAAACGGTCTTAGCACGAGGCTGATGCGAATTATCGCACACGTGCTTAAACCTTTTAAAAATATTTTTGTTGATTTTTTGAAAGAAGAAGAAAAGGTTTTCAGCACAAGGCCTACGCGAACGGTCGCACGTGTACTTAAACCTTTTAGAAATATTTTTGTTGATTTTTGAAAGGAGAGGAAAAAGGTTTGCAACACAAGGCTGACGCGAATGGTCGCACGTGTGTTTAAACCTTTTAAAATAATTTTTGTTTATTATTTTCTAAAAGAAGAGGAAAAAGGTTTTCAACACAAGGCTGACGCAAATGGTCGCACGTGTGTTTAAACCTTTTAAAATAATTTTTGTTTATTTTTTTAAAAAAAAAAGAGAAAAAGGTTTTCAACACAAGGCTGACGCGAATGGTCGCACGTGTGTTTAAACCTTTTAAAATAATTTTTGTTTATTTTTTTAAAAGAAAAAGGAAAAGATTTTCAACACAAGGCTAACACGAATGGTCGCACGTGTGCTTAAACCTTTTAAAACATAGCTATATTATTTTTATTTTATTTTATTTTTACTTTTTATTTTATTTTTTGTAATTTTCTAGAAACAATATTTATATAAAAAACTAAGATTATAAAAAAAAAATTACGTAAGAATTAAGAATAGTATTCACCTAACTATTTAGAATGAAATAAGTTAAAAATGCATTTTAACTATTAAAATATATTAAATGTTAAAATACTTCAAAAACTACTTTTATGATTATGTAATCTTTACCTTTTTTAGTTTTTTATATTTTTTTACTGTAATTTCGTAATCTATATAACAAATCAGAATTTATTTTTTATTCACAAATGAAGATACTATCAGACGTCGTAAAACGATTTTTTTAATTTCATAATTTTAATCACTTTTTTAATGTTTGTCTTTTATTTTTTTATAATTTTTATTGGATATTTTCATTAGGAAAGTCTGAATGTTAGAATACAGTAAATGAAAGCCAAATAAAACATAAGATAAAGGGAATGAGGTTATCATACAAGGCCACATGCAGTAAAAAAATCTAAGGTAAAAACAAAAACATAAAAGAAAATTCAAACAACAAAACTCAATAAAAATAAAGGTGCGAAGATAAAAAACCAGGGGTGTGTGCCCACGAGGATTGGAGTGCAGCAATGAAATGCAGGGGTGGCGCAAGATCTGTTGGTCCAAACCTTATGACTCTTTTTTATTCCCAAATCCGAAAGCTCTTAGGGTTCTCTTCTTCAGCGTAGAATCAAAAGGGGCTTAGGGGCTTCTTCATTGTCCACGGCAGATCCATGGTTCCAGGCTAGCGCCGCCGTACATCTCCTTGGCTTGCTAAGAGTCACCGTCGGTGGTGTCGCTTGCGCCAGAAAAGTTGCCTTTCCTCACCGGCTAAGAGCACTTCCACGGAATATCACCTTCGTCTGCTCTCACCCAGACTTTGCCTTCACTAAACCAGCCACCATGACGATGTTCAAGCTCGGCTAAGGGTGCTGCCACCGGTCGTCGCCCAGACCATCGGCGACGTTACTCACGGCAGGAGTACCGCCCATCTTCGTAGCGTTCCAAACCCTTCATTCCTCCTCTGTTTTTGTGCTTTATGTTTTGACGTTAAGAAAGGAGGTGATGAAACTTAGGGCTTACTTGTTCTCTGTTTTTCAGGTGTTGAGCAAGATGAGGGGAGAGTGAAAGATGAAATGATGAAGGCGTTTCTCTGTGCGCATGAGAAAATGGATGTTGTGGGGATACAGAGGAATCAAGTTTTCTGTGTGTGAAAAATGACTTTGGGGTTTTTGATAGTGGGAAGATGATGTGGAAGTTGGGTGGGATGATGGATTTTCGTGATGAGCGTGATGGGAGAATGGGGACTCCGTGGGGTGTGATTCTGTTGAGTGAATAAAGGGAGTGAACCCAGGAATTGAGAGTTCTCCGCGAGGTGAAGATGGATCCTAGACCTCAATCCTCTCTTCCTGTGCCTTTTTTCTTCTTCTCTGTTGTGACTGTGTGCTCTCGTTGTAGTGGTGTATCGTCCCAATTTTTCTCTCCTCCCCCTGCCTCTGTATTCCCTTCTCTTTGTATATCTCTTCCTCCCTTTCCCCCTTCTTTGCACAGGCCAAGGTCAGGTACCTACTCTGCAGCCATCTAGCCACCCCTACAAATTTTACTCTGCAATCCAGCCACCTATTACCTGCTATCATGGCCAGAGACGATCTTCCCACTTTTGGTAATCAGCCAAAGGATGTAGGTTAGTGTGCATGGGTGATCAAAATATTTGCACCGCAAATGGAGGAGATAGCGTGCAAAACCGCAGAGTTGACTTTGTGATTTTGTTTTGCTTTTTTTCTTTTTTTTCCTTTTCTTTTTTTTGTTTTTCTTTTTTATTTTTTTTGTTTTGTTAACATAAAAATTAAAGTAAAAGAAATTAAAAAAATGAAACTAACGTAAAAGAGAATAATAGAAAGTAAAATAAAAACTAAAAAAAACTAACATAAAAATAAAATAGTGAAAATAAGATTGCAATGCAAATAAGATAAAATAAAATCAAATAACAAAAACAAAACATATTATTTAATCATCCGGACGAAATTGGGTGTTGACACTGTTCAAAAAGTTTAAAATGGTTGACGCCAAGGAAATGAAAAGTCCAATGCATCCAACAACTAGCCCAGGACTGGATGAAAGCTCAACAAAAGTAGACAACATTCTTTATCGTCAAATGATTTATCGTCAAATGATAGATTCACTTTTGTATCTCACCGCGTCTATACCCGACATAGTGTTTAATGTTTGTCTTTGTGAGAGATTTCAATCAAATCTCAAGTAAACTCATCTCAGTGTTGTTAATAGCATAACCTTTCAAATTACCTTTCAAAAATACCTTTTTTAAATTACCTTTGAAAAATAATATAGAACTATTCTCCGTTTTGAGTGTTAAAGTCCGAGTCATGGTTTCTCATCCATTAACGTGCCTCAAAAGCATGTGATATACAAAACTAAAAGATGTTAACTTATGAAATCATTATTAGTTTAGTTTTACTTAAAATACGGACAAAATTTCTTAAAAAAAAAATCAACATTTTACAAAATCACCTCATTTTGTTCATATTCTTCGTTGAGTGATATTGTAGTTGTCTGTCTCGAACTTTTTTATTTATTTAATGATGTTACATGTGAACATGAGACGAATAGCTTAATCATATAGTTTCTTGTCATAATCTTTAACAAGATCGCGATTTAAAAAAATGTAATGAAATAATAAAATAGCAAATATTATGAAAAATAGAAAGAGAGTTAAACGAATACTCAGAAGAAAAACAAGAAAACCCGTGAACTGTCACCGGAGACTCGCTGTCTTCATTTTCTCCGTTGAAGTCAAAGATATTATAGAGATTTTTTCAAAGAAGAATATAAGAGTCGAAAAGTCTATTTCAATCTTAAAAGATAATAAAAATATTTAAATACTACCAATACACCTTAACTAAAGCTAGTTGACTTGAATACCAACCAAAGTCTTCTTCATACATGGAGCAGACCGCAAGTGGTATCTACTAAAAAGGCATTCCAACCATTTCCCCAACTCTGCTAAGAAGTAGCAGAGAAAGTTCGAATTTTTGTCATCATTTTCTTAGAGCTTTCACCATTACATCCATTAAGCTCAACTACATATCATTATTTCTGCAATTATTTCCTTGACCAGTTCTTTCTCCCTCTCTGTAGCTCAAAGTTTTCCCATTCTCTTCCTTCAATTCAAGATGGCCCAACCAGACTTCAGTTGGATGGTTCCCATCGAAGTGATGCTGGGTTCCCTCTTCCATGGTCAAGTCCAAGCTTGCAGCATCTCAAGCGTCACAGATGAGCTTCGAGGCCCAAACGAAGCAGCTTTCAAGCCAAAAGAGGTCTCCATAGGACCCTTACACAGAGGAATCACCAGACACCTCCAACTAATGGAAGAGACCAAGTGGCGTTACATGCGCGAGTTTCTTGACAGAAGAGGAACGGACGAACAAAACAGAAGATCAGAACAAAGACTCAGAGACTGCGGCACAGACATCCTCAAATTGGAAAAACTAATCATCGCAAGCTACGGAGGTAACATCGAATCAGAACCGCACGAGTTAGCTAAGATAATGATAGTAGATGGGTGTTTTTTGTTGGAGCTCCTTATGAGACTAGGTGATAATAGCCGCAACCAAAATGACCCTATATTACAAAACCATGAAAAGATGGTGTCTGTTATTAACGATATCACAATGCTTGAGAATCAAGTTCCTTTCATTGTGCTCAAGAAGTTGTTTAGGAAGGTTTTTCCTGATCGCAGTGACATCAACAGTGATCACCGTGTTGCTAATATTGTTCGAAGGGCTTTTGGTTACCCTGAGGTGAATAACTCTGGTGGAGTCCACATTCTTCACTTGATGCACTTGTCCACAGTGGAACAGACTCAGCAAGAGGGTAAACGCGTGAAGCAGGAGCTTCTGAGATGCGCCACAAGGCTTCATGCTGCTGGAATAACAATTGAGGCTGCTGACATCACTCATCGCCGTGAATTGGTTGATTGGTTCAACTTTGACATTAGTTTTAGTGGCAGTGTGCTAAGAATTCCACAGCTGTGCGTGAAGGAAACAACAGAAGTGAGGTGGAGGAATTTGATTGCGTGGGAGCAGAGCAGAATTTGGATCAGATGTAAGTACACTTCATATGCATTGTTCTTCCAGGGGTTGGTTTGTTGTAAGCATGACATTGAGCTGCTGGAGGAGAAAAGGGTAATAGTGAATATGGCTGGGAAGAGCAAGGATGAATTGTTGGATCTGTTTAACACGATTTCTAAGGGAGCAGAGTACATGGATTCGAGCTATGAGGATATTTGTGATAGATTGAACAAGTTCCAGGGGAAGAAAGTCAGAACTGCATTGCAAAAAGTTCCTATTGTTACTTGGCATGGCTGCAGAGGGGTTTATGAGGTTGTAGTTTACTACTGCAGAAACTGGTACAGAATTTTGATACGTGATCATATCCCCACAGTGTGGAAATTTATAGGAGTGTTAGCAGCGGTTGTACTCCTTGTTCTCACAATTATGCAGACCTATTATTCATCCCGACAAAAAACTGATTAGTGTTTTGTAATTTCGGCTATCTTGTACACGTGAAATCATGTGAAAAGTGGAATCATGTATTGGCTTTAACCAAATGAATAAATCCAAATCTTGGTTTTTGTTTTAGGAGTTATGGCTTTGGCTTTTTGCTGGTTAACAGTCACGGTTTCACTGATTTTCCTGCTCCGTGACTTGTTCATTTTCTAATAAGAGAGAGGAGGGAAGCCTTGTGAATTCTTTGAACCAGATGGGCAAATCGAACTTTGTAATATGACAATCTTATGAGAATGGCTGCAACACCCACCATTTAATGTATTTGAAAATTGTCAATAAAAACGGTTAAAATTCTCATAATTTTTTTATTTAAAACAATTCCAAAGCAAAGTGTGACACCTAAAAACGCCGTCGTTTATACTATACTGATATATAATAATATAACGTTTTCAACTGTTGTAATTTGAATGTGCAATTCTTTTAACCATTTTATAATCTCATAATTTAATAAAATGTTTTCCAACCAAAATTAGAATGACTACTAAGAAACAACACAATACACAAATTGTTCACAATATTTAATTCATGCTTCATACTAAAAGTTCATATTATCCAACGCATCACCCAAAAATAAAAATTTACATGTTCAAAACAAAACTTCTAAAAATTCTTACATTGGCATATTTTCCTAAATTTCTCTACTTATGTTTCTAAGTAGTCTTGTCTCTCTTGCTTGATTTCCTTACACTCTTTTAAAAATGAAGCACCATTTCTAACATCTGGTACTGAAATAATATATATATATATATATATATATATATATATATATATATATATATATATATAAAAGATTTGTCTCGTTTAGCTATTTGTCAATGCTTAACAACTCTTACCATAAGCAAACACTTTTAACCATCGTAGTGAAGAAAATCACAACTAAAAAAACAATGGAGAAAGTTAGAAGTAATTACTATACAGAGTAAATGCTATATCTTACTCTTTGGGTGATGGAAGGCTAGACTAGATATAGTTTCATATTGTAATACTATGTTTATTACAAGAAAAATAGATATTATCAACTATCAAAATTTATTGAAAACATAAAAAATTTATCAATAATAAATTTTTCCATTTTGACAGGTCAAAATTTGTTGTTAATAATATAATCGATAATTATTGAAGGAAAAATTTATCAATAAATATCGCAATCTAGTTCATATTCTTCGTTTTTTTTTTTCAATTTTTCCAATCTCAGCAGATTACAAACAAAAGAGAGGTAGCTCATCTTAAATCTAACTTAATCTTTTATTACAAACTTTGATAAAAATTTAGAGAAAAACTTATTAGAGTTCATGTCAATCCAATCATGAGTGACGGTAGTAGAGGTTTCCTTTTCCTAGGAAATTTGCACACAACAATGGCGCTTTTGCAGTAGTGGTGCCCTTGTTGCAATGGCTGACCAATGTAGAGCTTGCAGTGGTCTCTTTGTCTCGAGACCGCTCTTTGTCACGATGAGATGCGTTTTCAAGAGTCGAGGTGAATTTGGCTCGTATTGTATCTCTTTGGTAATTATGGTTGTGAGAGTCGTGATGGCATCTATTACGTCTCATTCATGGTGAGTCTGGTAGTGGTTTCCTGGATGGCTCGTAGAAGAGGGAGAAGAGAAAAGGGTGGGTTTTTTATTTTCTAGTCTAGCTTGTGACTACCATGGAGATCTCACAAAGTAATAAATAAAAAAGAACAATCCAAGAGAAAAATGAAAAAAGAGATAAAAAAAAGTGAAAAAAAAAAGAAAGTAAACAAAGAAATACATTCAAGAATAATGTAATTTACTTCACTTAAGTCTATATATAATATAATGCTCTTCAAATCAAAGATATGATGTTGAAGAAGAAAAGAAAAGAAACAATAAATGAGAAAGAAAGAAATAGAACACCCACAAAAGAAAAAATTGACAATAAAGTATAATTGATAATGTACTTTATTTAACAATAAAAGAAAATGACAATAAATAAATAAATTTAAAATATAAGACAATAATTTATTTAACAATAAAAGAAAATGAAAATAAATAAATTAATTTAAAATATAAGACAATATTTAACTGTATAATAATTTTTAAATAATTAATTGCACAATAATATATAGAAAATAATTAATTATGTCAATAATCAATCCCTTTCTTTTTTTCATATTCCCTTATTTTCATTTAGATTTAATAAGTTTGGAATTTTCATATTTGGAGGTTTGTTTCAATTGGATTTACCAATTTTGGAAGTCATTAATTAGGTCCTTAATTTTGTTAATTTAAATCAATAGAAGTTTTTCGGTTCAAGACGTGAAGTTTTGAAACGGTGCCCCTGTAAGCTTCAGCGTACCATATGTTCAAAAAACTTCACGACGTTAACTGCTTTTAACTTAAAGACTTTTATTGATTCAAATTGATAAAATTAGAGACCTGATCACTTCCAATATTAAAAGACCCAATTAAAACAAACTCCACAATAACCAACCTATTAAACCTTTCGTTTATTAACAAAACTATTTCCGATTACACTATACAAGCTATCCTGTCCAGTACACCATTTTCCTCCTTGTCTAACCTTATCCCTTGAGTTATCCTCAGCCATCATGGCGTCACTGCTCCTAGCATCACCTCCTCCACTCTCCACTCAATTGCACACTTCCACCTCTCACCTTTCCTTCTCTCACTCCCAAACTCTCTTCTCACCACTCTCCACGCCCTTCCCTTCCCTCTCAGCCTCTGCAACCTCCACGCTCTCCCCAACCCCTTCTGGTACTTTCTGCAACACTGATTCCGTTTTCTTAACGACTTTTCTTTATTATGGACAAATTCTAACACCCCATTTCCCAATTTTATGTCTTTTGTTATCTCCCAGTTTACTGTGGCAGAGGAGACAGGAAAACTGCAAAGGGAAAGCGCTTCGCCCATTCGTTTGGGAATGTAAACTTATGCTCCCATTTTCTTTTTTCTTCAATTTCTTTTTTAGATTTTGGTTTTAATGTTAAGCATTTCGTGGTTCTAATATTGTGAGTGGGATTGGGGGCTTATTATTAGGCAAGGCCAAAGGACAAGAAGAAGGGTAGAGGGCCACCGAGGATTTATGCTCCACCGGTACCTTCCAAGAAAGACAGGTTCGAAGATAATGAGGTGGTGAAGATTGAAATTGACGAGTCCCTCTTTTCTGGCTGATTTTATTGAGGAATTGTAATTTTTGGGGCATTCATGCTTTAGTTGTTGATATCTGATTCCATTGTGACATACACATTTTGGATTTGAGTAATGTTACATCAGTTTTTGTATTCATTTCCTTGACGTAACTCTTTTATTTCTCTCGTTTTTCTGCACTAATGAATGACCTTACTTTAGAGTTTTGGACATGGGGATTGGAAACTCTTGTAAATAGTTATTTTTAAAAAAAAATAAAGGGTTATTTTTTTCTTAGGATTTGTGCTTCATGGACTGTTTATGTCCTCTCATTGATGACTAAATAATGGTTTCTGGCAACGTTAAAGAAAAGTATTAGATAGATGTTAGCAGAATGAGAGATGGGAAAAGGGAAGCACTATGGGAAAGGTTGTGTTTCACTAGATTCAGCCTTGCCACAAGAATGCACACTGGTTTTGATCAACCCAGGGCGTATGATTGATAGTGTTTTTGTATATTAGCTTCGAAAGAAAGGCAGATTCATCTTCATTGGTTTTAGTGGTGTTGCTCTTATTACTGTTATTCGCTGTGCTAGATATTCTTACAAGTAAAAGGTTTAAGGAAACTTTTCCGTTTTATTTTCGTTATACATGGAATACTTTGGACATGTCTTATTAAGCTACTGGTTTGTTGCTTCTGAAGATCAAAGGAACAGATCAAGCAGACTATAAAGCACCACAAGTTTGTATGTCTTCTTGCTTGTTATCTTCATCTGCTTCTTTTGAATCATTCTCCTCAGTGTATGGAATCAAAAGTCTGTTTCTATTGATTTAAAGAGAAAACATATCGCTTATGAGATTAATTGACATGGAGCATACTAGCTTGGCAAACCATTGAGTATTATACATGGAGCATACTAGCTTGACATAATTAATCTCATATCTCAGTGGCATGATGATTCAGAACATGAATTCCCGGATTCTTGGCAGTTATCAAGCATATTCAACCCATTGTCAAGAAATGATAGAGAAAGCGGGTATGCCTCAAAGTTCAGATATATATGGCTGGAAATTGTCATTTAGATTGTTAAAATAACAGTTAGCGAAATTGAATAGAAAAATGATTTCAGTAGATTGCCAGGATTTATTTAGTCAAATATGTGGAAAATCTATATTCAGACAGGTGCTACCTATTGGTCAAATAATTTGATACAACTCTATTAATGAAGCTTCCTTCAATAGTCAATCTGCTACTACGTTTGTTCCATAGATGAATCCCATAAGTCTTCTTCCCACTAAGCTGAAGCAGTTTAGCTTCTACCCATCTTGATTCACTCTGAATTTTTGGTTTTGTAAAGAACCCAGTTATCTTGTTCCAGTCTACTGGATAAAAGGCCTTAGGAGGAAAAATTGTAAACTTGAAATCGCGTCTTATCCTCAGCCTCTTAATTACTCTTGAAACAAGGTAGGGACCGTTATGCCCCCATTTGTTTCCATCAAAAGTCAGAGCAAATTCATTGATGAATCTATGCAGAAGAGGATGTCTCATAAAAAATCAGAACTGCATTATTTAATCGGTCCAGTGCTTAGAACCCAAACTCGTGCTCTGTGCTTCAATAGAATTCCTTAACCCTGTTAGGGGTTTCATAATTATGAAGTCTGTATCTATGTAGATACCACCATATTTATAGAGAATTGCAAGTCTATCAGATTAGATAGATTCTGAGGTAAGGGAATGTCACCAGGATCCTTTTTATCCTTTAGCTAATGAATCCAAGTTTCTGCTGGAGTCCTCTTGACCAAAAATGAAAAGTATGGGGCCGTTGCTTGCACTTTGAACTCACGATCATGCAGCGGTTTCATTTGTAGCCGTGTCTGGTGTCCAGAGTTCTCGATAGAATTACCAGACATGCCTTTTTGGATGGCTCCTGAAAATACTTTCCATTCGCAGTAATTCTCTCCTTCCAAACAAACTTGCAGGTGAAATCCAAGTCATGAAAAACTGGGCCTCGTATTCGCGTCCGAAAAATCCCAAAACTCGAGCATGAAACGGTTGGGTCAAGTTGTTTGACTTGAGGATCTTGAAGTGATGCAGCTGTTCTCGAAACCATGCTTTTCTTTCTTCTTCTGTGGCATTCAATGTGGGCAACTAGAGTATAGTGGTTGCGCCTCTCAGCTTCATCCTTCTTTTCTTGAATGAAACGAAAATTTATGTGAACAAGTGTTCAGCTTGTTGTTCCGTTATTGTGAAATTCCAACTTCTCTCGAGCTTGTGTTAGATGCAGAGTGTACGGAATCATGGTAGGCAACACCTTTTGCATATATGAGAAAAACTATGGCAGAGATAGTGATTAGAGAAAAGACAGATATTGTTTACTCTACCCTCCATTATGGTAATATATGATAAAATACTATATCAACATTATAATAACATGTTCAGATCAATAGAGCGAAAGAAACAAAAAAAGAATAATATGCGTATTTCTTACCATTGCAGCTTTAAAATCTAAACACACTTTTGTTTTTTTAAACCTTGATTCACTTAAAACTCGATAATGTATTTTTTGAATAGGGGAATAGGTTTAATGATCAAAACTGACAATAATTCATTCCCTTTATACAATATTAAATTATATTTCTTAATTTACTCACAGGAATGAAGAAAAAATAACATAAATTGATAGTTTTATCATTAAGATAATGAATCTAATTGAGTAGGACTTTAGTTCACAGTCACTATATTCATGAATTAAAAACATGTTTGCATTAATAAAACATAACATTTAATTTTTCCTCAATATTATATGATAAACATGTATTTTTGAACTTTGCAGTTTTTCAACCCATGAATATTTCTCATATTAAATGTGGTATTCCTGAGTTAGAGAGTGATAATTATAAAATTTGAAATGAGATAATTCTTCTTCATTTGGGATAGATGGACATTGACTATGCTATTGGGAAGGAAGAACCACATGTTATTACTAAGGCCAACACTCCAAATGAAGTTAAACTTTATGAAAAATGTGAGAGGTCTAATCATCTTTATGTGACTTTCATAAATATCAACATTGTTGCAGGTATACGAGGTACTATTGATCCGTATTTATTACAGGCTATTGATGAACAATTTACAACATCTGATAAATCCCTTGTCAGCACCCTTATAATACAATTTTCATCCATGAAGCTCATTGGAATTAAAGGAGTGTGTGATCATATCATACGCATAAAGGATATAATGGCTCAACTGAAATCCTTAGAGGTCATCATGTCAGATTCTTTCATAATACATTATATTTTGTGCATCTTGCCGCAACCGTATGCCCCCTTTAAGATCTCTTATAATACACATTTTATTAAAAATTTAATTTTTATTAAAATTCACATTTTATTAAATGTTTTATTTATTATTTTTAAATAAACTCTAAAAATATTTTTGGAATATAATTATTAGATTTATGTTTTATTTTTCTACATTTAAAAAGTAGGTTTACAATTGGTTTAAAAATAATGAAGAATTTTTCTTCTAATTTTAAAAATAGTGAATAATTTTCCTTTTAATTTTAAAAATAATGAAGAATTTTCTTTCTAATTTTAAAAATAAAGAAGAATTTTGCTTCTAAATTTCAAAATACTAATTTTTTTTTTTAATTTAAAAATGATAAGAATTTTTAATCTAATTTTAAAAACAATGAAGAATTTTTATTCTAAAATTTAAAATAAGGACTGAATTGAATAAACTTAATAAAATTTAGGACTCAATTGAATAAAATTAACAGAAATTGAAACTGAATTGAATAGAAAACACTCACAAATGATATTGATAGTGACTTTGACATGTCACATTGACATTGAATTGAAACGTGTAACATTATCATGTGATATAATGTCAGACTTGATATATGATTTTTTTAATTAAAAAATCTTTTAAAAAGAATTAATAAAAAATAGAAAATAAAAAAAAACCACCAACTAATACGTGGTACATGTGTAATATCTGTCGTTAACTATTTAATACCGATGTTTTACATATCTACTCTATCCACCTATCATTTCGCTTTCTTAAAAAAAAGAAAACCTATTATTTAAAACTGATACATACTCGCTATAAAAAATTTAGTTCATTTTACATGTCATTATTGTCACTCGATGGATATTGTTATTACTGTCGTCGTTAAGGCTAGATGTTAGAGTGAAAGGGTTAGAAAGTGAAAAAGGTCTTAAGGGTTCTATGTGTAAAAATTGAATGTATTATATTTTGGGTAGGTTAAAATATTTTTTTTAAGTATGTTAGAAACGTTACAAATATATAAATACTAATTTAAGTATCTTTGTTTTGAAATCAAGAGATGTAAAAATAACATTTTTTTTAAATCTCTTAATAAAATAGCATGTGTAAAAATACAAATATATTAGAAAAATAACATATATTAAACCATATTTATTTAAATATAACAACAGACTTTAATAACAAATTTTTATTTACCAAAAACTACCATATATGTTCTTTTAACATACTTAAACTCCCAAACAAGTCTATTTTGCATTAGTCAGTTAACCTACCTTGTAGGATAACTAATGTTGTAGAACACTTTGGTTACTTTTTGATGTAGGAATACCTTTTAATTATTTCCTTTTTCTTAATTAGAAATTTAGACCTTTAATCCAAGAAATATTAATAACCTTGAGGAGCAATAAAGAATCGTCTAGACAGCTCACTAAAGCCAGAGCAACAGCATGAGTGTGTTTGGAAATTCATCATGACAATGTTAATACAGAAAATTGAAAATGAATGATGGTATTTGATCAACGTAACATTCAACGTCTGGAAATTTATTGATAAACGTCATCTAATTAAAGGAAAAATAAGTTGTTTTAAGAATAGTTTTAAATAAGTAATTTCTTATTTTCTTATTTTTATATTTTAATTTAACAAATTACGTTATCAGTTAAAATTTATAAATTTAAATTTAATAAGTTCAAAAATATTTTTTAAGTGAATTAACCCATCCCTTTAATTATGTGGTTGTAAACTTTATTTTGCTTATCTTTCTATAAAATAAAATAAAAGTAATAGTATCATACTTTTACATTCATTTGACATAAAATACAAGAATAAAATAGTCATAAAAATGTAATCTTTTTATGTTTTAAGAAACAAGAAAGTAAAATAAGTAAGGATAATATTAAATGAATGTAAAAAATTTAAATATATCAAATAATATTTTTTTCTCCTTATAATTCTCTTTTTAGTCTTTTGAGCCTTCTAGTTGTTGAAGTTCTGCCTGGACACTTTTGGCAAACTCTAATTTATGAAAATCACTAGTATATTTGAAGAAAAATGATTAATTTTTTTTTTAGAATTATAATTTAACCAAAATACAATCATAATTATAAAAATAATACTTTCAGCCATTGAATCACTTATCTTTTACGAATATTTTAATTATATAAAATTACCTAAACAATCCTTTCAAAACTAAATTTTGGTTGGTTGCATGTCTACAAAGGTATTAAAAAAATTTCAAAAATAATTTGTCCATAATTAAAAATTATTTAATGATAGAGCACATATCATAATAACATTTATTTAATACGGTATTTTTTAATTTTTTTTTTCTAAAATTATTCTTTCACTTTTAATAAATATTTAAAGAAATGAGACTCATTCTTATCGTTTGAATGTAAAAAAGATCATGCGTGTCAAAGTAGTAATTTTATTAATGATATACAGACAAAGCATACTTAAAGTAAACATTAATGAAGGTAGAAAATAAAATTAATGACTCTAGATTGTGGTCCAGTTGCTTCGGGAAGTGGAAATCAAGAATAAAATCACTTACACAAGACGTTTAGATTCCTCAAATTCAAGAGCAATGGAAAACAAGCCAGGATGGAGGGCCATTTCTTACATCTTGGGTCTCTGTCTAAAAAAAATGTGGATTGCATACCATTAAATTTGCCATTTTCTATGATCAAATTTAGCTAACTAAGCTTTTGTATTGTGTGGTTTTGCAGGTAATCAAATAGTTGAGAGGATTGCAACATTAGGAATGATGGCAAATTTCATGGTGTATTTGTTGCAATTCTTCAACTTGGGTCAGGTTGCTGCAGTAAATGTTCTTGGCGCATGGAATGGAATTAGCAATTTAATACCAATTATTGGTGCCTGTGTTGCTGATGCTTATCTAGGCAAATTCAAAACCATTGCTATTTCATCATTTGGAACACTACTGGTATATGGTCTCCTCCATTATCGTAAAACACCTACCGCATAATAACCTTATGTCAATTTAATTTGGAATTCTCCATTTTATGATTCAATTTATCAGTTAATAATTTATCAATTTAATGTTATCTTTTATTATTCTATGTTGGTGATTGTTACAGGGAATGGTGATACTAACGTTAACAGCGTGGGTGCCACAACTTCATCCTCCAAGTTGCACTGGAACTGAGCACTGTGTTCATCCGACAAGTTCTCAACTTGGGTTTTTGATTTTAGGACTTGGCTGGCTGGCTCTGGGTACAGGGGGGATTGGACCATGCACTATTCCCTTTGCCATTGATCAGTTTGACACAACTTGCTCTGAAGGAAGGAAAGGAGTGAACAGATTCCTTAATTGGTTCTACATTTCACAGGCAGTTGTTATGTTGATAAGTCTGACAGCAGTTGTTTACCTCCTGAACAAAAGCTGGATCTTGGGTTTTGCACTACTAAGTCTTCTCATGTCATTTTCAATTATCATATTTTTTGTTGGAGCTAGCGTTTATGTTTATGTTCCACCAGAGGGGAGCATATTTTCTGGTATTGCTCAGGTGTTTGTTGCAGCTTATAAGAAGCGTCACCTCAAAATTCCAGTAATAGAAGATGAGGGTCTTTACTATGATCCCCCGGTGGATGCAAAAACACTGCTGAAGATGCCCTCAACCCAACAACTCAGGTAATGTGTTACTCCTCAGCTAATTAGAATAATATTTCTCTGGTACTGAAGGAGCTATTTGATTTTTGAACAGGTGTTTAAACAAAGCTGCCCTGATAGGAGACAATGAACTTGACGCAGGAGGTAGTGTAAAAAATCCATGGAGGCTTTGCACCATTCAGCAAGTGGAAGAAGTCAAATGTTTGATAAAAATGCTTCCAATATGGGCTTCTGGTATTCTTTGCTTGATTCCCGTACTACAACAAGGCACCTTCCCAGTGTCGCAGGCCTTGAAAATGGACCGTCATCTTGGAGCAAACTTCACACTTCCACCTGCAACCTACAACGTGGTGTCCCTAATCACAGTTGCCATATTCCTCCCATGCTTTGACCTCTTTATGCAACCAGCATTAGCAAAAGTGACCAAAAAAGAGGAGGGTCTGACGAGCCTTCAGAAGATAGTGATCGGTGATATATGCTCAGTTCTGACAATGCTAAGCGCTGGCTTGGTGGAGTGGCGAAGAAGGAGTGTGGCAATCTCACATGGTGCACCTGATGGGGTTGCCCCCATGAATGCAATGTGGCTGGCACCACAATTTGTGTTCTTGGGATTGTGTGAGATGTTTACCCTTGTTGGACACTTTCAGTTCTACAGCACTGAGTCACCAGAGAATATGAAAAGCATAGGAAATTCGTTGCAGTATCTTGTGATGGCTTTTTCAATTTACGTTGGCACGCTGATGGTGAACGTGGTGCACCAAGTGACTCGAAAGCGTTGGGGAATTGATTGGCTCAACGATGACATCAACGCTGGCAGATTGGACTACTATTACTTCCTCGTAGCAGGATTTGCTGCATTGAATCTTTTCTACATCTTGCTCTGTGTTAAATGCTACCATTACAAGGTCGTCATTGTCAAAGTAGAAGTTGAAGAGAGTCCTTTATTGAGCCCTATAGGCGTGTTGTAATGTAAACGTTTCTGGTCTAAACTTCAAATGTCTAAACTTTGTTTTGAAATTGAACATAGATTTGGGAGAGTGAATTTGAAGGAAAAAACTAAGTGAAAATAAATTTGTTTGAATTAAGGACAAGATATGAGAAATGAGATAAAAATTTATATAAAAGTTAGTGAATGATTTATAGATTTTCTAGATTAAAAAAAGGTATTTTAATTAATAAAATAAGATGATTACAATTTAAATCTTGATAACATAAGTAATTTTAAAATTAAGTAGTGTAAATGTTAAAATGAGATGTGAGTTATTATTTAAAATAAAAAAGTTAAAATAGATTAAAATAAAAGGGTTAAATATATGTTTTTAATCTTATACTTTGTGACGATTTTGGTTTTAGTCCCTTTTTCAAACTAAGGTATAATTTAGTTCTTCAACTTTAGAAAACTCTGGTTTTAGTCTTTTTTACAAAATTTTTTAACTTTATTTGCTGTTTCAAGCACGTTTCATTCTAGCATTTGGATTGTTTACAATGTTTGACACATTTTTGCTTCAATGTTAATTGAGAAACAACAAATAAAGTTAAAAAAATTTGGTAAAAATGACTAAAACCAGAGTTTTCTAAAATTGAATGACTAAATTGTACCTTAGTTTGACATAGGAACTAAAACCAAAATCGCTCCAAAGTATAAACACAAAAAACATATTTAACCCAAAATAAAATGATGATACAAATTAAGTTGAAATAAATTGTGGTTTATTTGTTTAACTAAAACTAAGTAATAATATCAACTAATGAAATTATATTAAATTGAAATGTGGATGTTTAAAGTTAATATAAATTACAATGCAAGTAATTTGTTAAAAAAATGTATTCTTTGATATAAATAATTTAAATGAAATAGTCCCCATGATGAAAATTGGGGTGTTGCTCCCTACACCTCCCCAAGTGGGACCTGTACCTCCCCATTAATTTAATTTATTTCAAAAATATTCTACACCTTTTCACTATTTTCTTTATTCCAAAAATACCCTACACCTCCCCACTATCCTTAACAAATTTTCTCTTTCTCTCTCTACATTAATGGAGCATTTACATGGCTCATTAATGGAGCATTTACATGACATAAATTTGAAATTAGATATATTTTCTTAAATAAGTTTGATTCAATCTTATTTTCGTTGTTCAATATATTTTTTTCTTTTCAAATTACTTAATAAATGGTAAAATTTTGTTCTAAATTTCTAGAAAAATGTTTATATACATGTATATTTTTTTTTACATATAATATCTATAATTTTTAACATTATATTATGTTTTAACTCACTGACATGTTTGACTCAAATAACTTGAATAAAATATTTAATTTATTAGATAAATAATATAAAAATATTATTAAATACTTAAAATATAAAAAAAAAAATTGTTAAAGATTTAGAATTTATTTAGTTGTTTCGTCATTATAAAGTTAGTATATAATAATAATAATATATCATTATTTACTATTAATATTATTATGTTTATTATTTTGTATTTGCATCTAACTTTTAATTTTATAAAATGGAAATGGTAGAAGTAATATTGAAGTTTCCTCTGAATTTTATATTTTGTAGTATGTTACAAATTCAAATCTGAACCACATGAATGCTCCATTAATGTAGAGAGAGAAAGAGAAAGATTGTTAATGATAGTGGGGAGATGTAGGGTATTTTTGGAATAAAGAAAATAGTGAGGAGATATAGAATATTTTTGAAATAAATTAAATTAATGAGGAGGTAGAGGTCCCACTTGGGGAGATGTAGGAAGCAACACCCTGAAATGATAACGTGCTAGATTTGATGTTCAAATAACAATTTTTTACAATAAACCTACATAGGTAATCATAATAAAATTGCATGAAGTAAAATTAAGTTCATTAAGTGTCAAATATATTTAACTATCAAATTAGAACATATTACTGTTACACACAAGAAAACTCAAAATATCGTGTGACGAATATTGAAGTGAACCATCTCCATTTATATAATCAACTAACATATTCCAATGATATGTGGAGGCATGCCAATAAAATGTTTTGTATGCGACGGGTGAGGAAAGGAAGCAGTAACACTATTTCATGATGTTATCATCTTACATGTCCATTGTTACTAATATCTCTCAAATATCACTTCTGTTAGGGTTACTCTACACTACTCCCACATTGTTCATTGCACCATCACATATTAAAAATATCTTTCTTCAACAGATTTTAAAATCTGTTAAAATTTTCAAAATTTCTTTAAACGAATTTTAAAATTCATTTTTGAAAATTTTTTTAACAGATTTCGACATTCATTAGAGGAAAAGTTTTTCAAAAGATTTCGATATTTATTGAAAATTTTTTTAAAAACTACAACAGATTTCAAAATTCGTTAAAAACTTAAAAAATCTTTGAACAAATGTTGAAATTCGTTGAAGAATATTTTTTTCAATAAATTTCAAAATTTATTGAAGAAAAAAATGAGAGTGTAGGATTTTTTTTAAATATAAAGGATAGCTTTGAAATTTAAAAAAAATGTGGTCGTGGAGGAGTAACCTTCCACTTTCGTATATTAAAATGATGAGTTTCAACCCGTTTGATTGATTTTTAGAAAGGTTATTTTTTCTTTCAATTGCGGCAATTGATAATTCATTAATGGTACAGATTTTCTTCGAAGAGGGTTTGCTTTCCTTATTATGTTGATGACACCATCCAACTTAGTTGTTAGGTTATCAAAATGGGAATCCATCATCACTAATTAGAGTCTTTCATTTTGAATTTAATGATGAAGATGAGGCAACAAATGCTGCAGATGGCACGGAGGGACTCGGATCTATTAAAATCCATCTCAGTTAAAATCTATGTAGTTAAAAAAATTAATAATGAATTTTCATAAAATAAATTGTAATATCAAGTGTAACGGTTGGAAAAGTACACAAAGGGAACTTAGAAAATTGAAAACTTAAAATAATATACAAAACATATTTAAATGAAATAATATTAAAAGAAATACTTGATTATCATAACTAAAATAAAATAAAAGTGAATTGAACAATGATTATCATTTATGAAACAGAGTCCTAGAGTTCGTTAATTCGTTCTTGTAAATGATGCATATATGTAGTGGACTTGTTGAAACCTTTGTTGATAGCTACAATCAAATTTGCAAACCATCTTTCACCAAATGTATACAGTCTTGGATGTTTTTAATAACCTCAAAATTTGTGATAAAAATTGAGCATCATGGAGGACTCCATCGGGCTAGACTGATTGTTGTTGGAGAGGAACTTGTGGTCCATTAGGTTGAAAATGAGTGAACGTTTAAAGAATGGACAACAATCAAGAGGGATAAATTGGTTTTGCATTAGCAAATTTCCAATTTTAAAAATATCTTTAACAAGTTAGAAAAATTACTTTAAATAATAGCAAGTAAACAAAGGAAGAAAAAAAAATTACACAAGTAATTTTTATACTAGTTCAGATCAAAATATTATACTTTCAATTATTAATCTATCTTAAAAGAGGGATTAACTTATCAACTAAAATAAACAAACAAGTTACAATAGTGGAGTAAAGTGTAAGTTCAGAAAACATCTCTCTTAATAGACAAGAGATGAACAACACTTCCTTTTGACAATAAAAAGATGAACCCAGCTTGACTTTGTTTTGTAAATATGCTTCACCACTTAGACTTATTAAGAAAAAACATTTCCTTCTTTAAGCACCATGTACACAAGCTCACTTAAACACAGAGATTTCAGACAATGCTCTTGTTATCAAACAAATTAAGTAACTTTTAAAACAACTCGGAAATGATGTATTTATAGGTCAAGGTTCGAAAAAGGGTCAGAAGCTCAAAAGTTAGCTTCTAACTGTGAGAGATAATCTATTATCCCAAGTGATATTCAATTATTTGTTAATCCTTTCAAAGGTTTTTTTTTGGGATAATAAATTATTACAAGTTATAATCAATTATATGTGAACCTTAGCAAATCATATTTTTCAAGGTGTGATAATCGATTATCTGTGAATCAAAGATATTTTGATGTTTCTTGGGATAATCGATCATCTTAAGTGATAATCGATTATTCACTATCTAAAAATAGAACATTCCATTTATACATGTGAATTCACTACTCTAATGACTTAATTATTACAACCTTAAAAAAAATAAAAGCATTAATAAACATTCATCTAAGCATATAATTGTTGCTTCAAGTCTTTGTGTACTTCATCATCAAAATCTTTTTAAACTTTACATTAGCTTATTGCTAACATTCTCCCCTTTTTCTTATGGTGATCAAAATTCTTATTTAAAGCTTTTGTTAATACCTGCATGTTTGCAACTTAGACAAAAAGATTTGATACTAGAGTAACAAAATGCTTTTAATAGAGAAACTCCCGCTGAACAAGTGCTCTGCACTAAATAGAAGCTCCCCCTTAATATGGAAAATAAAAGTAAAGAGGCAATCAATTTAAGAAAGCATAATTTTATTAATTTTGAACTAAGAGTATAAGCTTAAAATTCATCACTTGATGCATCATCATTATAAGATCCGGGAAAATAGGAGTCTTAAAAATAAAGTAGTTTTGAGACTTTATTTTTTTGTTTAGAAATTAGAGTTCTTAAGTTTACATTTTGTTCGAACATAATTATTATGTTATTTCTTTTATTTTATTTATATTTTTGTTTAGGGGCAAAAGAGTCTTTTACCTTTTATTAATTAGGTGTAAGAAATTAAATAAGCATGTATATGAAGTAAAATAGTTTGAATTAAATAAAATAAAAGGCTATAAAACATGAGATCACTAGTGGAAAAATAGCTTTTTATAACGACCCTATTATAACGGATAAAAATTATCCGTTATGATAGGTTGATATTATAACGTAGTTTTGTAAATCAGTTATAATATGAAACGCAATGGCAAACTTGTAAATAAGTATAAGACCTATTATAACGTGCTTTTTTAAATCCGTTATAATATGAAACGCTACTATAACGTACTTTTCTAAATCCGTTATAATATGAAACGCTATTATAACGTACTTTTCTAAATCCGTTATAATATGAAACACGGTGGTGAACTTGTAAATAAGTTCATAACCTATTATAACGGAGTTTTAGAAATCCGTTATAAGATCTCCTCCTTTCTAATTTTTCCCATTTCCCTAATTTCATTTCAACATTTCCCTCATTTCGTTCCTCTCCCGCCCTTCGTGTCTAAAGCTCCGAATACTCCACTCTTCGCCTCTTCCTTCGTGTCTAAAGGAGCATCAACACCACGCATCTCTAATTTCTCGGCACTCCTCCCTCTGAACACTCCGAGAACACTCCCTCCGCGTGACTGTGGTTGTGGTTTAGGCTCTAGAGAGAAGGAGAGCTAGGTTAGGGGAAGACGTGTTCGTCGATATCTCCGCACGAACTGAAAGCACTGTGGTTGTGCTTCTGCCTCCGCTGTTCGTTGAAATCTCCGAAGTCTGACGAAGTAGGTTTTATTAATTTGTTTTTTCATAATTTGTTATGATTTTCTTCTATTAATTGTTTGCTATTTTTCTTCTATTAGACGTTTTGGGTTTCACTTAGGATTCCCAAACTTTACGTACCACACACTATCAATTTCAACCACGGCTATGTTTTAGATTAATTTGCGACTTTCGTTTTTTGGGGGTTACAACCAATGTCAAACAGAGCAACAATGTTCTGTATGTTTACTTCAAATGTATTTTGTTTGTTTAGACTCTCATGAATGTGCATTTGATATGGTAGTTAAATTTTGAAGTAGCACCTTGATAATATTAATTTTCCTAATTCAGATTTGAAGTCGTGGTGAGTACCGATTCAACACTTTTAAGATTGATTCAAGAATAAGATTTTTCTAAATAAGATTTATATGTATAAGTAAGAGAACTGACAACACTGTCATTAAATAATGTGTTTATTACAGAACTGCCTTTAAGATAATGTGTTTATGGAGCACTCTTAAATACTTCTAAAATTGAAAATTGTCATTATCGACATAAATCGATTCAGAACATGCCAAATGATCTGTTGTGTAGGTGTTTGATGATGCAGCTAGCGAAACACGTTTTTGGGGCATTAAAGGTTGCAACCACAGTTAGTACTAGGAAACTGGACTTGTTAAGGAACTTGGGAGCAGACTTAGCCATTGATTACACAAAGGGGTTGCTTGAAGAGCTGGAAGAAAAGTTTGATGTAGTATACGATACAGTAGGTGAGATATTGAAACTCTGAACCTATATTTTTGTTGTGTACAATTAATATGCTGCAACAATATACAGAAAGACAAAAAATAATATGATTGCATTTGTATCAGATTTTCTATAATAACATTATTGAAAACTTGTGTATGATTGAAATCTGATTGTACAATTAATCCATTGTATTATTCTGATGTATCATAGCCTTTTAATAAGAAATCTGATTTTGTTTTTCTGAAGGTTACTGATTACTATATTTTAAGAGAAAGTAGGAATAGAAAGAAAATAGTTTGTAACCAGAAGAAAATTGAAAATTGACGAGAAAAATATTTGTTTATCTTGAGCCTTAGTTTTTAATATTGTTGGCTTGTATTGATCTTATTAAATATGTTTAGAATTTGGTTGTTTCTCTTACTTCATAAATTTTCTTAGTTTTTCATGTACATCTATGGTGCAATATCATGACTTCTCTTATTTCCAAGTGTTTGCAGCGATATTAATTGTGAACTTCAGTCAGCTGGATAGTTAGCAATCTGATTGATTGTAAATGATTGCTTCTCGTGTATTGATTTCTGTTGAATAAACTAAAAATGGATGGGACCCATCCACATGTTGGAATGATGAAAATTGGTTTTCCTCTCTCTGCCACTCCACCGAAAGTTGAAAACCAAATTAATTTGTCTCCCACTTTTGCTCACCACTTGTTGTGAAAGTGAGAAATAATGCACCAAAGAGCAAGTTGCAGAATGAGTGCATCCACTAAAGAGACAAAGTTGGAGAATGTGTGCGCCGAAAGTTGTTTGCAAGATGGGAAATGGAATCTGCAAGCTACCATTGTTTGCCCTTCATTTGGCTATAAAATGAAGGCAAACCGTGGAGGAGAAACACACCAACAAACAGAGAAGAAGAAAACCATCGTGAGAGAAAGAGAGCCACGGTGAAGAAATTTGAAGAGAGTGTTTTATTTTGTGAGTGTGTGGAACTGATAGTATTTTGTATACCATCCGAGAGGGTGAGATTTACTGTGAGATCCTCAGAGAGTGAGCTAAACACTGTAATCCTACTTTTATACTGGAGATATTTTTCTGGACTAGGTCCCGTGGTTTTTTCCGAGAGGATTTTCCACGTTAAAATTCCCGGTGTCAATTTTACCTAAACTTTCATTTACGCTTTCAAATTTTACGCTTCCGCATAGTGCCCATTTTGGGGTTCATAGAGGAGGGAACAAATACCGTTGTTTCCCAACAATGGTATCAGAGCTACCGGTTCAAAAAAAGTCAGAATCCTGTGAGACTCAAGATGGAAGGAGACATGTTCAAGCTAATTGCGGATAATTACTCCTACTGGAAGCCAATGCTGGAAGATCATCTATACTGCAAGGATTTGTATGAGCCGATCACAAATCCGGAAATTCCAGAAGGAAAGACTGAAAAAGATTGGGAGATTCTGAATCGTAAAACAGTGGCTATGATTCAAAAATACATCGACAAAAGCTTGTTTGAGCATGTATCGACTTATACCGATGCGTATGAGTTATGGACAAAACTTGAATCTATGATTCAAAAGAAGACTCCGAGAAATAAAGCTCACCTTGTCAGGTGACTCGTAAAGTTGGAGTATTCTGACGACTAGAATATGATCGAGCATCTCAACACCTTCAAAGGTATTGTGAACCAATTAATGAAGGCAGATATGAAGATAGATGACGAGTTACAAGCTCTTCTACTCCTTAGTTTTCTACTGGAGAGTTGGGACACGTTGGTAGTCACTCTCAGTAACTCAGCACCAGATGGAAAGCTCAGTCTGGATAACGTAACAGACAGTTTACTGAATGAAGAATTCAGAAGGAAAGAAAGGGGATCGAATAGTTACTCAGAAGCCAATGTTGTTGAGAATAGAGGAAGGAGTGAACACAGAAGCAAAGGAAAACGTGAAAAGTCACGAGGAAGATTCAAGTCTCGTTCCAAAGGTTTGACATGCTTTTATTGTGGGAAAGATGATCACAAGAAGCCAAAATGTAGATTCCTGAAGAGAGATCAGAAGAATGGAACTGTACACCCTGATGTGGTAGATCCCAAAAAGAAGCTGGAAGAAAAGACCACAACAACGGTGGTATCAGATGATGCGAATGTGTTCCTTATCAGTGAGGTAAACTATCTAAATATTGCTTTTGATGATTGCACTTGGATAGTTGATACCGGAGCATCTTTCCATGTTACTCCTCATGAGGGATTCTTCTCATCCTATCAAAAAGGAGACTTTGGAACAGTGAAGATGGGAAATCATGTCACAAGCAAAATTATGGGCATAGGAGAGGTGACTTTGACGACAGAAAATGGAACCAGACTTGTGCTGAAGGAGGTAAGACATGTACCAGAGATGCGTCTAAACCTTATTTCAGTCGGCAAATTGGATGATGCTGGAATGAACAACCAGTTCAGCGATGGAAAATGGAAACTCTGCCGAGGAAGCATGATTGTTGCTCGAGGCAAGAAGGAAGGTTCCTTGTACTGCATGCAAGGAAAGACATACAAAGGAGAGACGAATGTTGCTCAAGAAGAAAGTAAGGAGTTGTGGCACAAAAGACTGGGCCACATGAGCGAGAAAGGATTAGATATCCTTGCGAAAGATCATCTCCAGAGTATAAAAAGACAACCACTTGAATTATGTGAAGATTGCTTAGCAGGAAAGCAACATAGGGTGTCCTTCCGTAGATCTGAAAATGGAAGAAGAAAAGATCATATTTTGGATCTTGTACACTCATATGTTTGTTTAACATTTGAAAAGTCCCTTGGTGGAGCTCAATATTTTGTTACCTTCATTGATGACCACTCCAGAAAACTGTGGGTCTATCCATTGAAGAGAAAAGATGAAGTTCTACGAATCTTCAAGGAGTTTCACGCCTCAGTTGAACGTGAAACTGGTAGAAAGTTGAAATGTCTGAGAAGTGATAATGGTGGAGAGTATAGAGGTCCGTTCGAGCACTATTGCAAGACTCATGGGATCAAACATGAGAAAGTACCTCCCAAGACACCTCAGATGAATGGTGTAGCTGAAAGATTCAACAGAACAATTGTCGAGAAGGTCAGGAGCATGTTGTCTCACGCAAAACTTCCCAAGTCATTCTGGGGAGAGGTAGTGGTGACAGCAGCTGACTTAATCAACTTATCACCTTCAAGACCATTAAATGGAAAGATTCCAAAAGAAGTATGGTCTGGTAAAAAGGCCTCATACCGCAACTTGAGAGTCTTCGGATGTAAGACATCAGTTCACATTCCGAAAGATGAAAGAGCAAAGCTTGATGCTAAGGCGAAAGATTGCATATACCTTGGTTCTCCAAGAGATGAATTTGGTTTCAGATTATGGGATCCTGCAAACAGAAAGATTGTTCGAAGCAGAGATGTGGTGTTCTTTGAAAATCAAACAATCCAAGACATCAAGAAAGTGGAGAAACCAACACTGAAGCTGATAAGTGATCAAAGCCCTATTGTGATAAACAACTCAGGGGGAGAGACTCCTCAAGCTGAACCAGAGTTACAACTTGATGAAATGGCTGAAGAAGCAAATTAACCTAATCTGACGGAAGTAGATCAACTAATTGAGGATACTCCGCAAGAACCCCAATTGAGACGATCAACAAGGCAAAAGCAACCGTCAAGAAGGTATTTTTCAGATGAATATGTTAATTTTACTGATGAAGGCGAACCTCAAAGCTTTGTAGAAGCAATGGAGATGAAAGACAAAGAAAAATGGTTGCAAGCCATGGAAGAAGAGATGCAATCCTTAAAGGAAAATCATACTCATGATTTGGTAGAATTACCAAAAGAAAGAAGAGCATTGCAGAACAAATGGGTGTTCAAGCTCAAGAATGAAGAGAACAACCCAAGTCCAAGGTACAAAGCACGAATTGTCGTGAAGGGGTGCAACCAGAAGAAAGGAATAGACTTTGATGAAATATTCTCACCAGTGGTGAAGATGACATCCATTAGAGCAATTCTCGGTCTAGCAGCAAAATTAGACCTGGAGATTGAACAACTGGACGTCAAAACAACATTCTTACATAGAGACCTAGAGGAAGAAATTTACATGAAGCAACCAGAGGGTTTTGAAGAACCGGGCAAAGAGCACTTGGTGTGTCGTCTAAAGAAAAGTCTCTATGGTTTGAAGCAAGCTCCAAGACAATGGTACAAGAAATTTGATTCCTTCATGATCCAACATAGTTTCAAGAAGACCTCCGCAGACCATTGCGTGTTTGTGAAGCATTATGAAAATGGTAAGTCCATCATACTTCTCTGGTATGTTGATGATATGTTGATTGTAGGGAAGGATAAAATTAAAATAGCTGCTCTCAAGAAGGCATTGAGTAAGTCTTTTGCCATGAAAGACCTGGGTGCAGTGAAGAAGATACTTGGAATGAAAATCTCCAGAGATCGTTCTAGAAGAATGTTATGGGTATCTCAAGAAGATTACATTGAGAAGATTCTCAAAAGGTTCAACATGCACAATGCCAAATCTGCTCTTGTTCCAATTGCAGGACATTTCAAACATAGCAAGTCGCAATGTCCAAAGAATGAAGAAGAAAAAGAAGAAATGAGCAAGGTACCCTACTCTTCTGCCGTGGGTAGCCTTATGTATGCAATGGTTTGTACAAGGCCAGATATTGGCTATGCTGTAGGAGTTGTGAGCAGATTCCTGTCAAATCCAGGTAAGGAGCATTGGAAAACTGTTAAGTGGATACTAAGGTATTTCAGAGGATCTGCCAAAAGAAGCTTGTGTTTTGGCAATGGAGACCTAAAGTTAATCGGACATTCAGACTCAGACATGGCTGGAGATGCTGATTCAAGGAAGTCAACATCAGGTTATCTGATTACTTTTGCAGGGGGAGCTGTTTCTTGGCAGTCAAAGCTACAAAAATGTGTGACATTGTCTACTGCTGAAGCAGAGTATGTAGCAGTGACTGAAGCCTCTAAAGAGATGCTATGGATGAAGAATTTCCTAAGTGAATTAGGACATGATCAAGATGATTATGTGGTGAACTATGATAATCAAAGTACCATCCATCTAACCAAGAACCCCATGTTCCATTCACGCTCGAAGCATATCGACGTGTGGTATCACTGGATACGAGAAGCGCTGGATGAGAAGAAATTGAAGATAGAGAAAATCCATACAGACTTGAATTGGTCTGACATGATGACTAAGTTAATACCAACCAAGAAGGTTAAAGACTGTTGCCAAGGTGCTGGTATCTTGGTAACTTCAAATTAAGTCAAGAAAGGACAGAAGACCCATTTTAGTTTATGGGGGAGTTTTGTTGAATAAACTAAAAATGGATGGGACCCATCCACATGTTGGAATGATGAAAATTGGTTTTCCTCTCTCTGCCACTCCACCGAAAGTTGAAAACCAAATTAATTTGTCTCCCACTTTTGCTCACCACTTGTTGTGAAAGTGAGAAATAATGCACCAAAGAGCAAGTTGCAGAATGAGTGCATCCACTAAAGAGGCAAAGTTGGAGAATGTGTGCGTCGAAAGTTGTTTGCAAGATGGGAAATGGAATCTGCAAGCTACCATTGTTTGCCCTTCATTTGGCTATAAAATGAAGGCAAACCGTGGAGGAGAAACACACCAACAAACAGAGAAGAAGAAAACCATCGTGAGAGAAAGAGAGCCACGGTGAAGAAATTTGAAGAGAGTGTTTTATTTTGTGAGTGTGTGGAACTGAGAGTATTTTGTATACCATCCGAGAGGGTGAGATTTACTGTGAGATCCTCAGAGAGTGAGAGAAACACTGTAATCCTACTTTTGTACTGGAGATATTTTTCTGGACTAGGTCCCGTGGTTTTTTCCGAGAGGATTTTCCACATTAAAATTCTCGGTGTCAATTTTACCTAAACTTTCATTTACGCTTTCAAATTTTACGCTTCCGCATAGTGCCCATTTTGGGGTTCATAGAGGAGGGAACAAATACCGCTGTTTTCCAACAATTTCAAGGTATGGTTGTTTCTCTTGCAGAATCATATTTATAGATACCCATTTACGACTATATATCTGTATGCATGTGTTTTAAAAAATAATTAAAATAAATAGTTAAACCACATCTAGAACGAATAATTCGTGTATAAGTCAGATTATACCCCGTTACCAATCTAGAAGCAAGAGAATATATGCTATAAGAGTAGTGAGAGAATGAAACAGAAACTTTTTGTTTTCTTGGCAGGTCCAGTTCAGTGCGGAGATATGGATTCTTTTGAATCAAATGTACCCATTTAAAGTAGGATAGGATGATTTTATTTTAATTTTTATTTTCACTTGTATTACTTAAATTTTATTTGATGATATTTGCTTTGTGATTATTATGCCTTGCTTTGGAGAAATCTGCATATTATTGATCTTAAAGTTGCTATAATTTCCGGGCAATGGCTTTCTGGGGTATATAATTTATTGAGTTACGTTGTTAATAATATATCTGAGTCATATTTTGGTCAGCTTGATGAAATGAAGACTATATTTATACTTTTTTTAAGTTTGACTTTTCGTTTAATAATTTCACATTATTTTCTTGGTGAAGCAGCAGTATGTGAAAACAACTTTCTTGTTTTTATGAAGGTTAAATGCTTTTAATCTTGGTAAAGGTTTAATGTATATAAATTATTATAATGTGTGAAACAATGCAGTTGCTGGATGCATTTCTCATCCTTTCGTTTCCTACTGATCACCAAACATTTCTTTGCATTCTTCTTTTTTTTTATTTCACCGCTCACTTCATTCAAATTTCTTTGTTTGATGACTGGACTGGTGAGAATATATACTGTTTTACAAGAAAATGGCATTTTGTAGAATTAAAAGGCATGTTTGGTTAACATTTAACATTTTCTGAAATGTTTTTCAAAATTATGTTGATGATTGAAAGTATGTGATAGAAACTATTGAGTGAATGTTAATAGTTGGGTCTTGTTTCCCTTGCCATGAGAAAAGGGGCACCTTATCATATAATTAACAACTTTGATGCTTCATTAAATTTCCATCCTTTTCTCAGTTTTCTTGTTGTTCATTAAATTATCTTTTGATGCTTCAATTTTTTTTTGTTTTCAGTTAAAAGCTGCAGTTGCTGCACTTTGGTAGTTTGACTCAATTTTCTGCAAAATATTCTACAAGTAAGTGCTCCACAACATGCATATTAGCAATGGTGGCTACTGGTTGTGTGAATAGAGTTTAACTCAACTTAATTCATCTAACTTAACTTAATTCATCTAACTAAAGTAAGTAATTATGTTTACTTACTTTAGTTAGTTTGACCTTATCAATGATAAGGTTGAGTTATGAATTTACTTTGACTCTTTTGATAGATTTGTACTCTTAGTTTCAATTCATTGGCACATAACGTTAATATGGACCGAAGTTGGATAAATTCTAAACGAACAACCGAAGAATATGAGAGAGGAGTGGAACAATTTATTGAATTTGCTAAGAGGAATGTAGTAGATAATAATGGAAGATTTTATTGTCCATGTGCGAATTGCTTGAATGAGCGGAGACTACCCATTGCAGTAATACGAGAGCATGTTTTGTGTGATGGGTTCCTAAGGAACTACACCAAGTGGATATGGCATGGTGAATTAGTAGAAGTGTCAATAACACATATGTCTCAAACTGAAGCAGAAGAAGTGGATTTCGTTATGAAAGATAGTTTGGAGCAAATGATTCGTGATGTTGGAGATGATGTCTTTGCACGATAACATATGTATGAAACTTTGTGTAGTAATGCAGAAATGTCTTTGTATTCGGGGTGCATTAAGTACACTCGATTGTCGGCAATATTAAAACTCTTTAATGTGAAGGCAAGAACTGGATGGAGTGATAAGAGTTTCACTGAATTGCTTGAGTTAGTGAGTGACATTATTCCTGAAGGTAACACTAGTGGAAAAATAGCTTTTTATAACTACTTATAACGTAGTTATGAAAATCAGTTATAATATACAATACGGTGGTAAAATTGTAAATAAGTTCAAACATATTATAACATAATTATAGAAATCAGTTATAATATACAATGCAGTGACAAAGTTCTAAATACGATAAAAACTTATTATAACGTATTATACAAAACCGGTTATAATATTCTAATTTTCCCATCCCCAAATTTCAGCCCTCATATCTCTAACTCTCGAGATTTGTTTTTACTGCGGTATGCAAGCCCTAATTTCTTCCTTTGCATCTCGAGGTTTTCTTCTTCTTTCTCGTTTGCGGTCATCACTCTCGTTCAACCATGCGTTCATCATCCTCGTTTATCCCAATCCCTAAATCCTCTCTTCCGCCGTTCATCATTTTTGGTGACCAAGCCATCGAAGTGGAGTTCGCCGGTCACCTCGAGTTCGTCGATACGTCGTCGACTTTGCAAATATCTTATGGGATTCTAGTGTCACTTCGGCTGTGGTAGTAGGAGGCCAATATCTTATTCCTAGGTCTCGATAACGCTGGCAAAACCACCCTGCTCAACATGTTCAAAGACGAGGTTCCTCTTCAATTTCATTTCTTTTCCCTTTTTCATTCCAATCGTTACCTATGTGTGGTTTTCTTTTTTCTTTTGATTGGATCTTTGCTCTTATTTAATTTTCCTATTCGAACACTGTTTTTAATCTTTACTGGAAAAATGATCTAGATGCCTAGGGTGGTGTTGTTTCCTCTTAACTGTTGATCACAGAGTGTGTTTTTATCCATTACGGCCTAGTTAGTTTCCTTTTTTATTTTTTTAATGCTTTTTGTTACAAGTTATTCTGTATGAACAAGAGGGAATGTGTAACAGCTAATGGAGGTAATGTTGGATGATCCTGGGTTAAGAAAGCTATATGCACTCAAAGGATCTTTGCTGAAAGAAGGTGACGTGTGTAAAAATGAGGAGCTCGGTCGCACCTTGGAGGTAGTGGCAGAGCAAGGGCCACAAGCTTTCTACAATGGTACCATTGCTGAAAAGCTAGTGAAGGATGTCAAAGAGGCTGGTGGCATTTTAACTGTGGAAGATCTACGCAATTACAAGGTGGAAATAGCATATGCAATGACTCTGAATGTGATGGGATACACCATATATGGAATGCCACCTCCTTCGTCTCGAACACTTGCTCTTTCAATGGTTTATACATTCCTCTCCCCTCTTTTCTGCCATGTTGCTCTGTAGATATTAAGACATCCTTTTATTTTTCATGATTCTATTACTGCATGTACGGAATAGACTTAACTGTATTGGTTCAAAGATTGGAGCATATCATTCTAAAAGCTTAAGCAATTAAGCTCTTTAGTTTCATTAGTCTATTCGTAGAGGAATTTTATATCTCCAGTAAAGAAAAACCTGGGGAAATTAATGGGCATTGCATACTTTGTTTTATTATTTTACTTCTGATACTTTGTTTGTAGGCAACTGCTTCAAAAAGTTGCATTGCAAACGAATCAGTTTTTAACTAGTATGAATATTATTTTGTTTCTGATACTTTGTTTGTAGACAACTGCATCAAAAAGTGGTGCTTTGCGCCACGATGTCCATTACTGGCTTGGTAAAGACACCAGTCAGGTAACCTTCTTTTTGTATATGTATATGTATATACACTTTTCTGGTTTAAAGCTAGTTGTAGTTTTATATGCATGTTACCTAATGAATGTAAATTTAAAACAGGATGAAGCTGGTGCTGCAGCCATCAAAACAGTTGAGCTAGATGCAGCTCTTGGAGGACGTGTTGTTCAGTATCGTGAGGTGCAAGGCCATGAAACTGAAAAGTTCCTGTCTTATTTCAAACCATGTATTATCCCTCAAGAAGGCGGAGTTGCTTCTGGTTTCCAACATCCTGAGGCTGAAAAGCATAAGACACGGTTGTTTGTATTCTGGTTTCCAACATCCTGAGGCTGAAAAGCATAAGACACGGTTGTTTGTATGCAGGGGAAAACATGTTGTACATGTCAAAGAGGCAAGTTTGAGTTCATTCCTTTGCCATTGAGGTTTAAGTATTGTTTGTATTTATTTTCATTGAATGGGATGCATCAATATATAGAGACATTGTTTTCTTCTTGTTTAGTAACAATTTGTGTTGGTTATAGGTTCCATTTGCTAGAGCTTCACTGAACCATGATGATATTTTTGTTCTGGATACTGAATCAAAAATTTTCCAATTTAATGGTTCCAATTCATCAATCCAAGAAAGGGCTAAAGCTTTGGAAGTTGTAGAGTATATTAAGGATACCTACCATGATGGAAAATGTGATGTAGCTGCTGTTGGTAAGTGAAAAAATATCTTTTGTTGCTTTAAAATTTAAAGGTTATTACTAAATATTATGAATTGAATATCTATACCCGCACTTCCATGTAGAGGATGGAATGTTGATGGCTGATCCTGAAACTGGGGAATTTTGGGGTTTCTTTGGGGGATTTGCTCCCCTTCCAAGAAAAACAGCCGGTGATGATGATAAGCCTACTGATTCTAGCCCTCCGAAGCTGCTCTGGTAATGTGTTATTTCTATTTTATCCCTATAATTTGTTTGTTGTTTTTTTTTTTTAAATTGCAGTCTGTTTTATTAATTTTTTAGTTAAAATGTCATTTGGATGAAGATAATTGATGCTTACATGATAATTGATGTTTTAGGGTAATTTTTTTGTTACACTCTTTAATTTTTAGCATCGTAGAGTTTGAAAAGGTGTAAATGGAACGCCCCTTTCCTCTCCTCCAAATGAGGCTCCCCTTATTTCACACTTTGACTGTAAAACCCTGATGTCAAGTAAACTACTAAGAAGGAAGGTTGTAATGACAAGTGACTTGCAGAGGATGCCCATTAAAGTTAGCTTATTCACTTGATTTGCTTAAACAGCTTATTCACTTAATTTTTATTTTCAAATGGTTGCCAGGTTGCCAACTATTCAGTAGGAAATGCAACAGCGCAAATTATTATACATGGGCCTATATCTTCTTATATGGGGAGAAGCTGCAAATTTGAGGTTTATGCCAGAATGCCTTTGTTATATCTACCATCACGTAAGTATTATTTAAAATAAAAAATATTTCTTCAGTCTAAAATGAGAGAAGTAGACCGTTCCCTTCATTGGTGGTAAATATTGAAAAAACTTATCCTATGTTGACAAGAAATACTGTCAAAAGACTATATAAATAGGACAATCTTCACCTTACATGTTAATTTTATGAGGTTAAGTTAAGCATTTTTGGTGCCAATATTTTTGTAAAGAACATTAAATTCTGTTTCCTCCTTTATTTGGTATAAGTTACACCCACTCTCTCGCCATTTAATAACATTTTACTGCATAACTTTATCTCGAAAGCTGTTTTAGGTTAATCCAAACTTTTGGACACATCAATTATATACTTCAAAATTAATTTAATGTATACTCTGAAAATATAAACCATTTAATTTTCTTCTTATTGTCCATATTTTACAAAATATAACCAATTTAATTTTCTTCTTATCATCCATATTTTACATACATAAATTTTGGTAATATGTTATTATAAATCAATTGTTGGTTCAACAAAAATTTAATTTTTTAATGATGCAAGATCGGGTGTAAGTTAGAATGCTATAAATTGATTCCTCCTCGTGTACAATACTTGTAATTTCTGGTGCTGGTGGCATATTACTTTTCTTATATTTTATTCGTAGGACATGGTTTAGCTAACAAATGTTGCTGTCAAATACCAGTTTTAAATACTTGTTGTATTTAGAAATTCTGATATATTATATTACCCTGCAATGTCTGACTACAAATGGAAAATGCTAGTAAGGAGTGTGTTGTAGGTACCAGTCCAAAGGTCTGGTTGTGGTAGCATTGAGTAGTTTATTTATTAGTTTTTGGTCTGCCATAATCAATTATATCAATAAGCTATGCATCAACTGATTATCATCATGCTTTATGCTATTTATGAATGAAATTATGAATTGAGATCATTTTCTTGGGGAAATATTTATAATATGGTCAGAGATTTTGTTAGGATGAGTTGATGCTGTCTTTGCGTATTCAAAGCCTTTGACTTTTGACTAACCCCAACATACATCTTGGTTATCAGAATCTTATAAACGTTCAAGAGGCCATATTAAGACTGCTAGATGACACAGAACTAACAGTTGTTCAAGCAGCTTTACGTGTTGATGGCTTGCCAAATGTAATGGATTCTTCTAAGCTTCTTGATGCACTACTGAATGTGCTAAGAAGATGCATGGACAAACTGCTTTCAGGTAATTGGTGGTATATTATAAATAATTAGGTAGAAGTTCATCCTATATGTTTATGTTGTGTTGTGGCACTACAATGAAATGCAGCGTGCATTGACTTATTGATATATTGGGAAAAGGATTTTGTTCTTTGAATACATTCTTGATGGACTTTTATGTATGAATGTTAGTGGTGAGAGTTATGCTTAGAGAAATAAATGTCTAAGTCTCCTTGGTGTTTTTTATGTATGAAAAATTTAATTGAATAATGTCTTTATTAAAGTTTAAATTAGAAGAATGGAAGCATAGTGATGGGATTGTTGGTTCTAGTTAGGACATAGGTATTTGAAGAGTTTGAGTTAGCATATAGGTATAGGTTTGATATTCTTTTATATAGAAAGATATTGTTTTTCATCTGTATAAAAAATTATCAGTATTGGTGATTTGTTTTTTTATTTGTTTTTCATTCTATTTTTTTTTCTTTTTTCTTTCTGTTTGAGATTTAAACATAATAATCAATTTTTTTTTTTAAAAGAACATATTATAACGTACAAAAAATCAATGTCAGAATACCTTTCACCCTATTATAAAACTACGTTATAATATGTACGTTATAAAAGTCATTTTTCCACTAATGTAACACGATGCCAACATCTAATTATGATGCAAAGAAGATATTATGTCCAATGAGTATGGCATATAAAAAGATTCATGTTTGTCTGAATGATTGTGTGTTGTACAGGAAGGAATATGATAAGTTACATCAATGTCCACATTGTGGGTTATCAAGATACAAGCAAAAAGATGGTGACTTGGAAGATGATGTGAGGAAGGGTGTTCCAACAAAGGTGTTGTGGTATCTTCCAATAATTCCAAGGTTTAAAAGATTATTTGCTAATGTCAAAGATGCAAAACTCATTAGATGGCATGCAGATGAACGTAAAAGAGATGGTCAAATAAGGCATCCAGCTGATTGTAGTCAATGGTAGATAATAGATTCAATGTTTCCATATTTTGGAAATGATCCAAGAGACCTTAGGCTTGGACTTGCTACAGATGTGAACCCGTACGGTAACCTGAGTAGTAGACATAGCTCATGGCCTGTCATGTTAGTGATCTACAACTTTCCTCCTTGGTTGTGCATGAAACGTAAATACGTCATGTTATCTTTAATGGTATCTGGTCCACGACAACCAGGAAACGACATTGATGTTTACTTAATTTTTTAACTATTCATTACAAAATTGTTCTAACTTAATTATTTTATTTGTAGATCTTTAATGATTCATCTCCAATGGAAGCTCCAGACATTGAAGACATTAGAACTAAGTGAGCTTCTTTTATTTTAAGTGTTAGTAAATTGTAAAAAGTTGACTACCATATGGTTTGATTTACAAATTATGTATTAAATATTATTACACAATTTAATGTTTGAAATGAATTTTATTATGTTAATTTAATTGAATATGTTCATTTCATGTTATATTGATTATAAATTGATTGATGAGATTATAATACAGAGAATTAATTGAAAATTGAATGAATATTTCAAATGTAATAATGATTTTTTTTTTTGTGAAACAAGTTTTTATGATAGGTGAACAATGTATGTAATAAAAGATTATTTCTGAAAAGAACATATTATGATAGGTGAACAATTACTTGTCATATACATATTATGATAGGTGAAAGAATCATAGTCATAAAATGCTACATATTATGATAGGTAAATTCGCTATATTATGACTCATAAGTGAAAATCTGTCATAATACAACATCTCTCATAACGTGTTCTACGCTGTTGAAAGCTAGATCCACATGAGGTGTGTAATGCATAGCTAAAAAAACGCCAGTCACTATCTGAATGACTAAACAAATACCTGCTAACGAACCGAAGCCCTACCAACAACTAAGATTGCTCGGGGTTGGATAATCTATCAAATGGGATCCAGAATGGAGCAACTGGGGGTGACGCGGAAGCCACCCGGGTGGGGTTGGTAAGATATGATATCAAGCGGTCTAGAATAGAATCGAAAGCTCAAAAGGGAAGTGAAGGATCAGTTCCTCCCATGCAATGTGGCATGGCTCGCTCGTGACTCATTGAGGAAGGGGCACAGTTCGAGATTATTTTTTTATGCTATTGGAGGGGCCTAGATCTTCAAGCCTTAATGTTCATGTTCATGGAAAGATTCATTCCTAAATTTGTCTATTGCCCCTGGTACTCTAACAGGTTGGGGGGTATTGGATAGCTCTTTAGCAAAGGATCTTAGATAGGTTGGTTCTATACTAGACTACTCGAAGGGATCTTTTCTGACTCTACTATTGTATTGCATAAAAACCATATGATAGTGTGACTCCCTCCATATCGTGGACTGTGTATCCATTCTCTTCCCAAGAGTACGTTGTACTGCACTGGGGCGTCGATCACATAAAATTGGGTAAGGCTTCTGTAATCGCCGATCTTTACCTCTAAGAGAACCGTGAAATGGAATTTGACCTGCCTTGCAGTACGCTAAGGAATATTATTAGTTAGACAGAAATATAAAGTGCGCATATGTACTATAGCTGCAAAAGAAGAAGGACTTATCGCAATCTCAGGTATAATGGCTAGTTGGAAGGCCTTTCAATTCAAGCCAATCTCTTGATTCACATTCATGTGAAACCGTTGCAACCGATCCTGCATACCAATCATCCGCCGCTTACAGTAATGGCACTCAGCCAAGGTTTCTATGGATTCAATCCTGTGGAAAAAAACATATATTAGGGCAATGAAGTTAGTAGTGTCACCGGTAAATCCTTGGGACACTAGCGAGTCCGTCTTTAAAAGCCTTTTCTGGCCAAACTCTGTGATAGGTATATAATCTAAAAAAGGGTGTAATCGCGATTTCTCTAAAGCGCTACGTCTTTTCCCAGCCATCATGCATCGTTCCAACCTCCTATTGCCACAGCCTTACAAGCCAAGCAAGAAGTGAAAAATCTCAATAGGGACCTTACTGCTGTTCCCAGCTTAAGCGTCTACACCTCCCAACAAAGTGAATGTACCTTATGGAACCTCCGATAGGGACTTAGATGAAGCCCGCCGACCTTCTCCACCTGCTCTGTAGATGGAACCTTCGTTCTCGGAGCTGAGGTATATGAAGAATGGCTTTTTGGTCCCTTTCGTCCAGTGGTTAGGACACCGTCTTTTCATGTCGAAGACACGGGTTCGATTCCCGTAAGGGATGGCTACTCTTTCCCGGCCGCTTTTAGTTAGTGTTCATTGCCTTTAATGCAACTAGCCGGGCGGGTGGAAGTTGACTGAGGAATAGGATCCTTTTTCCGTTCAGTAGTTCTGCACATCGGATTGTGCAGCCAAGGAAAAACCTCATATCCCATAGTGGTTGGATAGGCCGATCCTTATCCTGAAAAAGATAGCAAATTGGACCTATTATGAAAGGTGACAGAAAGTTCGTCATAATACACTGGACCTATTATGATGGACTTTTCTGTTCGTCATAAAATGTGCAGGACCTATTATGATGCCTAGACTATGATGTCAAGTTATCCGTCATAATAGGTCATTTTTACCCGTCATAAAAAACAATTTTTCCACTAGTGGATAGAAGGGAACTAAAGATTTAGATAGAGTTGGTTTTAAAAATATATATTATAATAAGAGAAAAATTTATTAAAGATATAGTTCACTTAATTTATAAATATTACGATATAAAGAAAGGGGTAGATGATGTTTAGAAATTCTAGAAACTCAAAATCCAAGAGAAAAATATAGGAGATAGAAGTTTTGGAGAAAAGAAAAAAAATAACATAAACCCCTTAGTGCAAGGAAGATTGATTGTGTTCTGGAAGTATAAATAAAACTTTAGGATTAACTAAGATTTTGGGAAACTTACCTTTGTTTGTTTGTTTTATTGTAGTATGAATGATGATATATCCTTGACTTTCTTTAGGAGTGTGATGACGTTTTATTGCATTTACTTATTTATTAATTTAATTTGAATGCTTATGTATTGATTGGTTCTTGAATGTTTGATAGACTTTAGAGGCATAAATAAATTATATTGTTTTAGACCAATAAACATTGGTGTATTATTAAGTTGATACAAATATGATTTTCACATAATTAAATTTTAGACTAGATAGAAATTAAGGTTTTTTTTTTATTAATATCAAGGATATATTAAAGGTTAGAATTTTGATTTAATTATAATTAAAATAAAATTTGGGTTTTGAGTTTCTTCAAACTTTTATTAAAAGTCAAGATACTAATAAATTGAATCTGAATGAATTCTAAATCAGATTTTTAATACGTAGAATTCACGTATTTAAATTCTTGACTATTTAATTAGAGATTAAGTTTCCTTTTTATTTATATTAAAGACATACTAAAAAGTAGGGTTTTCTGTAAATTAGAACTAAATATTAATAGTGATATGGTTTTTCAATTAAATGATACTTTCTATTCCTAATTAACTTTTCATTTTAGACATCTCGAAAGTAAATTTCCAATTTTTTATTTTATTTTGATTCTAAATCCACAAGGGACTTTTACCATAGAACCCTAAATAAGGGTATAGACCTTTGTTTTCTATGAGCACTTCTTCCTCACCTCTAAATTGTCGGTTAAAAAATTTACTTAACCAATCGGTCTTTTTTTCTTTTTTTATTGAATAATAATAGTAATAACATTATAATAATAATAACAAATTAAATAAAAAGAAAATGCTACCGTGGAAAATGGCGTTAACATGGCAATCTTCTTAAAGTCTCAAAATATATTTTTAAAATTACTATCAAAATAATAAAGAAAATAATTAAGTTCATATAATTTAAATTAATTAATTAAGAAACTTTTCAAATTAAATCGAAATACACAATTCACTAATTAAGCTGTTTACCCTATTTTTCACTGTGTTGACTTTAATTTTATTTAATTTCCTAAATTAATTTCATTTGTTAGTTTAAATAGTTATACTAAATTATTGTTTTACAATTTTTACAATGAATGCAGATCATATGAAATCATAGATAAATATATTCCTTACCTTTAATAAGAGAAACGTAGTTGTTTCATTTATCGTTAGCTAAAAACTTATAATTCAATTTTATCTACTAAATAACGTAAAGTTTTAATTATTTTGATATTCAATAAATTTTTATACTCACTTTATATTCATTATTTTACTTTTTAATTTATTTTTTTCTTTATAAATATAAAATTTTATTTTTTAATGACTATATTACTCTTAATATAGCGGTTGTATGTGATGTAAAAAAAACATTTTTCTTACTTTTCAAAGACATCCTTATAATGTTACTTATGAATGAAAACAATTGTAGCAAAAAGGTTTGGTTGCCTTTTTATGTGAAGCTAACATTCTTTTCTTCCTTTTTCTTCTTGCTTTATTAAATTAAGATATATATCTTTCCCCTTATTGTCCTTTAATCAAGAAGACATTAGTAAACTTGAGGATCAATAAATAACAGTCTAGATAGCTCACTAAAGTCATAGAAACATCGTAAGTATGTTTGAAAAGTCCTCGTAACAATGTCCATGCAGAAAATGGAAAATAAACAGCAAGAAACGCCATTTAATTAAAGCAGAAATAAGTTGTTTTAAGAATAGTTTGAAAAAAAGTTATTTATTATTTTCTTAATTTTCCTTTTTTAATTTAGCAAAGTTAAGTTCTCTGTTAAAATTAATAAATTTTAAACTAAAAGTAACTTCTCTAAAATTCTTTTTCAAGTCAAATAACCCATCCCTTTAATTATGTGATTGTGGACTTTAACGTGCTTCTCTCCCTATCAATTTAAAACTAAATTTTGATTGGTTGCACGTCTATAAAGACATTAAAAATCTTCAAAAAATAATTTTTGATTGACTGTCGATAATTAAAAATGCTGATACACAGAAATCATACCTTAAGTAGAAATTAATGAAGATAGAGAATAAGATTAATGACTCAAGATTGTGGTCCAGTTGCTTCAGGAAGTGGAAATCAAGTATAAAATCACTTAGAAGACCTTTAGATTCCTCAAATTCAAGAGCAATGGAAAACAAGCCAGGATGGAGGGCCATTTCTTACATCTTAGGTCTGTCTAAACAAAAAATGTTCATGCATACCATTAAGATGTGCCATTTGCTATGATCAAATTGAGCTAACTCAGCTTTTGTATGGTGTGGTTTGCAGGAAATCAAATAGTTCAGAGGATTGCAACATTAGGTATGATGGGAAATCTCATGGTGTATTTGTTGCAATTCTTCAACTTGGGTCAGGTTGCTGCTGCAAATGTTCTTGCTACAGTGTTAGGAGCTAGCAATTTAATAGCTGTTATTGGTGCCTGTGTTGCTGATGCTTATCTAGGGAAATTCAAAACCATTGCTATTTCATCATTTGGAGTACTTGTGGTATATGCTCTCATCCATTTTCGTGAAACACCTACCACCTAATAACCTCATGCCAATTTAATTTGGAACTCTTCATTTTATGATTCAATGTAGTCTAGATTTAAGGAATTACCACACTTAACAGTGATTTCATCCATCAGCTTACAAATTCATAAATTTGACTATCCAAAGTTTAAATTTATCAGTTAGAAGTTTTCCTTTTCTTCAAGGAATACTTTTCTTTATTTCTTAAATGCAGAAATTACTTTTCTGTTATCTTTTATGATTCTATGTGTTGGCTTTGTTGGTGATTGTTAGGGAATGGTGATAATAACACTAACAGCTCTGCCACAACTTCATCCTCCAAGTTGCACTTCAACGGAGCAATGTGTTCCTCCAACGAGTTTTCAACTTGGGTTCTTGATTTTAGGCAATGGTTTGCTGGCTCTGGGCACAGGGGCGATGGGACCATGCGCTATTCCCTTTGCGTTTGATCAGTTTGATTCAACTTGCTCTGACGGAAGGAAAGGAATGAGCAGATTCTTTAATTGGTACTTCACTTCACTGACAGTTATCCAGTTAAACAGTCTGACAGCAGTAGTTTACTTCGAGAACAAAAGCTGGATCTTGAGTTTTGGAATGTTAACTCTTCTCATGTCATTTTCAATTATCATACTTTTTCTTGGAGCTAGCGTTTATGTTTATATTCCACCAGAGGGGAGCATATTTTCTGGTATTGCTCAGGTGTTTGTTGCAGCTTATAAGAAGCGTCACCTCAAAATTCCAGTAATAGAAGATGAGCTTCTTTACTATGATCCCCCCGTGGATGCAAAAACACTACTGAAGATGCCCTCAACCCAACAACTCACGTAATGTGTTACTCCTCAGCTAATTAGAATAATATTTCTCTGGTACTGAAGGAGCTATTTGATTTTTGAACAGGTGTTTAAACAAAGCTGCCCTGATAGGAGGCAATGAACTTGACGCAAGAGGTAGTGTAAAAAATCCATGGAGGCTTTGCACCATTCAGCAAGTGGAAGAAGTCAAATGTTTGATAAAAATGCTTCCAATTTGGGCTTCTGGTATTCTTTGCTTGATTCCCGTGGTACAACAAGGCACCTTCCCAGTATCGCAGGCCTTGAAAATGGACCGCCATCTTGGAGCAAACTTCACACTTCCACCTGCAACCTACAACGTGGTGTCTCTAATCACCGTTATCATATTCCTTCCATGCTTTGACCTCTTTCTGCAACCAGCATTAGCAAAAGTGACCAAAAACGAGGAGGGTCTCACGAGCCTTCAGAAGATAGTGATCGGTGATATATGCTCGGTTCTCACAATGCTGTGTGCTGGCTTGGTGGAGTGGCGAAGAAGGGGTGTGGCAATCTCACATGGTGCACCTGATGGGGTGGCCCCCATGAGTGCAATGTGGCTGGCACCACAATTTGTGTTCTTGGGATTGTGTGAGATACTTACCGTTGTTGGACACACTCAGTTCTACAGCACTGAGTCACCAGAGAATATGAAAAGCATAGGAAATTCGTTGCAGTATCTTGTGATGGCATTTTCAATTTACGTTGGCACGTTGATGGTGAATGTGGTGAGCAAAGTAACTCGAAAACGTGGTGGAATTGATTGGCTCAACGATGACATCAACGCTGGCCGATTGGACTATTATTACTTCCTCCTAGCAGGATTTGCTGCTATAAATCTTGTCTACATCTTGTTTTGTGTTAAAGGCCACCATTACAAGGTGGTCATTAATAACAATCGATTTGAATAATGACGAGAATAACACTCTCAATTTGAATAATGACGAGGATAACACTCTCAGTACAAGAGAGTACAATCAAAACTCACAAAGCAAGTTTCATAATTACGAAGGATATTACAATGGCTAAGCTAAAAACTCAGTGTTTTTTAGATTTGACAGTACATGCCCAGTCTTTGCTTTGTTTCTCTTTGCTCTTCCTTTTTGTTGTTGCTACTTGTTTCTTCGATGAATCAATGATAAAGAGATTGTTGACGAATTCTAGAGATCATCTAATGGTTTTATCATAATCTATCGTCTGATCACTTTCTTTAATCGTCTAGTGATTTGATTGTCTAATCATTGGACTATGCTCAACTCGCATAGTCTAATGAGTATAGTTTTGTCGCCTGATGGATTGATCTAGTAGCGTCTGATATAATCTTAAACTCGTATCGTCTGACCGTCTTAAACATGTTTCATTTGAAGGACTTAAATAATCCTTTTGTTTAGTGATTTTACTATTACTTGATAAATGCTTTCTACAAAACTTTATGATACATATACATAACTTTATAATTCACCCCTTGGTTTTGTACACGCTAAGCATTACGCTACACCGCTCTGACATATTTCTCTATGGATATATGTATGTGTTTCGGTCGGGAATGTCGTCCGAGCTCCCTTGCACAATTTCCCGCTCCGAACCGTCCGGTTCTCCGCTACTTCTGTTGGATGATCACTTTTCCTTGCACGGTCGTCCGGGTATCTGTTAATGATACTCCGACGCTCAAGTCAGTGGTCTAGTTCCTCTTCAATCAAAGTAGAGATAGAAAGAGAAAGAGAAATAAATGAGCATTCAAAAATCCACCTACCTCTTACCTTTGACTCCTATTTATAGTTTTCCTGATGGGCCGAAGATTAGTAGGGACTTAATCACGGCCCAATCACGAGCCTGTTAAGACTAATCTTTGCTTTACCTTAATTTCGAATGCTTGATAACCTTCGGGGACTGGCCGGCCGCCAGGGCCGTCCGTGATTATATTTGCGTATGTCTGTTGGTCCCGGCGCACTGTAACGGACTTCTGAACATTACCTCAAGGGAGACGACGACCGCCCCTTTCCGTTTCAGGCCGTCCGTCCTAACACATACAGTGCAAGTTTCAGGCCGATCGTCCGCCATCACTTCGAGTTGTGTGCCGATCACTCTTTTACTTGCCAGGACGTCCGTCGTAGCCCTTCTTCAGGCCGATCGTCCTTTGCTTCGCCACCACTTCGAGTGGTGGCGATCACACTTACTTGTTTAGGGTGTCCGTCCTAACTGTCCGTCCTAACCCTTACAGTACACAAGTCCCCCAAGCCTGAGGTGACGTAGTCACTGACAGGTTTCATATTCCAAAAGAGCGGCGGTTCCGCTTCCCCAAGTGCTTTGAGCGGGGGGAAGACGCAGTGGTGACAGTCATTGACAGGTCTCAGAATTCAAGGGCGGCGGTTCCGCTTCCCCAAGTGCTTTGAGCGGGGGGAAGACGCAGTGGTGACAGTCACTGACAGGTCTCAGAATTCAAGAGCGGCGGTTCCGCTTCCCCAAGTGCTTTGAGCGGGAGGAAGACGCAGTGGTGACAGTCACTGACAGGTCTCAATTCAAAAGTGGCGGTTCCGCTCTCCCAAGCGCTTTGAGCGGGAAGGAGACGTGGCGTGCCCTTAGTGGGAGTTGAGGTTTAGGGAACTCAACCGTCTCGTATCTGGGCCGTTGATCGTTGGATGATCTGACGGCGATGGCGCATTGGCCATTTTCAAAATTCTTGCCTATAAATAGGTGAGAGGGGGAAGGAGTTTTAATCAACTTTCCTTCCTTTCTTACTTCTGATTCTTCGAATTCTACGAACTAAGGTAATAAAATGGTGGTATTTAGCCTTTACTCCTCCGAGGAATCGTCGGGTCGCGGTGGGGCTGGTGGGGCAGAGGTGACCAGTGGTGCGGGTGACGTCATGGCCGGTCCGTCCGGGATGGTTGCAGTGGCGGAACCATCGATTGAGGCGGGGCGAAGGGTGTCTTCTCCCGATACGGTGTCGTCATCCTTCTTGGAAGCCAATTCCGATGACGAGGACGAGATGCCGCCTTCTCCTGAGGCCGATCGGCTGACAAACGGCATTGCCATTTTCCTGCTAAAGGGTGGGGTTTGGGTCGATCCGGAGACGGCGGAACCGGTCGGTGGGTGGCCGCGGATTCGGGGGTATCGTTGGGCCTCTCCCGATGTCGACGAATTTACCTCAGATTTCGGCACTCGTGAAGACCTATTATGGTGGTCCGAACGGTCGTACATAGCGCGAGATGTCGAAGACGCGCGCCTGTTTCGACTTGGTGTCAGTCACCCGAACGAGCGAGTCTTCCATGGGAAAGGGTCATCGGTGGAAGATTTCTTCTTTGTGTATAGCTATATGTTCGACCAGATGTACCTGAGGATCCCGTTCACCGACTTCCAAGCGTCGGTTCTGAAGGAGCTGAATATCGCTCCTAGCCAGCTTCATCCCAACGGGTGGGCGACCGTACAGGCATTTACTACTTTATGTGCTGCGGTAGGGATAACGCCCACGGTGCGGGTGTTACTTCATTATTTCAACGTTTGCCCCGTCCGTCGAAGAGGATGGGTGTCGTTGTCGTCGATGTCCGATCGGATCTTGTTCAAACTCTTCTCGGATTCATTCAGAAATTTCAAGAAGCGGTACTTTAAAGTAGTGATCAAGGAGTCCGAGCGAACGGAGTTTTGTGATTCCGAAGGCAGGCCTCGGTTCCCCTTTTATTGGACCGACGCCCCTCGAAAAATAAATGCCTATGCCGTCGGGCTTTTATCTGTGGCGGAAAAAGACGCCGTACGGATCATTAACACCCTGCCCCGCCATCTAAGCGCCCGTGGTTTCGTCGACTGTTTAAAATACGAGGATTTTGATCAAATTGCTTTTGGTATGCTTTGTTTCGGATTTCCCTTCGAATACCTTGATTTAACTTGTCTAAATTCTTGTTTTTCTTTCAGGATACATGTCTGTGCCTTGTCCCCGCCAAACTGGATGGTTCGCCTCTTTGCAACGTCGTCGGGGGGGGGGGGGGGGGGTAGCACACCACAAGTAGTGAAGCGTCCGTCTGTCGCTTCGAGCTCAGCTCCCGTTGCTCAAATTCTCGTTGGCATTCCCCAGACGGAACTGAATGTAGAGGTTCACCCTCGTGAGGTCGTTGCTACTGGTCTGGTGGCCGAACCCTCTCAGCTTCCGCCTGATCGACCGATCATAGTGCATTCTTCTGAGTCACCTCCGGACTCAGAGATCCCCCTGTCACACAAAAGGAAATCTCGTGGGGAGGGCAAGTCTTCTTCTAAGAAGAGTCGTCGCAGCGGGAGTTCCTCCTCTATTCCGTTGCCGGCCGGTATATTCGACCCTGCGTTCGATGCTGCCTCGCGATTGGAGGTGCGGGCCAGCTCATCACAACGGGCGGTCATCGAACCTTTATCCGAAGGAGAACTCTATGCCGCCGCTGTTGAAATGATGGCTCGAGGGGTTATGATGGCGGTAAACGCCCGGGAAAAAGGAAAAGTGCGAGAAGGCCGCGACTTGCTGCGGGAGCTGGCATTAGAGCAAGAAACGACCGCTTCCCTTCGCCGGCAGGTGGAGTCTTTAACCAAAGATCACGAGGAGTGTGGCGAAAAATACGCCAAGTTGCAGGCAGACTTGGAAGAGACCAAACTCCAGTTGACCACCTCCAAGACGGCCTTGTCGGCCGCTCATGTCCGCGAGGCCAGTTTGGCTGAGGACAACCGCAAGCTGAAAGTTGAGGTGCGTCGTCTGGGCAAGAGGGGGGATGAGTTGGCTGCCCAAAGCGAAAGGCGGACCCAGGAACTACTCGCCGCCGGTGATGCTCAGAAGAAAAAGGATGCTGAGCTAGTTCAAATCAAGGAAGACTTCGCTCACTTAGACGCGACGGTCGTGCTGGAGCATGAGGAAGGTTTTAACAAGGCCTTGCGCCAGGTGGAATATCTGATGAAGGTGAACCCGATGACCTTCAGTTCCGACCTTTATCAAGATGTTTATGATGGGAAGATGGGCCCTGTCCGGGCGACTCTGACGACCGATGGAGGTGCTGAGGGGGTCGTGAATGACATGGTGATTGGAGATCGTCCGGACGAGACGGTCGAGACTTAATTTGATGCTTTATTTTGGTATTTTTTGGAGTGTGGTCGGCCTTTAAACACTTAGGAATAGTTGGTGTTTGCGGTTCGACCCACCGATGATTCGCTTTTTTGTAAGCCATACTTTATACCTTGAATTGGCGACAGTTTCATCAATAGAGATTTGTTTCAATGTCTCATTTTACTCGTTATTTTCTTTTCTTCATATAGAAATATTTACTTTCTTGGCCCTTACCTGGGGACGAGTTCCCACTTTATTTTAAGTAATTTAACTCTTAGCATAAGATCGATCGAGAAGGGACGGATCCCATGGCGTGGGTTAGACGAACGCGGATGTCATCCGCCCATGAGTTGATCCTAAGGGACGGGTCCCTTGGCTATTTTACGGGTGAAGGCGGATAAGCGCCTTGCCCCTGTATACCGATCGGGAAGGACGGATCCCCCGATCCAGGGACGGATCCCTTGACTTGGGGACGGATCCCCTTTCGAAAGTAAATGAGACGATGTCTGGAACGTCTTGACGTCTATTAGTCATCAAAAGGCCATTACAAAGTATCAGTTTTAACTAAAGTAAAACTTTAAATGGGTTGCGTTCCATGTGTTGGGGAGCTCTCGGCCGTCCGGCCTTGCCAGGCGATACGCCCCGTTATTGAGGGTGGTGATGACTCTAAAAGGGCCTTCCCAGTTGGCTGCCAGTTTGCCGTGTGTTGAAGTTTTTCTTGCTGCCCCCGTCTTCCGCCACACCAGGTCGCCTTCTTGGAAATCTCTTGGGCGCACCTTTGTGTTGTACCTTCTCTCCACCATTCTCTTGCAAGCTTCTGCGCGAAGCGCCGCCCGGTCACGACGTTCATCCACTGTATCGAGCTCGACCCGGAGCTCTTGATCATTTAGAGCTAAATCCTCGATCTGCCTTCTCAACGACGGTTCCCCCAACTCCACCGGGAGCATGGCGTCAACGCCGTACGTCAAGTTAAAAGGGGTTTCCCCCATCGTTCCGTGCGGTGTACACCTATATCCCCACAAGACTTCAGGTAGTTCGTCGACCCATGCTGCCTTTTTCTCTCACAGTCTCCTTTTTAACTCCGCCACGATGGTCTTGTTTACGGCTTCTACCTGCCCGTTGGTTTGGGGGTGTTCGACCGAACTCGTCACATGCTTAATCCCCAGGTTTTGGTAGAATTCCCTCAACTTCTTATCTATGAACTGTCTTCCATTGTTAGTAATGATTGTTTTAGGGAGGCCGAACCTGCAAATCAGCTTCCAGCAAAACTTTTGTACCTGGCCGGCCGTTATGGTGGCTAACGGCTCGGCCTCCACCCACTTTGTGAAGTAATCAATTGCCACCAGGAGGAACTTTTTCTGTTGTGGGCCGACCGGTAAAGGACCTACGATATCCATGCCCCATTGGGAGAAAGGCCAAGGGGCTGCGATGGAATGTAAAAAATGGGGCGGGGCCCGGAGGTCATTGGCGTGCGCCTGGCATCGTAAGCATTTCTTGGTGAAAATACGGGAGTCTTCTTCCATAGTGGGCCAATAATAGCCGGCCCTTAGGATCCTGGCCTTTAGGGTTCTTTGTCCCGAATGAAATCCGCAAACTCCGTTATGGAGCTCATCCATCACGTACTGCGCTTCTTCCCGGGACACGCACTTGAGTAAGGGGGTAGTGAATCCCCTCCTATACATGTCGTCGCCTACCAACAAAAAACGAGCGATCCTTTTTGTCTCTTTCGGCCGGAGGGTGTCTCCGTTGTCTTGTTTCCTCATTAGCTCCCTAATCTCCCCCCTCCAGTCGGCGTCCTCCACGGTAATCGCATGACATTCGACGGACGGTTGAAGGAGGATTTGCCGGATAACCGTTGTTAACTGTCCCTTGTCCTTGCCGGAACACAATTTGGATAACATGTCCGCCCTCGTGTTTTGTTCACGAGGGATGTGCTGGATATCCACGTCTTCGAACTCTGACATCAGCGCGGAGGCCTTATGGAAGTACTTGGAGAGGTGGTCCTCCTTTACCTGGAATTTTCCACTCATCTGACTGACCACCAACTGTGAATCCGTTCGGCAGACCAGTTTTTTAACGCCCATGTCCTTCGCCAATTCCAAGCCTGCCACCAAGGCCTCATACTCCGCCTGGTTATTGGATGTTTTGAATTTGAACAAAAGGGAGTGCTCTAAGAGGAAACCGTTCGGCCCTTCGAGGACGACACCGGCACCACTTGCATTCTTACCAGACGCCCCGTCGACATATAAGTTCCAAAGGTCGTTCCCTGTCGAGGGTGATTCCGCAGCGAAGTCTGCAAGATGTTGTCCCTTCATGGAACCCCTGGGTTCGTAGCGCATTCCGAATTCGGATAGTTCTATTGCCCAGGCGACCATCCATCCGGCAAGGTCGGGTTTCCTTAGAACTTTGGAAATGGGGTGGTTGGTTCGGACAACCACTTGATGGCTCTGGAAGTAGGGTCGCAGCCTCCGCGCGGCATGGAGTAAGGCCAACGCCACTTTTTCCACCTGTCGGTATCGAGTCTCGGCATCTTGCAGCGTGCGGCTAACGAAATACACCAACTTTGGAACAGGAAGTTCCTGGATCAAGACGACACTTACGGCCGTGTCCGAAACTCCCAAGTAGACGTGCAACTCCGCTCCCTCATCCGGTCGGTTCATTACCGGTGGGTTCATCAAGATTTCTTTTACCTGGGTGAAGGCTTGTTCACAGTCGTCATCCCACTTATTTGAGGCTTCCTTCTTCATCTTCCTCATGATCGGCCTTGCCTGCTCGGCCAGTTTCGGTATGAACCGGGACAAAGCCGTTAGGCGTCCGACCAACCTTTGGACATCTTTTAAGGTCGTCGGGCTAGGCATCTTTAGAATGGCCTCGCACTTATCGGGGTTGGCCTCGATCCCCCTGGACGTCAACATGAAGCCTAGGAATTTTCCCCCAGATACCCCAAAAGTGCATTTTGCCGGATTTAGCCTCATTCCGTATCTTTGGACCTCGTCGAAGACTTCCTCCAGGTCACGCAGGTGACTTTGTTCATCGGGCGACCGTACCACCATGTCATCGATGTACACATCCATGCATCGCCCGATCTGTTTGGCGAAGACTCTATCCATCAGTCTCTGGTAAGTGGCGCCTGCATTCTTTAGTCCGAATGGCATCACCTCGTAATAATAGTTCGCTCGATCTGACATGAAAGTTGTCTTTTCCCGGTCGGGGTAGTGCATCGGGATTTGATTATATCCGGAATATGCGTCCAAGAAGCTGAGTATTTTGTGTCCGGACGCGCCGTCCACAAGGGAGTCTATGCTTGGCAGAGGATAAGAATCCTTAGGGCACTCCTTATTCAAGTCTGTGTAATCCGTGCACATCCGCCACTTCCCGTTCGCCTTTTTCACCATGACCACGTTAGCTAGCCATATTGTGTACGTCACTTCCTTGACGAATCCCGCTTCCTTCAGTTTTCTCACCTCTTCCTCCACCGCCCTTCTCTTTTCGTCCCCCATCTTGCGTTTTTTCTAAGAAATCGGGCGGGCATCCTTGTATAGCGATAACTTATGGGACATCACGGACGGATGTATCCCTGGCATATCTGCTGTCGTCCATGCGAACAGGTCTCGGTTGTTCCATAGCATATTCCGTAGCTCCTTTTCAACTATCTCTGGCAGCCCTCTCGCTATAAGGGTGGTTTGGTTGGCCTTGGTTCCTATCAATATAGGTTGGGTTTCCCCCACCGGTTCCAACCGATCGTCTGTATTGGTTCGCGGGTCAAGATCGGCCAAAGCGACCTCGGACCGACTTACTTTCCGCTTTTCTTCCTTCGTATACATTCGAAGACCGGCCGCATAGCACTCTCAGGCTGTCTTCTGGTTTGCTCTTACCGTACAAATAGTCCCTCGCCGGGTTGGATACTTCATCGTTAAGTGGGGGGTGGAAACAATCGCCCCGAATGCATTGAGACACGGCCGTCCAAGAAGAACATTGTAAGCAGTAATTGTATCCACCAGTATGAATCTTACTTTCATCTCCTCGCTCTCCCGCCCGGTGCCCAATCGGATGTTGAGGTCGATATAGCCTTTCGTATCCACCCGTTCCCCGGCGAATCCTACAATCTGCTCGTCGTAAGGGACGATGAGGTCCTTAGACATGTCCATTTGGATGAACGTTCTCCAGTACAGTATGTTAACCGAGCTTCCCTGGTCCACCAGTACCCTATTTACTCCGTACCGGGCTATCTCAACGTTGATAACCATTGGGTCGTCCTGATCCGGATCGGGAGCGTGAAAATCTTCGTCCGAGAAGGTTATGGGTGGCATTGACCTTCTTCGGACGTCGACAGCGTGTATCGACCTCAGTGCCCTGATACTCCTCTTTCTGGCGGATGAGGTGGACCCTCCCCCTGCGAAGCCTCCGGAAATGGTGTTTATTGTTCCTCTTAAGGGTCTTCTAGAGGTGTCCCGGCTGCGACTCCTGTCCCTCTTGTCCGTCCTTCTCCCCTGATCTCTAGGCGGACGGTCATATGTCGGGTAATTTGTTTCCCTCCTGGTGCTTCGGATCGGACTGTCCGGTCTTGCGTAAGAGTGTTCTCTTCTAGACGGTCCCTCCGTTTGGTGGACGTCCTCTCTTCTGACATACTGTTGAAGTCGTCCCATCCGGATGAGCTCCTCAATCTTATCCTTCAACGTCACGCAATCTTCCGTATCGTGTCCGGAATTTTGGTGATATAGGCATCGCTTACTCATATCCGCCCCTGGAGGTGTGGGTCGTTTCTGAGGTGCGGGCAGAATTTGAGTGCTCAATGCCTCCTGCAATATCCGAGCTCTGGGGGCATTGAGAGGAGTGTAATGTGGGAATCTGGGGCCCCTTGGCCCTTCTCTGGGTCTAGGCCCGTTCGGTTTATTTCCTTGACCTTCAGCTTTCCGATTGTCTCCTTTCTCAGCCTTAGCTTCTTGTTGTTCTCGCCTATAGTTTTGCTTCATGTTCTCCACCCGAGCTTCGTCGGCCGCCCGTTTCCTCAACTCCTCCATAGTGATGGGGGGATTCCGGCACACGCTGTCTTTGAACGGCCTGGTCTTAGTGTAGGCATTACGTACTGTAGGGCCAGTTCTAAACTTAGGCCCTTGACTCTGCGGACAGTTTTCTGATACCGATCCATAAAAGACTTCAGAGACTCTTCCTTACCCTGCTTCAGGTTCATCAAATCTACGACCGTCACATCCTCCATACTGCTCGCAGCGAACTGTCTCTTGAACATCTCTCCCAAGCTTCTGAAGTTCTCAATGGAATTAACCGGCAGCGAGTTAAACCATTCCAAAGCTTCTCCCTCCAAGGATAGAGAGAACGCCCTGCACCAAATGGCATCGCATCCGGTTCGGAAGGTCATGGCATTGACAAATGATTTAACGTGGGCGTTTGGGTCAGACGTCCCATCGTACATCTTGGATTGCGGCGGCATGAACTGTTCCGATATGTGAACCTCCATTATTTCCCGTACGAACGGCACCATGGCACTCGACTCCTCCACCTTAACTAGTGACTGACTATCGTTTCCCTTCTCCTCTCTTCTCTCGTCGTGGGCGCTACTGTTCTCCCCCTCGGCGTGACCTTCTTTCTTACCCCTTGCTATCTGGGCCAGACATTCAGCCCTTACCGCAGCCATCTCTTCTTCATGTTTTCGCTGCATTTCCATCATTCTCTGCTCCATCTGCCTCAACATCTCCGATTGATCTTCCGCGTTCGTGTTTCTTGTGGTCACCATTGGGTATAATCCTCCGGCCCCACGGTGGGCGCCAAAATGTTCCGGTCGGGAATGTCGTCCGAGCTCCCTTGCACAATTTCCCGCTCCGAACCGTCCGGTTCTCCGCTACTTCTGTTGGATGATCACTCTTCCTTGCACGGTCGTCCGGGTACCTGTTAATGATACTCCGACGCTCAAGTCAGTGGTCTAGTTCCTCTTCAATCAAAGTAGAGATAGAAAGAGAAAGAGAAATAAATGAGCATTCAAAAATCCACCTACCTCTTACCTTTGACTCCTATTTATAGTTTTCCTGATGGGCCGAAGATTAGTAGGGACTTAATCACGGCCCAATCATGAGCCTGTTAAGACTAATCTTTGCTTTACCTTAATTTCGAATGCTTGATAACCTTCGGGGACTGGCCGGCCGCCAGGGCCGTCCGTGATTATATTTGCGTATGTCTGTTGGTCCCGGCGTACTGTAACGGACTTCTGAACATTACCTCAAGGGAGACGACGACCGCCCCTTTCCGTTTCAGGCCGTCCGTCCTAACACATACAGTGCAAGTTTCAGGCCGATCGTCCGCCATCACTTCGAGTTGTGTGCCGATCACTCTTTTACTTGCCAGGACGTCCGTCGTAGCCCTTCTTCAGGCCGATCGTCCTTTGCTTCGCCACCACTTCGAGTGGTGGCGATCACACTTACTTGTTTAGGGTGTCCGTCCTAACTGTCCGTCCTAACCCTTACAGTACAGTATGGTTTGTTGGGTTATACTAACAGAGGGGTTTGATGCTAAAGGAGAACAAAGTTATGATCTTTAGGGTTTTTTCGTGCAAAATGTATGTTGTAAGGGTATGGAAATAATCATATACAATATAATTGGGTTTATTGAGGAAAAAGATGTTAATTTGAATTTGGATGATTCAAGTGAAGTATTATGTGTTTGAGTATGTTTACATGGTATGTGATGCCAAAATACATGTATGATGTGTTAAGTATGTTTTCACTTGATCTAGGGTTGAGGTATGTGTGTTTTGAATGCTTGAATCATGTCTAGGATGTGTTTTGTTTCGACAATAATCGATTACCACACTAGTAAAAAAACATGTTTCTAACTCCCCATATATGCTTCAGTTTTACATAAACCGAAGCATTTAAAGAGGCGGTGGCAGTTTGGTGATTAAAAACAAGTTATAGGCTTCGGGTATAAAAAAATCGAAGCATAAAGAGTAGGACACCGATTTCAAAGCCAATCGAATCATACAGTGCATTTGCTTAAGCGAATAGGCATCGGGTGTGTGTTTAACCGAGTCCTATATGCTGTAAGTGCCTCAGATTTCTTGTTAATCGAGGTAATAGGCTTTATTTTCTTCCAGCAACTTTCATTTACGCCAAAACTTTTCACTTCTCCTCTCGCGAACCTACTTCTCTCTCTCTTCACTTTGCTCTCCACCACTGCTACTCAGTCTCCACCACTGCTTGTGCCAACCTCGCCACGTCTCCACCACCATGTTCGTCATGCCTCCGTTGCCGTGGTCGCCCCTCCTCCGTTGTGCCCCGTCACCACTGCTCGCGTTCTCCACCACTACTCGCGCCTCCCTCGCCGCGTCTCCACCGCCACGTTCGTCACGCATCCATTGCCGTGGTCGTCCCTCCTCCGTTGCGCCCCGTCACCACTGCTTGCGTTCTCCACCACTGCTCGCCTCCATTACTGTGTGGTAAAGGTAGTGCCTTTGGTGGTAAAGGTAGTGCCTTTGGTAGTAAAGGTGGTGCCTTTGGTGGTAAAGGTAGTGCCTTTGTCAAAGACGTCGACTTATTGGCAGGGCGTTGTGGTCATCTTCCCGGACCGCCGAAGGTACTCACAGAGAGAATCGGGTAAGGGTTTCGCGGATTCTGGCAGCCAAAAGGTCCTCACAGAGAGAATCGACGATTCCCTCCGTTGCAGCCTGAAGGTCCTCACTTGATGATTGGCCGAAGGCGGCTCTGACGACATCGGCGAGTGGCTGCAGCCGCCCACCACCCCGGGAGGGAGAGGTAATGGTAGTAATGTGATTTTGTGTGCAGGTTAGAGTTGAGAAGATTGAATCATGGAGGCGCAATTTGCTTCCTGGTTGCGTCAATTGAAGAGGACGAACTCGCGAAGAAATAAATTGGGTTCTGGGTTGCTTTTATCATATTGTGTTTCTGAAATTGGGTTTCTAAAATTGGGAATGTTTCGATCTCGATTCTTCACTACAAACCTAGGTTCATATCTTAGGTCTCTTTAGGGAATGGGAATTAGAGGACAGCTTCATATCTGGAAGCTTTTCAGATTCAGATTCAACTTCATATCTCGGTCAGAGATCCTCCTGTAATTGATCGAACTGTGTTTGAAGAACTCTACAGGGTTTATGAATCCTCTGAATTTTCAGTGTTTGAAGACCTCTGCAGTGTTTTCCAGTTGCAATATTATAATTTGATGGTTCAACAAGATTATTCCAGATTGAAAAAAAAAACTCGTTATTGACTCGGTTGCCTATAGATCGAGACATAATCTTACTTTTTTTTTAACTCAGTTCATAACCGAGGCGTAAAACCCAGCCCGTTCTACCTCGTCTGTACATACACCGGTTATAGAACCGATGCCTATTAGCCACAATAACCGGTGTCATTTCCTCTTAATGCACTAGTGTCATTAGTGATGATTGATTATCTATGCATTGAGGTTCAGTTTGGTTTCGGGAATAATCGATTATTTGGGATGATAATCGATTATCCCATCTCTCGTGATGTTTCTAGACAATTTTCACTGAGATAATCGATTATCTTAAGTGATAATCTATTATCACAATTATTTTTATGAAAATGGCAAATTTGATGAAGAATGGACGTGGACCAAGCCTGAGAAGCTGTAGAACGTGATGATAACCCTAGAATGAGAGTAATGGTTATGTTTAGGGTTAATTTTGACTTGTGATTGAGATTAGAGCATGAGTGAGTGTTGGGATGTACTTGAGTATGTGATTGATGAACATGAGAGTGGAGGATAAGTCTGCTAGTTGTACCTTGTAAATCTTGGTGCTATCTGCATATAGGTGCTTCATTTTGCCTTGTGTGCATTGGAGGGGTTATTCGGGTATTGATCCTTCCTCGTGTGGTGGTGAAGGTGTCTTCCTTGTCCTTGTGTGGTAGGATTACATGTTCCTTAGCTGGATGGCGAGACTACTCGAATGTATCTGTATGGGGAATCTACAGATAGGGAGGGCTGTAGGAGTGGTTATTGTCAATGAGTTAAGGTGAGGGAGTGTGACTGATTCTTTCCACTATAGTGTTTATGGTATGATGGTGCTCATGGTGTTTTTTCATGACTAGGATAGTCATGATAGTGGTGTAACTATGATGGTGATCATAGTGGTTGAGATGCTCCAACTGATGTTATGTGATAGTAGTGTCACTATAAGAGTATAGTAAGTAGTTAGCTAGGTGTTAAAGAGTGGATAGACCAAGGGGTTAGGAGTGCGGTGTGGAAATCAAGGGTTAGAGATTGAGGATCGAGGATCGAGTAATTCGTTTTAATTGAATTGTTATGTTAGAGGATTAAGAATCTTATTGTTATTACTACTATGTATAGGGTATTTGATTATTGTTGATTTAATTAGTATGTTTATATCATGTTAATATGATTGTTTTACCGGTAGCTAACCCTATACGTGGTTGTGTTTGTGTGTTGTGAATGATGTTATCAGCAATGATTGTATAATGCGTTATACGTGAGCATATGATGTTGAGACATGATAGATTCAAGAGATGACAGAGGACAAACTTGGGATTTTATTTATAGTTATTACTTTTGAACTTTAAGATGATGTAATTGGAGTCATTTTATTTCCTTCGTTACTTTCAATGGACAAATATTTTGGAACTATTATGTTTTAGGCACGTTTAAATGTTGAGGTTTTTGAAAATATGTTTTCATGATATGTTAAAGTTTGAAATTTTACCGATTTTTGAATAACCTATGACACCCTAGAAATTAGGGTGTTACAAAAAGCACTCTGATGCTAAATTCAATGTTTGTTTGAATACCTTGATAATAAATGCGTAGTAAAAGATAACCAATTACCTAAATATCAAACATGTTTTGGGATGGACTTTTGATCATTCCTAACCCAATTATGGCCGATATACTAATCGATTAACTTAGTATTAACATAATAATTCTTATTTGCTAATCTTGTTTGTGGCTCGACCGATCCATTCAACTATCCAATGATTTTGTTATTAAGTTGAAAATTCCATTAATTGCTCAATCCATAACTTATTGTTAGACAATAGTATAAAACTCCTTGTAACTTTTAATAGGTAAAATAATAATACTTGATAATAAGTTGGGAATAGGGTGCAAAGAAAGAAATAAAAGAATTAGTAGCCGAGAATGTACTTTCACCATTTGAAGATTAATCCAATTTATAAAATCGTAAGATATTAAAACCAGCCCAAGCCACACGACATAGGCCCAAAAGCCTTTTAACCCAAAACGCGATAATAACACTTCCTCGAGAAGCTTCGTGTTGTCAGATGTTAGGTGAGACTGAAGAATGTGAGTCGTATGGGAGAAGCAGAACTTGAGAGCTCTACATGGAGGTGCACCGGCAAAGCAAGAAAGGGAACACCCCCTGGAGCGGAACAAAACGAGAAGAAAAGAAAAGCACTCGGACAGAGGTAAGTGAAAACAAAACTCTGACTATTTTATTAATCTTGTGTATCTGTACATCTAGCTTGTAAATACCGAAAGCCCTTTTTATAATATAGGGTTCCGGTGAGGGGGATTTCAAATAATCCCTAACAAAAACAGTAAATGCTTTAAAACAGAAAAACCTAAACAATAAAGGTTGCTCTTAGGAGCGACGAACACAAAGACACAAACTTTAATAGCCTCCCCTCAAACTGGATGGTGGATGTTCACTAATCCAAGCTTGGGATGATAGATCTGAAGTGTGTGCGATGAGGGAACTTGGTGAAGACGTCGGCGAGCTGTTCCTCTGATCGAATGGGCAAAAGGCGTAAGAATTTAGCTTGGATTATTTTGCGTACCACATGACAGTCCAACTCTATATGTTTGTTACGTTCATGGAAGCTCTAGTTGTGGGCGATATGTCTTGCGTTATTGTCGCAATAGAGAACGGCGCCTGCGTTGGGTTGAACTTGGAGATCTTGGAGAATATAATGAAGTCACTGCATCTCACACAGGGTAGTAGCTAAGGCGTGATACTCTGCTTCTGTGGATGACCTAGAAACAGTGGTTTGTTTCTTTGACCTCCATGAAACAAGAGATGTCCCTAGAAAAACACAGTACCCAGTAGTGAACCTTCGTGTATTAGGACAAGTGGCCCAGTCTGAGTCACTGAAGCCCTTTATTTGAATGCTGGAATCAGCTGCAAAGAAAAAGTCCTTCAGAGGGACTTGACTTGATATACCTGAGAACATGCTGCAAAGCCTGATAATGAAAGTTAGTGGGCTCTTGCATAAACTGACTTAAGAGATTAATGGTAAAACATAAATCCGGTCTAGTATTAGTGAGATAGAAAAGCTTCCCTATTAATTTGCGGTAGACGCTGGGATCATCCATATAATTCTCTGTTTTGTACAAGAAATTGTTGTTGCTTAGAAACGGTGTAGAACTAGGTTTGCTTCCCAACATTCCTGTTTCTTCCATAATATCCAGGGCATACTATCTTTGATAAAGATGTATCCCTTTCTTAGATCTAGCAACTTCAAATCCTAGAAAGTATTTGTGTTCTCCAAGATCTTTTATTTGAAATTGGTGATGTAGGAGAGCCTTTATGTAAGTAATCTCACTCATGGAATTCCCTGCTAATACAATGTCATCAACATATACAAGTAAAGCAGTAAAATTGGTGGAGGTTTTCTTAACAAATAGGGAGTGGTCAGATTTGGACTGAATATAATCTGCAGATATAAGGAAACTGGACATTTTCTCAAACCACTGTCTGTTGGCCTGTTTTAGGCCGTATAGGGATTTAGTGAGCTTACAAACCTTCCCTTTTGTATAAACCAGGTGGAGGATCCATGTAAACATCTTCATTTAGGTCTCCATGTAGGAAAGCATTATCAACATCAAGTTGATGTAAAACACCATTTCTTTGAGGCAGCAAGAGCGAGTAGGAGCCTAACGGTTGTGAGTTTAGCAACAGGAGAAAATGTGTCCAAAAAGTCTATACCCTCTTGTTAGGTATACCCTTTGGCCACCAATCGGGCCTTATACCTTTCCACAGTACCATCAACTTTGTGTTTTATTTTGTAAACCCACTTACAACCAATAGACTTCTTTCCAGCAGGAAGCTTAGTCAAATACCACGTGCCATTGTCTTGCAGAGCTTTAATCTCTTTCTTCATTGCATCAGTCCATTCAGGACTGCTTCTTACCTCTGCATAAGAATTAGGCTCTTTTGCAGCATTTATGGCAAGAGTGTATCTTAATTGTTTGTTAGATAAGGACTCATAAGATAAGATACTATTGATAGGATAAGGAGTTCTCAGCTCATTTTTGAGACATAGAGATTAGTAGGTGACTGACCAGTTTGTACATAGTCTTTCAAGTATTCAATGATTCTTTACACCCTGTTTGATCTCCTCTTATTATTTCTTTGTTCCTCCTCAACAAAATTCGAACTTTCAGTACTGTCAACATCATTATCAGTGAGATTTTGATCATCTCTTTCACCATCAGTCTGAGACTCTCTCTGGCTGCAAGGAAAATTATACAGAAAAGATGTACATTCCTCATTTTCATTGTAGTTACCATTATTTCCTTGTTTACTTTTATAGGCAAAGATATCTTCATAAAATATCACATTCCTACTAATAAAAATTTCCCTAGTGTTAATGTCAAGGACAATGTATCCTTTTACCCCATTTTTATATCCTAGGAAAATCCCTTTTCTGGCCCTAGAATCAAGTTTGCTTCTGTTATTTTCCAAAGTGGAAGCAAAGCATAAACATCCAAAAACTTTTAGATTAAGATAAGTGGGGGAATCACAGTTCAAAACGTCATAAGGAGTTCTATCCTTAATAACAGGCGAAGGCAATAAATGATTAAGTATGGCGTGAGATAGAGCATAAGACCAATAGGCATAAGGAATATTAGATTGGAAAACCAAGCTACGAGTAACATTTAATATATGTTGGTGTTTTCACTCCACAACAGAATTTTGTTGTGGAGTTTCAACACAACTGGTTTGATGTTCAATGCCAAGTGTGTTATAAATGTTGGGACAATTAAATTCAGGACCATTGCCGGTTTTGATTATTTTAACAGTTTTATTAAATTTTGATTTTCAAAATAAAAGACTATAAAAGTTCTCTGGTTTGGCCCTTATTGTGCATAAGAAAACCCCAAGTGTGCCTACTACAATCATCAACAATAGTAAGGAAATATCTGTGCCCATGCACAGAAGGGGTGGAGATAAGACCCCAAATATCACAGTGTATAACATCAAAACAATTAGCAGACAAGGAATTATGTTTAGGAAAAGACAATTTGTGTTGTTTGCATAATGACAAATATCACAGGCACTATTTGAATTAGTTTGATTATAAGGAAACTCCTTGCATATTCTTTTAACAACTTTATGTCCTAGGTGGCCTAGACTATAGTGCCACAAATTTATTTTTACCTGCTCATAAGAGAAAACAAAACTAGATTTCAGGTTCTTTCCAATAGATTGCAAGTAGTAGAGCCCTTTGTACACCTTAGCACATTCAATCATCTTTAATGTAGTTTTGTCCTGGATTTCACACAGCTTAGAAGAGAAAGTTAGTGTGCAGTTTGTGTCTCTAGTCAAAGATTGCATAGATATTAAATTGAAAGTAAATTCTGGTATGTATAAAACATTGAAAATCATGAAATTATGAGATAACTACACGGTTCCAGCATAATGAGTTGTAATAGTAGAGTTGTTTGGCAATATAACATATATAGGTTTGATTTTATTAAAAGTTGTGAATAAATCCTTGTTATGAGTCACGTGATTTGTGGCTCCTGTGTCCATGATCCATGAAAACATACATTGTCTATCTTCTGTGGTATCTTTGTGCATTTGACTAATGCTATGGGAAGATTTTTTGTCTTATCAAGCATTTCCAGTAATTTTTTCATCTGTTCAGGGGTGAAGGAGCTTTGAATGGTGTTGATGTTGTTTTGTTGATTATTCTGTGATTCTGCAGAAGTAGTGCAGGCATTTGTGGATCCTCACTCATTCTATCCTGCACTGTTTTGTCCATTGCTGTCACCCTTTTTGTACCATGGAGGATACATGTTTTGAATAACATTCGTCAATAGTATGATTCATTTTATGACAACAAGAACATTGTTTTCCTTGATTTGGATTTCTTCCTTTCCCCCTTCGTTGGCCGCAACCAGGAAAACCACGCCCATGGCCTCTCCAACTTTGATCACTCTTCAGTTGCTTTGTCTGTCAGTATTGTTGGCAAGAAATTTGATTTAAGTTTGACTAGTATGCCCAGAATCACGTTTCTTCTGCCTTTATTGTTGTATGATGAGGGAAAAGACACGATTAATATTTGGTAAGGGCTCCATCAATAGAATTTGTGTCCTTACAGTGTTATAATAGTCGTTTAGGCCTTTTAGGAAACATATTACATGTTCCATTTCCCTGTATTTGTGGGCAACTTTAGATAGATCACAACTGCAAGGGATTTTGCAGCTACAATGTGGAATGGGTCTTAGAAATTCAAATCAGTGAAATACTGATTCACGCTTCTTTCCCCTTGCTTGATGGAATGTATTTCTTGCAGCAAATATGAGAATTTAAAATGATCTCCCTTTGAAAACCTCTCCTTTATTTCTTCCCATAATTCTTGAGCATCTTCAACATATACGACGTTTTCTGCTATTTGAACTGAGAGAGTCTTGATAATCCAAGACAACACCATCATTTGCTTCTTTCCCAAGGATCATAAAGAGGATATTCTCTTTGTGGTTTCTTGATCCCTCCATCTATAAACTTCAATTTGTTCTTGGATAGTAGAGCCCTTCTCATACTTCTGCTCCAAGAAGTATAGTTTGATTCATCAAGAATTTGTGAGATAAGCGAAATACCTAGGTTTTCCCGGGTGGAGGTAATAAGGACTGGAAGGATTATTGACTTGGTCCATACTAGCAGTGGCAGAAGCAACAGACAATAAAAGAACACCAATAAATCATGAAATGAGAATGCAGTGGAAACAGAGGCAGAACAGGTTCTGAACCTACTCTGATGCCATATTAAAACCAGCCCAAGCCACACGACATAGGCCCAAAAGCCTTTTAACCCAAAACACGATAATAACATTTCCTCGAGAAGCTTCGTGTTGTCAGATGTTAGGTGAGACTGAAGAGTGTGAGTCGTATCGGAGAAGCAGAACTTGAGAGCTCTCCATGGAGGCGCGCCGGCAAAGCAAGAAAGGGAACACCCACCGGAACGGAGCGGAACAAAACGAGAAGAAAAGAAAAGCACTCAGAAAGAGGTAAGTGAAAACAGAACTCTGACTATTTTATTAATCTTGTGTATATGTACATCTAACTTGTAAATACCTGAAGTCCTTTTTATAACATAAGGTTCCGGTGAGGGAAATTTCAAATAATCTCTAACAGAAACTATAAATACTGTAAAACAGAAAAACATAAACAATAAAGATTTCTCTTAGGAGCGACGAATACAAAGATACAACTTTAATATAAGATTTATTACGTTAACGGATGTTTAAAAAAAAACATTTTTAGATTGTAATTTTTATTACATTAGATCTTTAGACAATTAATATAAATAAAAGTACAATTTTTGTGTCAGTTAGTGTTTAAAATAATTCAAACGATAGTAATATTTAAATAACTAAAACGCTAATAAAGTGCATATTGAGAACCATAATAGAAATGCTTTAATAATATTTGTATTATATATTGTAGAAATAATAATACTTTTAATAAAATATATTCTTTCAAAATTAACAATAAATAGGTCGGTTTTAACACTAATTATAATATTAGTTTCTTAAATTTAGAATAAATGTCTTTTCAGTTCTCTAAATTTGAAAACGATCTTTTAATTTCTGAGATTTGAGAAACAAATCTTATAATTCTTTTACGTCAAATGTTGTTGAAGATTTTGACTATATGACTAACTGAGTATATATGGTTGCGAGTTTACATTTTTGGCCCATTGCACTTTTAGTTCTCCAATAATTGTAATGGTTCCATTTTAATTCTCTATATTATAATTGCGGATGTTGAATCTATCATATAAATGCTCCAATTTTGTTTCCAAATTCTTATTTTTGTCAATAATATAACTTGTCTTTGGATATATAATTGTTAGGGTCAAGAGATAGATTTTTTTTCTCCGTTTGCTTTCCTTATTTTCTAACTTCTAAATTTTTTACTACAAATTCTTTTAGTCCAGGCCTAATAAGAAATACTTGTAAAAGATACTTCGACACTCAAATTATTAACTTTGCTGATAATAGTGATAATATTTAATAAAATATAAATAATTAAAATTGGTGACCTGACTTTATTATCATAACTGTAAATCAGTTATAACTACCTTAACCGTTATCTTAACTAATTAGTTAAGAGTTGCTAATGTTTTATTTATCAAGTCTATTGACTCAATAACTTTAGTGTTAATCCAATTATGACATCCATAAAACTTTTTCATCTATTTATTTTTAACACCGACACAATTAAAAAAATGTCCAGACGGTACAAATTTACCATTCCGGTTTAGATATCATACCATAGATAACTTTTAATCCTTCGTAAGATTATTAATTAATTTTAAATTAGAAAATTCTGATTAAAAATATAAAAATTACATAATTACGATTTTTCTTTTCGACATTCAAATGAACCAAAAGTGTGAATATATCTTTGTTTTCTTTCAAAGCAGAAGACCATTAAAAATAGAGAAGGTTATTTAAATTACTACTATAAAGTACCTAATTTTAGTGAAAAAAACAGCACCAATCTTATCCGAAATTAAAAAGGTAAAGTACATTAAAACCTCTATTTTATATTTATTCTCGTACTTATCTTTCATCTTTTGAAAGAAGAAAAAAAATGTACAGTTCTATTGTTTTTAATCATGAAGTAATATACCGTAAAAATAATGCAAGAAAAAAAAAAGTAAAGGAAGGACCCAAATGGTGGTACTTCCTTTCCACATGAGACATACACGTGGATACATTTTCAATTGTATTCTCTTGCATGGATGATTTAATACCACTAAAAAATAAAATAACAACATAAAAAATAAATTAAACTTCGTTCTTAAGCCCCACCACTATAAAAGGACCCCACCCGAGTTCTCCCGAACTCACCCTCACCGCCAGCATTAGATAGATTCTGGATTTTCAGCCTCTGTTCAACAATAAGCGATCAAAGAATAATCACACTCATCTCTTTTACCGTGGAACTCGTTGTGTTGTGTTGTGTGGCACACCAAACTCACTACTCTTCAAGTGATGAAGGCTCTCAGCAGTTCTTGTTCTAAGGCCATCGTCGATACTCTAGGATCTTTGCCTCCCAGAGTTGCCATTCGTGTTTCTGATAGACCCGAATTCTTCCTCTCTCCGCGTCCAAGGAAAGAAAAGAAGGGTTGCAACTTATGGCTCCTCAAAGTTGTTCCCATCAAGGGCGTTTTTCCAGTTCATGCAGTTCCATCAAAAGACCAGGTCTTTTTCCTTCTGTGCTTAGTTTGCAGCCTTGGGTTTCTTTGTTTGAGTTATCGTGTTCATGGGTGCTTGTTTCTTTGGAACATGGTTGCTTGGGTGGGGGAGATTCCATTGGGTTCCGCAAGATATGCTTCTTTTTCTTTTCTTGCCCGTTTCTTTTCCTGGATATTCGTGTACTGTTGTTTACCAACTAAAAGGTTGTGTTTGGGTAGATTTATCCCATCTTTTGGTTTCTTTTTTATTATGTGAGTCTGTGTAGATCCAAAACTTGCTGCTGACCATTTCGTTTTACTTCTATACTTCTTGGTACTGATTCCATGTCACTTTCTTTTTTGTTGCCCTTTTTAAGGTAAGATTATTTGTTGATATGTTTGACGGCTTCAACATCAATTCTGTTTTTGTTTGCTTTTTCGCTTACCATTTGCCATCTACACAATCTTTTGCTTTAATTTCATTTAGTTTTTAAAAATTTACTGTCTTTATACCAAGCCATGAAGGAAGATTCTTTCTTGCTTAGTTTCCGTGTTTGAATTTTTTTTTTCTATTTCTTTGACGTCTGTATTTCCATGATTGAGTGTAATTCAAAGAGCATATGAGCCAAACTAAGAAGATGTAGTTTCTTAGGTACTTTTACTACAATTTCCTATCTGATTTGAAGGGTAATAAACGTTTCCAATAAGAATCAGCGTAAGATTACCAAGCAAAAATTACAATTCCAATTAAAGAACAACACTAAAAATGCTGAAAGAACTGCATCTAGTTGTCTTGTTGTTGCACATACATGCAATATATTGAGAACATATTTGATTAGACTGTCTTTAACTGGATGAAATGCTGCAGGTGGACTTAGAAACTGCAGAACCTGAAGCGCAAAACAATGAACAAACAAGTGGGTTGGAATGGCCTTTTAAATTTGTGTACTATGTCCTGTGGAATTCAAAATCCAAACATTGTAATTTGTTGCGCAGATGAATCGAAGTTTGTTCGTGTAGCATTTGAGTTGCAAAAGTATTGTGACTTCGAAGAACAGTTTCTTATAGTTGGAGATGATCCTACGCTCGGTTCATGGGACCCTTTAGAAGCATTGCCGATGACATGGTCTGAAGGAGATGTATGGACTGCTGAGCAGGTGAGTAAAATCTGATCAGAATTTGAAAGTATTTTCTGATAGAGAACACGAAGAAATTTTGTTTGTGCTTTCCCTTATGTAATCAGGATATGCCTGTTGGAAAGTCAATCCAGTTCAAGTTCATATTGAAAGGAAAAGAGGGTGATATTATTTGGCAGCCAGGATCAGATAGAGTCATCCACACTTGGGAAACCGTGAAGACAATAACTGTTTGTGAAGATTGGGAGAATGCAGAACTTCGGAAAATAACAGAGGAAGATCAGCCTGCTGAACCGGATAAGGAACCCCAGATTGACTCTGAAGTGTCTGCTTCTGCTGAAATTTTGGATAACCCTCATAACGAACTGGATTCCAATGCATCTGAAATAACGGCTGTTGAGATACCACTTACTGCACCAGTCACTGATAATGGTATTGTTGCAGAAAATATAATTTCCCTTGAGGATCTCATCAAGAATACTAGCAGTAAATGGAATGAAAAGATTGAACCGAGTGAAGAATCAGCTGATAGTGCAGGAAATGATGATATAATTCTTGATCTTGGAAACAATGGAAGTGCTGCATCACTCGAGAATGATGAAGGGACAATTATGGAAAGCAGCTTATTATTTGATTTTGAAGGCGGTCCTGTTCTTGTACCTGGCTTAACTATACCAGCAACTGAGTCAACAAAGGCAAGCCAAGGTGAAAAAGTTATTCAAGAAAAGACTACCAAGGACATTTCAGTTGAAGGTTCTGAAACTGATCAGAATCAGAATCCACCCGAGGTAAACGCTTGATGAGTGTGACCTTCCCTCTCTCCTCTCCTTCTAACCTTTTCCCTACTTTACTTGTCCACAACTACCTTTGGCAGAAGATTGTATGATATTCGTTGTTTTGAAGAACAAGTAGTTTGGAGCTTGGGTTTTGGAGTCCTTGTGGACAATGTGATTAAGTAATAAACAGAATTGTTCTGTTCTGTTCTGTTCTGTTTGTATCATCATCTACGTTTGATCAATAAAGGGAATTATGTCCTTCACCTTGTTTCTCATATACACAATAAATGCATTAATTAAATGAATCTTAACCATTGATGGAGTGCTCTTCAACTATATGGGAAAAATGGTAGAGCCAAGCTATTCTCTTTGAAAGATTTTACTACAAGTTTTTGAATGCTTGAATGAAGAAAGCCATAATGACCCTATTTATTCACTAGCATTCTGGAATTCTGTAACAGGTTAGAAAGACTAATCAAGCATACCCTTTAGCATTGCCATAAGATTATGATTATATTCACAATATTATAATTCATAGTTCATGCTATTGTTGTTATCGCTTTAATCTTACTTTTTATGTGCTTAAACTGTAATTGTTCAGTTCAGTAAGGAGCAAGATGGAATTCCCCAGGCAATGAATAATCAGGCAGAGCAAAATTATTTGTCCCCAGATACAGAAGTCAGTTCAAACTATGAACCAGAAGATGGCACTCCCTTGCAAAATCACATAAAAAGGGGCCAGGAAAGTGTAATGAAGATTCTTTCACTACTAGGATTACGTCGAGGGTCAAACTTTATGGAACCACTGGAATAAACTTCATTGAAGTTGATCATTTTTCTGATCGATTTTAACAAATTTTACCTAGATTGTATAATTCTTTCAATTTTGGCTACTTCTGTGATCTGTGTAGCTGGTATTAGTTTCATGATAGGTAGCTTTGTGGTTATGAATGGCATAGTGATAGTAATTGATATAATGTATCCTCTTGTAATAAGTACTGTAACACACTCTATAGTTTTTCTAATTCATATTAGAGATATTATATTTAATTTATATTTATCTCTTATTTTTATTTAGTTTGTTTATATTTTCTTATTTAGTTTGTTTATATTTCTTAATTAGTTTGGGCTTAGTCTTGGAAAATGTAAATACAACGGAACAAACGTTAGATTTAATTATTTAATTTAAGAACTGGAAATAAGTACTGCGTTCCAATTATAATTAAGATTTAATTAGTCATTTGTATAGTATAGTTTTTGAGTTTTTCGAAAGTATAGTTAAATATCTATTATAATGAAAAGTAGTAGATATTCGAAAGTGTAATTAAATGTATAGATAATATTTTGTAAACTACTAGTTTACCGTCACTAAATTTTAACTTGTAATTTTTGTAAAGAATTATAATAAGACAATAAAAGGGTAATAGACAATAGACTAAAAAGTGCTTTGTAAAAATTTAAATGCTGTGTCGTGATTTGAGTGAAGTTGGCAGCGTACGACAGAGGGAGTCATAACTTTAGGCGTATATTGTGACATGTTTGGAAGCTGTGTCAGATGAATAAATTTTGGATAAAGATTCTCTCCACACAGTTTTCTATTAATCTGCATGAATCCAACCATTATTAATATCAATTGAAGTTAAATAAAATATTGTTAGAAGTTTGTAAATAAATTTAAATTAATAGGGTCATTAAATTATTTTTAATCTACTTTTTTAAAACATAACAAATGTCATTTAAAACCAATTATAGACATTTATTTGCAAATCTTTTAATTTCTCTGTTATATGAGAATCTAATTACTTGAAACAGTTTGAAAACTTATTTCTGAAGAAATGTCAGTTGTAAGAGTTTGAAACTACACTTCCTTCCCTGATTTCTTCAACCAAAGGCAATTTTTCTACATGTAATTTAGAGACAAAACATATTTTTTATAATAATTTTGGAAAAAAGTTTAACCTTTATTTATAAATTTTTATTTTAATAATTTTTAAATTTAATCACATAAAATTGTTATGATTTATTCAATTATTTAGTTAATAATTCTAGTATGATAAATTAAGTTATTTATTATTAATGATAATTAAAACTTAATTTAAAAGTATTAATTATTTTGGGTTATAATATTATTATATATTTACGTCTTATAAATAAATAATATAACAAATATATGTTAAAAATTTTAATTTGAAAAAAATCGTCGATGAGTTAGTCTATTCCACTCTATCAGTAAGGAAGTGCGTCAGAGTAGAGTTGAAAACACTAATTTCATCTATCAAATTTTAGCAAAGTAAGAACTCAGTGGCTAAGACTCATTCTGCTATCCTTACATTATATTATTCGTACACTATAAATATGAATTTATATATATATATATATATATATATGTATATATATATATAATGAAAAAAAATATTATAAATTGTTTTTTATTTTATTATACAGTGCGAATTGTATGATTTATATCTATTTAATACTGTATTTATAATGAAAAGATTGTAATTTAGTGGTTGGGGTTTGTTATTATGGTGCATGAGTCACCGTCAATTGGAAAAAAATGAGTTTATAGGTGAACAGTGCACAAATTTCTTTAAAAATCGATAGGTGAATGTGAAATAGAATGTAGGAAAACATTAAATTGATCTTAGTTTTACAACTAATATTGTTTTTAAGGAAAGAATAATTGCATATTGTACATTTGCTATTCTAGTATTTTAATTTTTGTAATCTATACTTGTAAATATTTGTGTAAGTGATTTTCTGGGAACAAAGTTACTGGAATCTCACTCAGGTATCTTCCTGCTTATGTGGTCCACTTATTATCACTTTTGGTTTTGACAATATATGTTGTCTTATGGGTGCAGATTTAGAATGGGCTGCTTGAAGGCTCCTTTTGGGCTTTAGGTTTTGCTTCATTTTCCTTTTTATGTATTGCATCAATTTTATTTTAATTCCAATTTCATTTTGTTCTTGTTTTAATTTTTTTTTCTAATTGTATTTTTGTTTGTTCTTTTCTCTATACTTTCCTTTTCCTCAATTTCGTTTTTCCCAATTTCGTTTCCATAAATTAATCAGTGGATGAACGAATTATTTAGACATTGATTTAATAGAAGTGAATAAATGATTTGATTTCTCATTCTTGCTTTGTTCTCACTGGGTGTACAAGTATGATCGGCTTTATACTCTTATCTTTTGCAAATGGTATAATCGTTTAGTCTTTCGTTTCTGGGGAAAATTTTTGGCACTAACGATGAATGTGACAATTATTCAGATACACAAACATTACATTGAAACAACAGATTCTTAATTGCATAATAGAACGCAGATAGTAGTCAAACACCCACAGCCAAAAAGTAAAGGCATAGTAACAGGTTTTACAAGATAAAACAAGTCCTATCTCTATTTAGCGGTTCCTAACATAGGAAGTTATTAACTTCGACAAAAGATAAATCTTAAAATCAATATTCTTCACTGCTATAGTTGGAATCGGTGAAATCATCCCAAACAAGAATACATTTTATTAGTTACTGCTCTTTGCTGAATAGTATGTCTGTGCGATAGTGAGGCCTAGCAGCGCCACAGCTGCCAACACTCCTATGAGTTTCCAAACCGTAGGAATGTGTTCCTTTATCAGAATGCTGTACCAGTTTTTCCAATAGTAAACAATAATTGCAATGATACGTCTGCACTGATGCCAAGTGACTATTGGCCATTTTGTTAACGATCTCGTTCCCGTGTCTGAGTTCAACTTGCCACAAACATCACTATAACTCCAATCCATCTGATCAACTCCCTCACTCAGAGTTTGAAACATCTTCAGCAAATCTTCATTTCTTTTCCCGGATTCGTTCACTATAATTCCAAGACGCTCCAGCAGTTCGATGTCATGCGTACAACAAATCAAGCCTTGGAAAAACAAAGCATACGAAGTCAATTTGCAACTGGTTACAATTCTGCTCTGCTCCCACGCAATCATGTTCCTCCATGTGACTTCCGTTGACTTCTTAATACGAAGCTGAGGAATCTCCAACACCCCTTTGTCGAAATTTATCTCAAAGTTAAAGATGTCACCAAACTGGTTCATATTGCTTCTACCTCCTGGTCTTATCGTTACTCCACGAGCTCGAAGTCTAGTGGCACAACGCTTTAACTCTTTATTCGCTCGCCTAGTTTTTTTTCTATCCTCCTGGTTCACGATGGACAAATAAACAAGGTGAAGAAGATGAGCAGCACCAGATGTAGGAACAACAGAAGGGTAGCCTAGAGCTTCCATTGCAAGAGTAGCAACACGGTGATCTTGCTCAACGGGAACAGGAACCGGGAAAAGTTTTCTGTACAACTTCTTGAGAACAATGAAGGGTACTTGGTTCTCAAGCAGAAGCAAGTCGCTCAACACAGACAAGACTTTGTCTAGGCTTTCGAATACAGGGTCGTCATCATATTCACCATTCTCCCCAGCCTTCAAAGATTCCTTATACTCGTGAAGCCTGTGAATAAACTCTAACAAGAAAAAACCATCCAGAAGCATAAGTTTTGCTAGCTCGTGTGGTTCAGATAGAGCGTTCCCCCCATAGCTGGCACGAACTATGTATTCTATCTCAAGAATGGTCTCGCCGCATTCTTTCACCGTGCTTGGGCCGTCTTTAATTTTCCCCTCTTGTTCCGCTTGGAACAGGGATCGTCCTAGAAGAGACAGCATGTAATTCCATTTGGGTTGTTCCATCATCAAGAGATCGTTTTGGGATCCCTTGTGGTAGGGTCCGATGGAGACAACCTGAGGAACGTATGCGTCCTTGTTTGGCTTTCTAAGCTTGTCTGGAACCTTGGAGATGCTACATGCCTCAACTTCTCCGTGTCTTACAGTACCTAGCAACACTTGAATAGGAAAGATCCAACTGGTGGGGTCAACGTTGAGTTCTCTTCCTGGAGCCATATCTCACCTATTAGGCGAACAAAGAATTCACAGAACAAGCTCCAGCAAGTGGTTGTTCTTGTTTTTTCGTTTTGATATTATTTAGGTTGAGATTTGAGAAAGACTCGGACAACACTGATCCAAATATATAGTTCAGTGAGTTGAAAAGCTGAAAAAGATTAAGATTTTCGGAGAGCAACGAGTAGGAGTAGGTATGATTAATAAATTACGCTACTGTAGTATATTGTTATTTCAGTAAATTTTTAATGAGGTAGACACTCAAGTGTTTCTCTATCTAGGTAACAACCAGTGGCTGCAGTGGCTGGCATGTAAAAGGTGGGGAGGAGAGGTTGCCAGTAGTAAAAGAAAGGGGTTTTCGAACAAAGAACACTTTTGAAATCATCGAAAGAAGTTCTATCAAAGCGGAAGATATCCAAAGTTGTTAAATACAAGTGGAGAAAAATGTCAAAGGAAAGGAGATCGAGATCTTGGAGACGGAAGTTACATGTAATGACTGTAGCAAAAACGTGGAATTGTGGACCATGAGGACATATCCTAAAGCAATCTTTTATTTTCTTGTGTCAAATAACTTTTATAATAAAGGTGACAAATTGTGGGCACAAATTCAAACACATTGACAAATGTGGTGAATAGAAAAATGACAAGTTTAACGTTGATGGTGGCAATTTCGATCATTCCTTTCTTCTACCAATTTTTGTTTTATCCTTGGTAATTTCTTTTTTATGCTATTTATGTTTGTACCAACCTCACACCATCACTCCCCAAATTGTTATTTCATTAAGTCTAAGCAATACATCGACGGTCATACTCCTTCGGTAAAGTCATTGTGCCAATACAGACAGCCAAAGGCCCTCGGTAATCTACACCTAACATGACCGTCGGAAAATCCTTTGGTATTCACTTTACCGAAGACTTTAAGGCCATCGGTATTAATCCTTCGGTAATTGACAGTTTTCTTGTATTGAAAGGCTTTATTCACTTTCCTTTCTTAGTCTTAGTTTAAATTGATACTTCTTTCGATGGGAAGTCCCTAAAAGAGTTGCCATCAGACAAGGAACTTAGTGCAAAAACAAGAATGAGGAAAGCAAAGTGAGGAGACAAAACGAGGACGTGAACTCATTGGGGAAGGCAAAACAAGGGGAGCAAATTAACGACTGCAGATGCAAATGAGGTGAGGCGTTAAAGCTATGCAAAAGGTTTTATACCGGTTAAAGTGACAAACCGATATAAATAGTTACTTTCTATGTCAGTTTCTAGATCTAACAAGTACAAAAAATATTTGTGATTTACTACAATTTTGTCAATGGGCCACTTTCTATATTTGGTATTGGTCTAACTAGTATAGAACAACTTTGTGTTTTAATATAGATTTGTCACCATGCCACTTTCTATACCTGTTAGAGCTAGAACTAGTATAGAAAGTTTTACAATATTTAGAATTATGCCACTACGTCACTTTTTATACCAATTGGTATAAAAAGTTGCTATAACGAGTGTTTTTTACACTAGTGCATAAAACTTACATTCTTAGTTCAGTCACTGCAAAGTTTCCAATTCAATTATGATATTGCATCAAAGTCTCCAATTCAATTATGATATTGCATCATCTATAAGAACATTTATCTTTATGCAATTCATCCCTATATCATTTATAGAAGATTTATGAACATTTTTTTTTCATTTCAACCACACAAATCACATTTTAGAACATCCAAAGAAACATCTATACAGTTATATAACATCATCAAAACTCAATTCATAGTTAAATTGTCAAGTCGTTTATTGAATTTCAACATACTGAACTCTCCTTAGACTCTTTTAACTAAAGCCTCTAGTACATATATAAACTCTCTCATTAGACTATTTTAACTAAAGCGTCTAATACATATTGTCTATATAGAGCCATTACCATCTGAAGTAAAAAGATTATTTTAGTACATAATTTCATTCAAAAGCTCTTTTTATCTCATTATGACAAATCTCAATTAAAACAATGAATTTTAAGACAATTAAAGTTAAAAAAGACAAAGTAAATGTTGTAAAAGTGCATAAAAATCCACTCACCAGTATGGAACATCTAATAAAAAAAGATAACATTTTAATTTTGTAGTTCATTTTTCTCAAATTAGTTTATGTATTGAAATAAAAGTATTATATCATTAGTATTAGGTAGGTGTTTTTTAGAAAATGGAGTGTTTCTTCCATCAGTACTCTAATGTATAAACCTGGTCAATATCTTATGGTCATCGAAGAGTGCATACATCATGAGTGAATTATAATTGTGTTGTAAGGAAGAGTAATATATTAGATATTTTAAGAAACCTAATCTGCTGAACAAATTGAATGAGTTGGCATAAATGAAAGTTTTGATCTCTGCACATGGTTCAGTTGTTTATTAATGAGGATTGAATTCAACTTGTTGGTAGGTGGGGTAATGGAGAATACTTAACAGCCGCCTTTCACATTGGCAATTTGAAAGTTTCAAATGATAGATCAGTTGCAAACCTAGCTACAACTTGCTGTATATATAAAACTCGTAAGGGTCAAATAAATCTAAGCAAGGAATTTCCATGGCCAACAATGTAGTCAGGAAGACTAGCCTGGGTATCCCAATCCTCCCTAAGATCCCTCGCAGAGCTCCCAGACAGAAAGACTTTGGTTTCGAAACCATTGTTAATGAAACACTGTGTTCTGTACCAAAGGAAGAGGAGGAGACCGTTGTTAATGAAAAACTGGCTTCTCAACCAAAGAAAAAGCAAGTGCAGGAGGAGACCGTTGTTAATGAAAAACTGGCTTCTCAACCAAAAAAAAAGCAAGTGCATAAGGAGACCGTTGTTAATGAAAAACCTGCTTCTAAATCAATCTCTTTTGCAGTTATCTGGTTATGGACGACGGTCATTGGAGTTCTTAAGGTTCGATTTCAAGGCGGGGTTTCCCCCAAGAAGACCTTCAACGTTAATGAAAAAGTCAAACCTCTTCCAGAAAGAGTACAAAAATTAGACAGAAAAGGTAGATTTCATCTTAAGTGCACTCTCTTTCATACTGGTTGATTATAGTCACAAAATTCATCTGTTTCAGACTATGATTCTCCTATGTAATTTCAAATAAATTTTAAGTGTGTTAGAAGTTGATTAGTGTGTTTTTGCGTTTGTAGGACCACATAAAATGGAATATTTCGGTGCAAACATTTAATTCTTAATTAAATTTGTACGATAGGTTTGGATTTAGCTAGGGTTTGAAAGAAGTGAAAAATGTCCGTAACATAGTTGTTTGGATTAGAGCGTTCCCCCCATAGCTGGCACGAACTATGTATTCTATCTCAAGAATGGTCTCGCCGCATTCTTTCACCGTGCTTGGGCCGTCTTTAATTTTGCCCTCTTGTTCCGCTTGGAACAGGGATCGTCCTAGAAGAGATAGCATGTAATTCCATTTGGGTTGTTCCATCATCAAGAGATCGTTTTGGGATCCCTTGTGGTAGGGTCCGATGGAGACAACCTGCGGAACGTATGCGTCCTTGTTTGGCTTTCTAAGCTTGTCTGGAACCTTGGAGATGCTACATGCCTCAACTTCTCCGTGTCTTACCGTACCCAGCAACACTTGAATAGGAAAGATCCAACTGGTGGGGCCAACGTTGAGGTCTCTTCCTGAAGCCATATCTCACCTATTAGGCGAACGAAGAATTCACAGAACAAGCTCCAGCAAGTGGTTGTTCTTGTTTTCAGTTTTGATATTATTTAGGTTGAGATTGAGAAAGACTCGGGACAACACTGATCCAAATATATAGTTCAGTGAGTTGAAAAGCTGAAAAAGATTAAGATTTAGGAGAGCAACGAGTATGAGTAGGTATGATTAATAAATTACGCTACTGTAGTATATTGTTATTTCAGTAAATTTTTAATGAGGTACACACTCAAGTGTTTATCTATCTAGGTTGGTCGGCTATTGTCTCTAATAAAATTGGTAGCATTAATGTTTGGTCAATGCAAATGGATTAGAAAATAAATCCTATTATCTGTAACACAACAAAAGATGGATATGCTAATGGTGAGATATTTTATTCTCATATTGTTGACGACATTAAAGGGGTGTTCGAACAAAATGAAATGCGTAAATTAAAAAAAGAATTATGAAAATTTAAGAAGAGATGTAAGAAATATTATTAATAAATTAAATATGTTCACATTATATAACTAAACAATTTCAAGTTCAATAAAATAATTAATACATAATTGTACTCAATTTATTATGAATTAAGTATAGAGGTAACTATTCGTTGGAAGACAGAGTAATTAAATTTATCGTACAAGAAATGAAAGAAGGTAGGGTCGTGTGGTGTGAATGATTCATTATTTATTGTGATTGGTTTATAAAGTTGTTTTGGTAATCAATATTCTTCAAGGGAGTTGGTCCTCCCTTCACATTTGCATTGTATTATAATATCAACGTAGACTTAGAGTTTACTTTCAGCGTTTTCACCTATATTAAATTCTTCATAAATCAAACAAGTTAAAGCTAACAAAAAGAATTTGTCTAAACATTAACAACCAAATTTAATTATTTTATGTTGCTAAGAAACAAAGTCTATCCTTTTATATTATTAATCATGAACGCTTACCTCAAAAACTGTCATTATTAGAGATGTTCATTGTTGTCGTGTGAACACGATGAGCGACTTGACTTTTCTAGTGTGAATTCGCATCCAGTAATCAACGTTCTCTTTTCTCGCATCCACGCATGATTTACCCATCCACGAGCCTCACATATCTCTCGAGACCACAACTCATTTTATCTCAGCTTCTCGCCAATCCTTCAACACCAAAACGTCATTCTCTCTCGAGATTTCCTTCTCCTTGAATCATAGTTTCATTCGCGTCATCTTCTCGAGACCTAATCCCCTTGCGCAACTAATCTCCTTGCGTCATTAAACAGTAAACATCTTCCTTATTTTTTCCTTAGCTTCTCTGATTCATCATCTACACGAACAATATAACTATTTACATTAGGTTTTACACCGAATCCACAGATTGATTTCACTTTTTTTCGCATTCCTTCACTGATTAATCTCCTTTTCCACCGATTAATCGGTTCACCTAGGGTTTCCATCCCAAACCACCAAACCTATCAATTCAACCGAACAAACTCTGAACCTAAGGTTTCACATGAGGTTCTTCACCGATTTCGCTCATGTTTCGTCTTTCATCATTGTCAACAACATTTTCTGTTGCTTCATTTGTCGTCACCATGGGTTAGCTACAGATTCCATAGATTCATCAACGTCCCACCATGACCTGGGTGTCATCAACTTGTGATCCATTTAAAGCCATTGGAGCTATTTCATTTTCTTGAAACCTATTAAATGTTTTCTTTAATTTACATATAGGTGATATGCACTAAGATACCTTCGTTGTCCAGGTATATGATTTTCCTTCCATGCTATAGTTGATTGTGACACGTGTCTTCTTCAAATATAGGACGTGTTTTGTGACTCTTAGAACTATAGCGACTTACGTTACCAAAAGTTGTAAAGTTATTGATTATACAAAATAACATGACATCCAACTTGAAGAAATCACTAGTGTATCCATTAAACAGATCAACACCTTACTCCCATAACATCTTCAAATTTTCAACTAATGGTGTTAAATAAAAATCAATTTTGTTTCCTGATTGTTTTGGACCCGAAATCATCAAGGATAACATCACATATTTGTGTTTCTACTAAGGTAAATTGTAAATCACTAACATCACAAGCCATGAGCTATGTTTACTACTCAAGTTGTCGTATGGGTTCATTCCATCTATAATGATGTGATCATAGATAGCGCAAGGATAACGATATTAAAAGAGTGAAAAGAAGCATAAAAAGACGAAATAGCTTTTATGGCTTCTATTTTGGCTTTTAGTAGCATAGGTTTTTCATAGGCTTGTATTTTTCCTTCCTAGTTTATTTCTCTTAGTTTTGTTGTAGAGAAGCTTATATATCCTTCTTTTCTTTAAAGTAAAAGCAATGTGGAATTTCGCATAGTTTGAAGTAGAGTTGTCAAAACGGGACACTTGACCTGACCCGGCCCGACCCACCACGGGTTGGTCACTCAGTGAGTCAACCCAACCCGGCTCATTTATTAGCGAGGCAGAAAAATTCGAACCCGACCCGACCTACCACGGGTTGGCTCATTGGCTCACTGGCTCACTTAATTACAATTTTTTTTAAAATAAAAAAAATTACAAATTTTTTATAATTGAAATGTATACAAAATCCACTCCCAACATGGATATTTAATTAATTTTGAAAATAGAGAACTTAAATAATTTTTTCAGTAAAAAAAATAAAAAAAATATTTTTTACAAAATTAAAATTAAATTTTAATAAAATAAAATTAGGTATGTGGGTTGGTGGGCCAACCCGGCCCACCACGGGTTCAACCCGCATGAGCCGGGTTTAAATTAGCCAGGTTTAAATCTGACCCACATAAAAAAATACAATTTTTTTGAACCCAACCTAGCCCGAACCTGTGGTGGGCTTTGTTGCCCCGCGGGTTGTGACCCATTTTGACGGCTTTAGTTTGAACTTAAAAGAAAGAAGAATAAATAAGTCTCTTCTACTTTTTAGTTGCTTGTAATGTAAGTTATCTTATATATAGTTTTAGTTTTGATCTTTAGACTACTTAGGTAGCTTATATACCCTAAGGAGGTTTTATAACTAAGAGATGTCGAACTTAAAATAGTCTTGAGAGCTGTTGTCCAGACTTGTAGGCCTCGAAGTCCTACATCTTTTAGTTTTCTCCACCTACTTCATCTCTATTGATAGGGGAACACAATGTTAGTTAAACTCACTCCCTGATGTGTGTTTTTGATGATGACAACACAGTTAATAGAAACACATGTGTATGTACTGTGTGACAATGTTATATATGCTTATGCTTACTGTGATATTTACACATGCATATAGTGATTGTTACATTTGATATATTGTGTTGATTAATGCATACGACTGTGTTTATATAGTGATCATATCTGTGTATGCTTATATGTTTTGACAAAGGAAAAACCACATGCACCAAACATATCTACATGACTTAATCGATTACAATGTTGTGTTAATCAATTATGGTCATCAGACAACTTTAGCTTTTAAATTGTGGCAAAATAACAAGTTTTGAATCAATTACATTAGTTGCTAAATCGATTAAAACTAATGTGTTTGTAGAGAAATATTTTTCAAGTGTGCTGTGATGGTTTTTGAGAAGAAAAGTTTTAAAAAATAAGTTAAGTGTTAAAGCTTAATTGATTACATGGATAATGTATTTAATTAAGTCTGTTAAAGATTTAAAAACTGTTTCATTGCTTATCATAACTATTTTAACGGTCATATTTTTTAATATGTTGAACAAGCATTAAATGCAAATCGATTACATTATTGAGCATTCAATTAATTGCTTTGACTGTTATCAATTTGTTATATGTGTTAAATGTAATCGATTAGATTAATAACATACGATTAAAATGCGTCAGTTTTGTGTTACACTATATATAGACGCATGGTTTGAAATCCTGAAAGACAATTGTGATTAACATTTTCATATCTGATTTAGATTGAGCTGTGATGTTTTACAATGTTGATAAAATGCTCCAAGAAATAAGAATTGTCGTGGTGTACAAGTCTTGAAGGTTTCTTTAGAAGCAAAATTGTTTGATTTGAAGAAGTTTGATCTTACTGCAAAACAAAGGTGCTTACTGCTTGATCAAGAGTTTCACAAATGCTGAGTATTGCTGGTTTCCTTGTGGTATTGACAGGAAGAAGAACGTGTGGTTCTTGACTTTGAGAAGGTTCTCAAAGGAGTGATTGAAGGAGAGGATTGTTCTTGCTGCAAGTCTATTTTGTATTTGCCTATATTAGATTAGTGAGTTAGAGAGGTGATTTACATTTTGACATTGTGGTCGTTGTAAAGTTCTTGTAGTAAAAGCTCATATCTTTATAGTGCATTGGCTTCGAGTCTCGGGTTGAGTGGAAGGACACTGGATGTAGGCAGTACTGGCCGGACCAGTATAAAAACCAGATTTTGAATTTTCTTCTCCTTATCTCTCTGCATTTAATCAATTATATTTTGTTCTTATTCGAATATGCATACTGTTACATTGCATATATTGCTACTTTCGATTCAAGAAAAGTTTAAAGACTTATAGTATTTGCGAAAAAGATTTCAAAAGCGATCACTTTTATAAAACACAACTTCACCCCCTCTTGGTGCTCAGAAACAAAGCACATCTTATCTAACAATCTTCTAGTGCTATATAAGCAACCTAAGGTCTCCTTTGTACACACACCTTCAAATTTGAATATAAAGAGTGTTTTGCATTCAATTGCATTATTTCTTTGAGATAGAATTTTGTCTCTTAGCCTATATTTAGGTGTTATCTTGTGAAGAACAAGTGGCGATCCTCCTTGGCATTTATCTTGGATCATTTCAAGTGGCATGCCTTCAAATTCATAAGTTTCCTCTCAGTTCTCTCTTTCATTTTTAGTCTTTGAATTCCATTTCTTAATTTTTCTTGTTTAGTTCTTATTTGTATTTCTATCTAGGCATGTTATTCCATATCATATAGCAAGTCCAAACATAATGTTCCTTGAATCAATAGAGAAATTAGGGAACATGGAATCAATATTCGTCCATTGTAAACTGTTTGTCGGGTGCCTCAAATTCCCATCTTTTACACTATCGTTTACATTTAATGTCATGCGTTTTGCATGATTTTCGTTACTAAATAAGCGTTTCAACCGTGGAACAAGAGGAAGATACCACAATACTTTTGCATGAGGACCCTTACTATAAAATTCAGACTCACCCTCTTTATGTTTGTATCATGATACCCGACATTGTAACTTGACAAACTTGCTCTTGTGCAAGACACAATCTTTTAGGTGTACATGAATTTTTTGATGCCCATGGGACATAGTATCTTATTTGCATCATAATTTTGTGTTTATAGTTTGTTACCATCGACAAGCATGCTACTTAACAACTCAAGCAATTTTATCAAACTTTTATCAGTCAACCTATTTCTTTCCTTAACATTGAACAATTTTACTACTGCTGACAAGCAAGTATAATTAGTGCATTCTGGATACAATGGTTTTTCTACATCATTGCATAAGTTGTCATACACATGAGCACGTTGCAATGAATCATATCCAACATCATGTATCATGTCTTCTAATAGATCAGTCATCTCTAAATCATCTTCTTCTATTTCTACTTGAAACTCCTCTACACTTGGCATTTTTATTAATTTACCATGCCATATCCACTTTGTGTAGCTCTTTATTAATCCATCACAAACATGCTCCCGAATAACTTCAATTGTTAGTTTTCGCTCATTTAAACAATTAACATCGGGCAATAGAATCTTTTGTTATTGTTCGAAACATTCATCTTTACAAAGTTAAGAAATTGTTCTACTCCACTGTCATATTCATTTGTTGTGTGTATAAAATTTACTCAACTTCGATCGATTGTTATCTATAAAAAACCAGTACCTATTCTTTTAGGTAGAGCTAAGAAACAGTTAAACACGCAATCAAGGGTGTCCAATCTGTTGGACAACCTATCTAGTTTGATCATAACAGATTATGGTTTCATATATAAAAAGAATGAGTTCACTCATTCATATACTTAAGATCATAAACTCATTAGAGTTTAGCAGTTAACACGAAATCATATCAAATCATTCATATAATGCATGTGAGATATGAAACTGATCCTATAAAACACACATCATCCAAGATCTATTCACAAACTAAATTATTTTCTTTAGTGCTTTTAGTTTCTCATTATAAGCATAGAGGAAAAAGGCTACAAGCTCAGTGGCTGGTTGGAAGCCTAAGGCTCAACATGAACAATGATCACAGTGGTACTAAGCACAACATAGTTTGCCCAGAACTTGTGTGTTGCCTCCAAGAAGCCAGTAACATAAGACACTTGTCAAAGATAGACCCAACATACATGGCGAAGGATAAGCAAAGAGGAAGGATATCTTCTTTTCAAATGGACCCTTTGACTCACACATTAATAATCTATTTCTAAATGTTTGCTAAAACTCTTAATTTTTCAATGTCTACGGTGAAGATCGAAACTTCTATATCCAAAAGTCCAACACACAGACATAGATTTTAGATTCAGGAGTACATTCATAATTCATCAACAATAGAAAAATGTAGACATTAGATTGAAATACTAAACATTTTTAAAGAAGAGAATGCAGAGGAGGTGGAGGTTATGGAAACTAAGAGGACGAGAGAAGGCGAAGACGACAACGTCGGATGTAGAACAACAACAACACCACAACACACGATGCAACGACGATGACATAACACGACGAGAATGACAAGGAACTTGGTGCAACGACGAGAACGAGGAGCGCAAAGTGAGGAGAAGGAAAAACGAGGACGTGAACTCATTGGGGAAAGCAAAACGAGGAAAGCAAATTAATGAATGCAGATACAAATGATGTGAGGCGCGATAGCTTTGCAAAATAATTAAATGTTCTATACCAGTTAAAGTGACAAACTGGTATAAAAACTCACTTTCTATGTCAGTTTCTAGATCTAATTAATATAGAAAAGTTTTGTAATTTATTACAATTTTGTCATCGTGCCACTTTCTATATTGGTTATAGGTCCAACCGGTATAGAACAACTTTGTGTTTTATTATAGATTTGCCACCATTTCACCTTTTATACGCGTTGGAACTAGAACTAGTATAAAAAGTCTTACAATATTTACAATTATGTCACCACGCCACATTTTATACCAATTGGGTTATAACTAGTATAAAAAATCGCTATAGAAAGTGGTCTTTCCACTAGTGCATAAAGCTTACATTCTTAGTTTAGTCACTACAAAGTCTTCAATTCAATTAATTACTTAATCTATAAAAACATTTATCATTAGGCAATTCAGCCTATATTATTTATAGATTATTTATGAACATTTTTTCATTTCAACTACACAAATCACATTTTAGAACATCTAAAGAAACATTTATACAGTTATGTAACATCATCAAAACTCAATTCACACATTTAAATTGTCAAAGTCGTCTATTGAATTTCAATATACTGAACTCTCTCATTAGACTCTTTAACCTAAAGCCTCTAGTACATATATGAAATCTCTCAATAGGCTATTTTAACTAAAGCGTTTAGCACATAAGCTCTATATAGAGCCATTACCATGTAATATTAGATGTAAAAAAAATATTTTAGTGCATAATTTCATTCAAAGTTTTTATCTGATTGTGACAAATCTCAATTAAAACAATGAATTTTAAGACAAAGTAAATGCTGTAAAAGTGCATAAAAATCCAGTCATCACTATGAAACATCTAATAAAAAAAAGATAACATTTTAATTTTGTAGTTTATGTATTGAAATAAAAATATAATATCATTAGTATTAGATAGGTGTTTATTAGAGAATGGAGTGTTTCTTCCATCAGTAGTGTAATTGATAAACCTGGTCAATATATTATGGTCATAGAAGAGTGCATACATCATGAGTGAATTATGATTGTGTTGTAAGGAAGAGTAATATATTAAATATTTTAAGAAACCTAATCTGCTGAACAAATTGAATGAGTCATGACAATGGAGGGGAAGTTGAAATAATAAGAGTGGTATAAGTGAAAGTTTTAATTCCTGCAAATGGTTCAGTTGTTTATTAATGAGGATTGAATTCAACTTGCTGGTAGGTGGGGGGTAATGGAGAACACTTAACAGCTGGCTTTCACATTGCCAATTTGAAAAAGTTTCAAATGATAGATTAGTTGTCAAACCTAGCAACAACATTGCTGTATATATAAAACTCCTAAGGGTCAAATAAAATCTAAGCAAGGAATTTCCATGGCCAACAATGGAGTCAGGAAGACTAGCGCGGGTGTCCCAATCCTCTCTAAGATCCCTCGCAGAGCTCCAAGAAAGACAGACTTGGGTTTCGAAATCATTGTTAAGCAAAGTCTGACTTCTCGAAAAGCGCAAGTGCAGAAGGAGACCACTGTTCAGGACAAACCGGCTTCTCAACCAAAGAAAAAACAAGTGCAGAAGGAGATCGTTGTTAATGAAAAACTGGCTTCTCAACCAAAGAAAAATCAAGTGCAGATGGAGACTGTTGTTAATGAAAAATTGGCTTCTCAACCAAAGAAAAAGCAAGTGCAGAAGGAAACCGTTGTTGATGAAAAACTGGCTTCTCAACCAAAGAAAAAGCAAGTGCAGAAGGAGACCGTTGTTAATGAAAAATTGGCTTCTCAACCAAAGAAAAAGCAAGTGCAGAAGGAAACCTTTGTTAATCAAAAACGGGCTTCTCAACTAAAGAAAGAGCAAGTGCAGAAGGAAACCGTTGTTATTGAAAAACTGGCTTCTCAATCAATCTCTTCTGCAGTTGTTTTGGTTATGGACGTCGGTCATTGGAATTCTTAAGGTTCGATTTCAAGCCGGGTTTCCCCCAAGAAGACCGTCATCGTTAATGAAAAAGTCAAAACCTCTTCCAGAAAGAGTACAAAAATTAGACAGAAAAGGTAGATTTCATCTTAAGTGTACTCTCTTTCATATTGGTTTATGAGTCACAAAATTGATCTGTTTCAGGCTATGATTCTCCTTTGTAATTTCCAATAAATTTTAACTGTCAGAAGTTGATTAGTGTGTTTTTGCGTTTGTAGCAGCACGGAATATGTTGTATTACCTTGATTTATCAATGCAATAATTGTGAGGTAAAATAGTCCATAACAAATTGGCCCCTAAGGGATGCTTTTAGGGGTTGTTAGTCCATAATATTTGTATAATCGGTGTTTCAAATATTGGATCTGAATAGTTCATTCATCAGTCTTTAAAACATATCAGCAGCCTGTGATGTTTCTTAAATACATTGCTATCAGCCGTCTATATATATATATATATATGATATCCTTCCAATTTCTTTTAAACCAAATAACAAAGTTGTGCAAAACTTTTACTGCAGAACCATAGTAGGTGAAACTAGTTTTAGAATTTTACTTTTTCATAAACCAAAAATTGAATTGGGATTAACATATTTCTAATTTGTAATTGAATTTAAAATTTCTTTTCTAGTATTTTTCTTGTAATTTCTAAGTGATAGAAGTGAAGAGGACCACATAAAATGGAATATTTTGGTGCAAACATTTAATTCTTAATTAAATTTGTACGATAGGTTTGCATTCAGCTAGGGTTTCAAAGAACAGGAAAATGTCCGTAACAAAGTTGTTTGGATTAGAATATATATATATATATATATATATATATATATATATATATATATATATATATATATATATATATATATATATATATATATATATTAACATTCTAATTAAGTAATATTACTTTACTAATTATTAAAATATTACGAATTAAGACTTATAAGTATATAATATGCCCTTACGGTTCCATAAGAAATAATAATATTAAATCTTTTAAATATATATAAAAACTTTATAAATTAGGAGTATAAGATCCTTGTTGGAAATAGTTAGAGGAGAAGTGGTTGCAACAAGAGTAAAAGAAATGCATGATCACGCTGGTTAGATGTTTTGAATGTGGTTAGACTAGTCTAGCATTAGATGATTTAGTGTTAGATTTTAGACGAGTAGACTGTCAGACGTTGTATGAGTGATAAGTTGTACGAGAGTTGCATGCATTATGGTCTATGTGAATGGATGATGACAACTAGATGTGGCTGAGTGAAAATGAGATAGCATTGTTATGGATTTGCTATCCATTTGCCACAATTAGTAACGGGTCATCATGCAGTTTGAGTGATTGTGGACAAGCTCGCGAAGAGTGATCATTTCATACCTGTTAACCTTAAGATATATATGTCTATATTGATACAATTATACATTAAGGAAATAGTGAGGCTACGAGGAGGAGTGTGATGGCATGGTAAATTAATAAAAATGCCAAGTGTAGAGGAGTTTCAAGTAGAAATAGAAGAAGGTGATTTAAAGATGATTGATCTATTAGAAGACATGATACATCATGTTGGATATGATTCATTGTAATGTGTATGACAACTTATGCAATGATGTAGAAAAATCATTGTATCCAGAATGCACTAATAATACTTAATTGTCAGCGGTAGTAAAATTGTTCAATGTAAAGGTAAGAAATGGGTGGACTGATAAAAGTTTGATAGAATTGCTTGAGTTGTTAAGTGACATGCTTGTCAAAGGTAACATATTACCAACACACAATTATGATACGAATAAGATATTATGTCTCATAGGTATCAAAAAAATTCATGTACGCCTAAAAGATTGTGTCTTCCTCTTATTCCACGATTGAAACACTTGTTTAGTAACGAAAATGATACAAAACGCATGACATTGCATGCAGATGGTAGTGTAAAAGATAGGAATTTGAGGCACCCGACATATGGTTTGCAATGGATGAATATTGATTCCATGTTCCTTACTTTCTCTATTAATAATAATCAAGAGGACCAACAGAAGTTGGATCGGATATGTAATAACAATTTATAATATTGATTCCATGTTCCTACTTTCTCTATTAATAAAGGAATTGAAGCCCTTCAATTTATATCTCATTATTCTAAGATATTGATCAACAATCTCATTATTATGTCACTAAATCACTATATGGGAGTTTATAGGTGAACAGTGCACAAATTTCTTTAAAAATCGATACGTGAATGTGAAATAAAACATAGGAAAACATTAAATTGATCTTAGTTGTACAACTAATATTGTTTTTAAGGAAAGAGTAATTGCATATTGTACATTTGCTATTCTAGTATTTTAAATTTTGTAATCTATACTTGTAAATATGAAAGTCTATTGAAATATTTTTGTAAGTGATTTTTCTGAGAACAAAGTCACTCTAATCTCACTCCCGTATATTCGTGCTTATGTGGTCCTCATTTTATCTCGTTTGGTTTTGACAATGTATGTTGTCTTGTAGGTCTCAAAGTCCTACATCTTTACATTTTTTCCACCTACTTCATCTCCTAGTGCTATATAAGCAATCTAAGGTCTCTTTTTACACACACCTTCAAATTTGAATATAAATAGTGTTTTGCATTCAATTGCATTACTTCTTTGAGATAAAATTTTGTCTCTTAGCCTATATTTAGGTTTTATCTTGTGAAGAACAAGTGGCGATCCTCCTTGGCATTTATCTTGGACCATTTCAAGTGGCATGCCTTCAAATTCATAAGTTTCCTCTCAGTTCTCTCTTCCATTTTTAGTCTTTGAATTCCATTTCTTATTTTTTTTCTTGTTTAATTCTTAGTTGTATTTCTATCTAGGCATGTTGTTCCATATCATATAGCAAATCCAAACATAATGTTCCTTGAATCAATAGAGAAATTAGGGAACATGGAATCAATATTCGTCCATTGTAAACTGTTTGTCGGGTGCCTCAAATTCCCATCTTTTACACTATCGTTTACATGTAATGTCATGCGTTTTGCATGATTTTCGTTACTAAATAAGCGTTTCAACCGTGGAACAAGAGGAAGATACCACAATACTTTTGCGTGAGGACCCTTACTATAAAATTCAGACTCACCCTCTTTATGTTTGTATCATGATACCCGACATTGTAACTTGACAAACTTGCTCTTGTGCAAGACACAATCTTTTAGGTGTACATGAATTTTTTGATGCCCATGGGACATAGTATCTTATTTGCATCATAATTGTGTGTTGGTAATGCGTTATCTTCGACAAACATGCCACTTAACAACTCAAGCAATTATATCAAACTTTTATCAGTCCACCTATTTCTTGCCTTCACATTGAACAATTTTACTATCGCTGATAATCAAGTATAATTAATGCATTCTCGATACAATGGTTTTTCTACATCATTGCATAAGTTGTCATACACATCAGCGTTACAATGAATCATATCCAACATCATGTATTGTGTTTTCTAATAGACCAGTCATCTCTAAATCACATTCTTCAATTTCTAATTGAAACTCCTCTACCCTTGGCATTTTTATTAATTTACCATGTCATATCCACTTTGTGTAACTCTTTATTAATCCATCACAAACATGCTCTCTAATAACTTCAATTGTTAACTTTTGCTCATTCAAACAATTAACATTGGGCAATAGAATCTTTTGTTATTGTTCAAAACATTCATCTTTGCAAAGTCAAGAAATTGTTCTACTCCACTGTCATATTCGTTTGTTGCGTGTATAAAATTTAGCCAATTTCGATCCATTGTTATCTATAAAAACCAACACCTCTGCTTTTAGGTGGAGCTAAGAAATAGTTAAACACACAATCAAGGGTGTACAATCTATTGGATAACCTATCTGGTTTGATATGTAAAAACCAACACCTCTGCTTTTAGGTGGAGCTAAGAAACAGTTAAACACACAATCAAGGGTGTCCAATCTATTGGACAACCTATTTGGTTTGATCATAACAGATTATGGTTTCATATATAAAAAGAATGAGTTCACTTATTCATATACTTAAAATCATAAACTCAATATAGTTTAACACTTAACACAAAATCATAACAAATCATTCATATAATGCATGTGAGATATGAAATTGATCCTATAAAACACACATCACCTGAGCTCTATTCACAACTTAACAAACTAAATTATTTGCTTCAGTGCTTTCAGTTTCTCATTATAAGCATAGGGGAAAAAAGCTACAAGCTCAGTGGCTTGTTGGAAGCCGAAGGGTCAACATGAACAATGATGATAGTGGTACTAAGCACAACATAGTTTGCCAGAACTTGTGTGTTGCCTCCAAGAAGCCAATAACATAAGACACTTGTCAAACATAGAACCAACATACATGGAGGAGGTTAAGCAAAGAGGAAAGATCTCGTCTTGTCAAATGACCCTTTGACTCACACATTAATAATCTATTTCTAAATTGTTTGCTAAAACTCTTAATTTTTCAATGTCCACGATGAAGATTGAAACTTCTATAACCAAAAATCCAACACACACGCATAGATTTTAGATTTAGAAGTACATTTATCATTCATCTAACAACAGAAAAACATAGACATTAGATTGAAATACTAAACATTTTTAATGAAGAGAATGCAGAGGAGGTGGAGGTTAAGGAAACTACGAGGACGAGAGACGAGGACGAGAGAAGGAGAAGGCGATGACATTGGATATACAACAACAACAATACCACAACACACAATGGCTATAACGAAACAACAACATCAACACCATGTGACAATGGCGATGACCAACAACACCACAACGATAATGAGGAGAGCAATGAAGAACGACCAAGTTCATTTGGAGGATGTGTTATATATTTTCCCTTATTATTATTAAATTTCATTTTCTTTATCATCTTATGTTAGATCCAAATGAAAAAGAAAATCAGAAATATTCAAGATCTCTTCAATTTCATCATCTTCACTAACTTCTCTAATTTCATTATCTGCAGATGTTGAATCATCATCTCTTAAAAAACTTTCAGGCCAATGACCAATTTCTTCTGATGTCATTATGCTTATGAAAAATTAGATAAAATTAGATAAGATAGAAATTATAAAATAAAAACTCATTATAAAATCATTTTTTGTAAATTGTTTAACAATGAGTGTTTCTGATTTTTTTTTCAGACCAATTACCAATTCTTTTGATGTCATTATGCTTATGAAAATTAGATAAAATTAGATAAGACAAAAATTATAAAATGAAAACTCATTATAAAATCAGTTTTTTGTAAATTGTTTAACAATGAGTGTTTCTGATTATTTCCAGACCAATTACCAATTCCTTTGATGTCATTATGCTTGTGAAAATTAGATAAAATTATATAAGACAAAAATTATAAAATGAAAACTCATTATAAAATAATTTATTGTAAGAAATTGTTTAATAACAAGTGTTTCTGATTTTTCCAAACGAGAATTCTTTCATGTGTCATTATGCTTGTGAAAATTAGATAAAATTAGATAAGACAAAAATTATAAAATGAAAACTCATTATAAAATCATTTTTTTGTAAGAAATTGTTTAATAACAAGTGTTTCTGATTTTTTTCCAGACGAGAATTCTTTCATGTGTCATTATGCTTGTGAAAATTAGATAAAATTAGATAAGACAAAAATTATAAAATGAAAACTCATTATAAAATCATTTTTTTGTAAGAATTTCTTTAACTGTGTGTTTCTGATTTTTTTTTCAATTGGAACTATAGTAGAGATTACAGAAAAAAAGTTTGAGTGGAAGAGATGAAAGAGAAAGGGTTGAGAGGAATGAGAGAGGTGAGTAAGGGTTTGAGGGTTTCTTTTTTTAGTTTGAGAATAAAAATTATTAAAATACCCTAGACCTTAAAACTTAGAATCCATTATATAAGGATATTTTTGTCTACTAAAACCCGGTACACATTGTTAAAACGTACCAACTGAACGCGTGTTAACAAACCCTAAACCATATATATATGGTCTTAACGTGCGTACGCTTGTTTTTGAGTTGGTACATTTTAACAATGTGTACCGGGTTTTAGTAGACAAAAATATCCTTATATATTATGGATTCTAAGTTTTAAAGTCAAGGGTATTTATAATTTTCATTCTCAAAACTAAAAAAAAAAACAAGAAACTCCAAAACCCTTACTCACCTCCTTCATTCCTCTCAATCATATCTCACTCCAACGTTTTCTCTATCATCTTTATGGTAGATCCAACTGAAAAAAAAAAAATCAGAAATCCTCAAGATCTCTTCAATTTCATCATCTTCACTAACCTCTCTAATTTCATCATCTCCAGATGTTGAATCATCATCTCTTAAAAAACCTTCAGGCCAATTATCAATTCCTTCTAATGTCATTATGCTTGTGAAAATTAGATAAAATTAGATAAGACAAAAATTATAAAATGAAAACTCATTATAAAATCATTTTTTGTAAATTGTTTAACAATGTGTGTTTCTGATTTTTTCTAGACCAATTGCCAATTCCTTTAATATCATTATGCTTGTGAAAATTAGATAAAATTATATAAAACAAAAATTATAAAATGAAAACTTATTATAAAATAATTTCTCTTAATAAATTGTTTAATAACAAGTGTTTCTGATTTTTTTTCCAGATGAATTATCAATTCCTTCATATATCATTATACATGTGAAAATTAGATAAAACAAAAATTATAAAATGAAAACTCATTATAAAATCATTTTTTTTAAGAAATTGTTTAACCGTCAGTGTTTATGATTATTTTCAATTGGGGCTACAGTAGAGATGACAGAGTGTGGAAGAGATGAAAGATAAAAGTTTGAGAGGAATGAAAGAGATGAGTAAGGGTTTGGGTTTTTTTTAGTTTGAAAATTATTAAAATATTTTTTACCTTAAAACTTAGAATTCATTATATATAAGGATATTTTTGTCTACTAAAACCCGATACACATTAAAATATATATGTATATATGTATATATATATATATATGTATATATATAGATATATATATATGTATATATATATATATATACATATATATATATATATATACATATATATCTATATATATACATATATATATGTATACATATATATCTATATATATACATATATATATATATATGTATATATGTATATGTATATATATATATATATATATATATATATATGTATATATATATATATATATGTATATATATATATATATATATATATATATATATATATGTATATATATATATATATATATATATATATATATATATATATATATATATATATATATATATATATATATATCCTTCCAATTTCTTTTAAACCAAATCAGGTTTAAATCCTTTTTTGGTCCCTGAGTTAAAAGCTGTGTTCAGTTTAGTCTTCCCTTTAAAAATGTAAACCTTTGATCCCTATGATGTGCAAAATGTATTAAATCAGTCCTATCCGTTAACCGTTTTTTATTAATTTCCTTTATTTGTCTCATTACTAACTCTCATGCTTCAGGGGTTGTTGATGTTGCAGTCTTCCATAGTAATTGTCTCAGGTTTATGTCAACAAATTTCTTTCTAAAATTTAAAAAATAGAACTGATTTGATACATTTTGCACATCATAGAGACCAAAGATTTACATTTTGATTAACTTCTTGTACCTATTTTATTTCTGTGGTAATGTTCTCTCGTAAAATTTTCATATTGAAATATTAATTCTTTCTAGAAACTGACCCTTAAATTTTTATAGGAATCCAAATTTATATTAATTTCCGGGATTTAATTACATTCTTAATCCTTAAATTTTCAAATATTTTTATTTTGATTTTTAAATTTGAATTGTTTAGTCTATAAAATTTAAACAAAATGATTATGTTCCTTTCCACGTAGTCAAATAAATTTATGTGTAAAATTTTAAGAGTCGATATTATTGATAAACACGTACCGTGGAGTAAGGTTCACAAGAGGATTTTGGGCTTGGGGTGAACAACCTTGAAAGAGCTTTCATAATACAGTTAAAGTTGAAACAGAAAGTAATTCACTAAATTAAACTAGAAAGAGAGCGTGAAGAAAGTAACCCAAATGCATATGCTATATTCAGAAGTTTAAAATCTAAGAAATTTTATAGTAATTGGAAAATGTCTTAGATTTTATGTTTTAAATAAAATTTTGAGCTGCAACAAAAATATTAGTTTTATCTAATAAAAAATATTAAAATAAGAGTTTTCTTATTAAACTTTTACAATTTACAACAATCATCTAAAAATTATGTATGGTGGAAATGAAGAGAAATTCCATTCTTAGATATTTCTTGCTTTGAAAATGACTTCACTTCGTTACAAGCAAATGAAACGCATTCCCACCCTTTTAACAGGAATATGATAACAACGTTTATTTTATCAACTTTTTAATTATATATTATGCATTATTATTTTATTAGTTCATATATTTAAAATCGATAATTACATGAAAAAATTATAAAAAAAAATGTTAAAAATCGTTTTTATTAACAGAACATTAGATACAGTGGGTTAAAAATGACTCGGTAAAAAGGAAATGAAACAACTTTCCACCCAGTGATAGAACATTTACTTACGGTGGGGCGCTGAAAAAGCAGTCTGGAGGGCGGTGAGAATAAGCCCCGCCGCAGCAGCAAGCACTGCAATTAGTTTCCACCTCGTAGGGATATAATCACGTCTAAGCACCCGAAACGAGTGCGTCCAATTGTAACAAAATGAAGCTAGATTCCCCCTGAAAATGTGCCACGTGATTTTACATGTTCCTGTGGCAGAAAGTGTGCTTTGGTATGAATTCAAATTCAGAATCACCTCACTAATCCAAGGATCTGTGTCAGTTTCCTCCAGATCCGATTCAGAAATTCCCTCTGTCATCTTACGGAACAGATCAACCAGATCTTCGTCGCTCTTCACTCTTTTGCCCTCCTTGTCCGCCGCTACCGATATTACTTGGCTCTCCAGGAGCACTCTAACGTCGTGGACGGAACAAATCAAACTCTTGAAGAACCAAGCATAACAAAGAAAGTGAAACCTTATTCCGGATTCATTCATGACGTCAGAAATACCTCTTTCGCCGTTCTGTTTTTCCACCTTATTTTTGTTCACCTCCCAAGCAATGAAATTCCGCCATTTTGCTTCCGTGGTTTCAGTAATTCGTAGCTGCGGAATTTCTAGCTTCCCATCGCTGAATTTTACCCTCAAGTCAAACCTGCTCATGGCTGCTACACTTGAATCCCTGCGCTGTTCGTTAATTGTACCTTCAATTTTAACTCCAACTGCTTGGAGCCTGGTAGCACAGCGATCTAGTTTCACTTTTCTGCTCTTATCTTCTCCACTGTCTATCTGGATCGTCAAATCCTTCTTCACTCTATCCTTCTCCTTTTCCTTATCTATGGAAGCGTGAACAAGTTCAAGGAAATGAAAAACCTTTAACTCGTGGGAGGTGGAATCCAGGGTAACGTAATTGTAGCCCAAGATAGAAAGCGCATGCTCTTGTATCAATCTCTTACCATCTTTGTCTGTAAAAACTTTGGGAAAAAGTACCTGGGACAACCTGTAGAGAACAACAAGGGGGATTTGGTTTTCAAGCATGGTTAAATCGGATAACACCTTTTCCCATAGTACAACACTGGCTCCAGGACTAGGATTGGAGAGGTTGCTCTGTATTCGGTTGTCTGGTTCCTTTGATGCACTGATGAGAAGCTCTAGCAGAAAGCAGCCGTCCAATACCATAATTTTTGCGAGTTTGCTGCTGTTGAACCCAAGGTCATCAACACTGTAGCTTGCACGAACAACTTCATCTAATTTCAACATAGATCTGCCACAATCTTTCAAAGCATCCCGTGGATCTCTTTCGGATCGAGAAAGGAGATGCATCAAGCAGCGCCATTTGATCTTTTCCATGTGTTGAAGCTCCATTATTTTTCCCTGGTGAAGGGGTCCTATGGAGACCACATGCGGCATGTAAGCTTCCATTTTCGATTTTCGAAGTTGGTTTGAAACAAGGTAAATGCTACATGTTTCCACGTTTTCGTTATCCACACAACCCAGCATCGTTGACATAGAATCAGCCCATTCGTCCAAAATGGTATGCTTGTGACCGGCTTCTCTATCCATTATCGAGCCCAATTCTCTATCTTGATCGATGCTTAGAGGAGGGATGTAGACCAAGTAGATAAGTCCTTAAATCTAGTCATTTATATATTTCAAATATCTAGTTTTAGGAGATTAAACGCTCTTTATTTGGTTTGAAGTGTTGACTAAAAAGTAAATTTTGAAATCTTTAAGCGGTCCCACATATTTCCTTTAGAAAAATGGTACACTCCTAATAGAATAAGATGAAGCGTCCCGATATTTTGACACCATCAATTTGACATTACTTTGACACTGCCACGTGTCGGCGTGTAATTGGTTGAAAATTAATTAATTTTTTTTTGGAAAAATGACGTCACAAGCTAGGGTCAGATTTGAAAATTTGATTTCCTTTTTTGTCCTTCAGCAGTTTCAGACCCCAATACGGTTTCTTCCTTTTCATTTCTCGTAACCTCACTTTCGTTGCCTCATTTTCGCCCACCTCTGACGACTCTATGTTGTTCGTTCTGGTCTTGGTGTGTTCGCCAACGTTGCCCTGCTCGCGATTGTTGTTCGTCGTTGTTGTTGGTATCTCATTTCTTCCATCTTGGTGGGTTGTTTGATCTCTTGGTTCAGAAATGGCGAGTTCTTCAACGAAGGTAAGCGTCATCATGCTTGGGCTATTTTTGATTTGTCCCATTTTTGTGAAGTTTGCACTAGTTTTTTTTTAGGGTTTTGAACATTTGTTGTTGATGCAGTTAACGGTTAGGCACTCATTTTCCACCAACTATATATCAACTTTGACCAAGGAATTGACAGAGGAGCAACGTTCATTGATTTGTGGGACTCCTTTTGGTTGGTTCCTAGAGGTGAGTCCTAAAGTTAGGATGGCTAGGAATATATTGAGTGAATTAGTTGTGAAGTGGGTTGACTGTAATGGTTGTTTTGTAATCAGGGATAAAGAAGTCCCTATGACTGAGAATGACTTTTGTTTAGGTCTGGGGTTGAGTACAAATGGTAAGGACTTGAACTTAAAAGAAATTATAAAACAAGTTCTTGTGTTAAATATGTTGGGAAAGACACAAAAAATTTGGATTTGGTTTATAAATGTATGATGAGGAAACGTAAGAAGAAGATTCCTTCTTCTGATTTTTGTAGTCTGTATATATGTGAGTTATTATTTCCTAATCGTACTAGAAGAGTGTTTCAAGTTTTGTATGAAATTGTTGATAATTTTAGTGGGTTGGGTAATTATTGTTGGGGTAGTTTAGTGTACCGTTACTTGGTACGTAGTGTGTGCAATGCTTCAGATGGATTGAAGAAAGGAAAAGGCACAAGCAATGTTTACATTGATGGATGCACTTTCATGCTGCAGGTAATATGAGTACATTCATTTATAATTGTGTTGTGAGTTGTGGATTGAATTTTCTTTTTCAGTACTGATTGTTATTATCAACTTTTTGTAGGTATGGTTTTGTGAGAAATTCTTAGCACCGAAAGGTGAAATACATAAATCTCCTAGAATTTTGCATTGAATGAATGTAAATTTGGGAGACAACATTGTCAAACAAGCTTTGGAGAGTGGTGAGGTATGATATTTACTGTATGACTGATTTATGTTATGATATAGGTGTTGGTGGTATGATATAGTATGTTGAATTTCAGGTTGATCATAACTTTGATGTGGGTGCAATGAATGATGAGATGAATGAGGAACCAATGCTCAAAACCAAAGTTGAGAAACCATCGTCAGGAAAACAAAAATTGAAACGAAAGCTGAAAGAAAGTGTTATGCATACGATGGAACATCAGAAAAATCTAGTGGCGGAGCTTAAAACGGAGGTTCTTAAGTTGGAGAAGGAGGTTGCTTACGAGAAAGCTATACGAACAAGACCACAGGAAGGTGGGCAGAGTGTGCCCCGTGAAGATTGTTCGTTCTCCCCGGGAGGCATGTCCAGTGGTCCAAGTCCAATGAAGAGTGATCCAAGTCCAACGAAGAGTGATCCAAGTCCAATGAAGATTGATACAGGTCGATTGAAGACATTTGTAAGGAAGGGGTCGCGAAAGCGGATCAAGAGCAAGGCTCTTAAAACCCCTTTTACTAGAACTTTAACCATAAAACACGAGTGACAGTTTAATCATTGTTTAGACATTTTGTCTTTTACTTAGTGGTTGTAATTTATTTTGAGTAATGGTTTATTGTGGACAGATATGTTATGTTATTTGAATTGTAATGTTATTGGTGGGAGATGTTTCCTTGCACTACGATTGTTTGATATTGTATTATAGTTATATGAATGAGTCATATGAATAGGTCACATTATTGAAATTTGGAAATAAAGTTCCTTTATAAATATTTGACTTGAAAGAATTACTTTAGTGAAACGTGTAATGTGGATCATTCCCGTCATCCCTAAACATTAACTTTAAGTGTAAAGTGACCTTACGAACCAAAACCATTAACATGCAGTGGAACTCATGCGAAATAATCAAACATAATATAAGTGGTCCTCTGTGTTATGAAACATGGTCCCCTGTGTTGGACTTTCTATACAGATTTCAGATTTTTCTCGCGTAAACGTTTACAATGGGCTGTAAACGTTTACCAAGCACTGTTTTCAAGCTTTAGTCAAATGTACCCCTATGGTGAGCTGAAATGGTTCACATGGAAGTATTCCTAGATGGTAGGGTGGCCTAAGTTGACGTGCAACACTGGTAACTCAGTCTACCATCTATTCCCAAAAAGATCCATTACAAGAAAAAAGGCAAATTGTCAAACATGTCTGAGTGGTCCTCTGTGTTATGAAACATGGTCCCATGTGTTGGACTTTCTGTACAGATTTCAAATTTCTCTCGCGTAAACGTTTACAATGGGCTGTAAACGTTTACCAAGCACTGTTTTCAAGCTTTAGTCAAATGTACCCCTATGGTGAGCTGAAATGGTTCACATGGAAGTATTCCTAGATGGTAGGGTGGCCTAAGTTGACGTGCAACACTGGTAACTCAGTCTACCATCTATTCCCAACAAGATCCATTACAAGAAAAAAGGCAAATTGTCAAACATGTGTGAGTGGTCCTCTGTGTTATGAAACATGGTCCCCTGTGTTGGACTTTCTGTACAGATTTCAGATTTCTCCCGCGTAAACGTTTACAATGGGCTGTAAACGTTTACCAAGCCCTGTTTTCAAGCTTTAGTGAAATGTACCCCTATGGTGAGCTGAAATGGTTCACATGGAAGTATTCCTAGATGGTAGGGTGGCCTAAGTTGACGGTCAACACTGGTAACTCAGTCTACCATCTATTCCCAACAAGATCCATTACAAGAAAAAGGCAAATTGTCAAACATGTCTGAGTGGTCCTCTGTGTTATGAAACATGGTCCCCTGTGTTGGACTTTCTGTACAGATTTCAGATTTCTCTCGCGTAAACGTTTACAATGGGCTGTAAACGTTTACCATGCCCTGTTTTCAAGCTTTAGTCAAATGTACCCCTATGGTGACCTGAAATGGTTCACATGGAAGTATTCCTAGATGGTAGGGTGGCCTAAGTTGACGTGCAACACTGGTAACTCAGTCTACCATCTATTCCCAACAAGATCCATTACAAGAAAAAAGGCAAATTGTCAAACATGTCTGAGTGGTCCTCTGTGTTATGAAACATGGTCCCCTGTGTTGGACTTTCTGTACAGATTTCAGATTTCTCTCGCGTAAACGTTTACAATGGGCTGTAAACGTTTACCATGCCCTGTTTTCAACCTTTAGTGAAATGTATCCAGTTTGGTTGTCGATGACGACTGTTTGTAATTTGGAAATGTTTGAAACCAAGTTAATTGAAGATAATGTAACCAATTGTTAATTACTTTTGTGAAACAAACAGTACACTTCATTATTATTTAAAAAGGGAAAGTACAACCGTTGAACCTAAAATAGAATTGTCTTTTGTCCTTCAAACCGAGATTTGGTTGTTGACAATACAACTACATCCATTAATGTGTACTTGAACTGTAATATCATGGCAATGGTCATCAACCTCGAAGACAAGAACATCTCCTTCCTTCAAGCCGTATGCAGTGCAAAGTTCTTTCCAACCTTGTCCAAACTTTGTTGAATTCCTAGTATGTGAAACCAAAACCTTGCACAAAATTGCATGATTCTGACCAAGAAGCTTAACCTCTTTGAAGCCTTTATTCCTAATTTCGGTCGCAAAAGTAGTTCGCAAGTCCTGCAGAATGATGACAATGGTAAGTTTCCTATTGGCAGCAAAAAGCTTTGAATTCTTTGGGCTTAGCTCATGATTGTGCTCTAAGTTAACTGTCCTTATTAACCACCTGTCATCCTTCTTTGAAATGGTGATGCCAGCAGGACATTGGTTAGTTTGTGTAGGAAGGGTTTTCAACTCTGGGTTTATGGATGACACGTATTTCCCTTCCCTAGAGCAAACTAATCTCAAATAATTCACATTGTTGTTGCTATCTTTTCTAGAATTTCTGGTCCTTACAGAAAAACCACATGTAATGGCATACTCTTTATAAAACTTCTTTGCTTCGTCCATGGAATGAAAACACATATGTAGTGATGGTTCAACCTCCACATTACTTTCGTTGGGGTCATCACAGTTAATATTACATTCGTTCAGTGGTCCACTATTGCTTCTAATGCTTCTACTGTTATCCATAAATGAAAACTATTTCCGCCCTGTTTGATGTGGTCACAATAATTTCGAATCATAAATATAAGTGCAGTGTTTCATTCAAACATTTTATAGATACATTTCTGGACAACAGAGTAAGTGTAAAGAGTAAGAACAAATTTTAGTTGAAGAAAATGAAAACACTTCACTTTGAAATTGAATGGTTAAATGTTCTTACCAACTGACGTCGTATTTATGGCTGGCTTTAATGAAGGATACACTTTCCTCACCAAACTGCAGTACGTTTTTAAGTGCAGTCTTCGTAAATGTTGTATTCAACAACCTCGAAACAATGCTTCTAAGGTAAGTGTTTAATGTGGAAGGTGGAAGGAAGAAGAAGTCAAGGTGACCAAGGTTAGGCCCCAACGATCAAAAAGGAAGTGTTACGGATGGAACAAGTTACCCCTGTTTACAAGCAATATTCAATGGGTTATGTCTGTCACACCTCTCATTAATTGCAAAATTCACTTTTTAAAACCCCACATTAAATGCATGTTCAATCAACCACCTAAAAGTTAAGGAAATAAATTTTCTCTTTCACCAAATGTGCAAAAAGGCAACAGGCTCTTCTCTCAATAAAGGTGATGTCATTAAATGGTTCACACATAAAGGTTAAATTTGTATATAATGATATCACTAATGAATAATAAAAAACATTAAAAAAAAATTAACCAAACTATCATAAGACTTCTATATATACTTCCGTCATGGCCATTAACATTCAAACAAATTCAACATATTTGTAAGCACATTCACTTGTACAGATTATTGATATTTTCTCCTTTGGTGTTTCCTAACACTTGTGTTGCTTTCAGTTTCCTTGCAGATTAAGGAACAGTTCAAATGGATGCATGGGAAGACCTTGTGTATGATGATGATGTTCTTGAATCATTTTTGAAAAAATGTGATTCATCAGCCGAAATCATACCTGGACCAACGGGTAATGTCCAAGCAGCTATGTTGAATAGAAAAAATGTTGAACAACCTAAATCAACACAAGAATTTGCTAATGTTGTTGCTGAGGCAACCTTTGAACGCGATTTCAATTCAAATGCTTGAAAATTGGCTGAAATGTTTATTCAACACCATGGTAGAACTTAACTTTATAACTTGTTTGTCGACAATTGTCTTTTCCAATTACAAGTTCATATATGTTCTTCACATGACATGAACAAATGCAGAACTAGTTACTGATGGAAAAATGGAGAACTTGAACTCCCTGACAGAGGCAAAATCAGCGTGGGTACTTCCATTCGTTGCTTGCCTATTGAAACAATGCAAACCTAATGGTTTCGGAGACATGCAATTGACAGTGAAGGTGTTTTTTGTTTTGAAGTTCAACAATTGTTGTCTATGTCAACTACTCATTCATTATATGTGATCAGGATCCTTCAGGGACAATGGAGGCTTTGTTGCATGAGAAGGTTCTTCAAGATCCTGAATATGGAAATCATATTGGTGTTGGCTCCGTCATGATACTCAACCTTGTAAGACATCATTCTAAAAAGAGCTTGAACTCAGTTTTAAAATGCAACCATTGATGTTTGTTATATTCATTTTTTTTGTCCACTAAGGTACCATCATTCAATGTGTTCCGAAGATGCTGCTACCTGAATATAGTGCATCACAACGTAGTGAAGGTGTTCCCTGCTGACATTGGTCCACCTACCATTGAACTTGTCAAACAAACACAAAAACCTATTATTCAACTACCTATGTGGGCAGAAAAGAACCATCATGTTATTGATATCATGAAGAAATTCATTCCACCATCATCTGACCAAGCATCATCCTCCAATGAACCTATCATGTCATCATCTGACCAAGCATCATCCTCTAATGAACCTATCATGTTATTAGACTAATTATGATAAATTATGTTAACTATTTTGTTACGTAGATGACATTTTAATTTCTATGGGCAACTTTTATTTTATATGGATTACTGTAACATGCTATTATGACCACCTGAACAATTTATTCACTATTACTTGTTTGTGTCAGTTGCCTTCTTGTTAACATTAAGTTCTTATTTCGTAATATTAATAATTAAAGTTAACTAAATCAAAAGTTTTTCATTGCTTTCTGCCGTACCTGATGCTTAAAAATCACAGAAATGGGACTTGGTCCTCTGTGTTAGGAAAAGTGGTCCCTTACGTTGGACTTTCTGTACAAATTGGTCAATTCTCTCGCGTAAACGTTTACAAGATCTTGTAAACGTTTACAGAGGTCCTTTTGCACTTACCTTGGTGAAATTGCTAAGATGGACCAATTCCAAGTACCTTGAGCTAACACCATGACATCCAACACTCCATACACAGTTCACCAACAACATGGACACACAACTTATGAAAAAATCACAAAAATGGGACTTGGTCCTCTGTGTTAGCAAAAGTGGTCCCTTGTGTTGGACTTTCTGTACAAATTGGTCATTTCTCTCGCGTAAACGTTTACAAGGTCTTGTAAACGTTTACAGAGGTCCTTTTACACTTACCTTGGTGAAATTGCTAAGATGGACCAATTCCAAGTACCTTGAGCCAACACCATGACATCCAACACTCCATACACAGTTCACCAACAACATGGACACACAACTTATGAAAAAATCACAGAAATGGGACTTGGTCCTCTGTGTTAGGAAAAGTGGTCCCTTGTGTTGGACTTTCTGTACAAATTGACCATTTCTCTCGCGTAAACGTTTACAAGGTCTTGTAAACGTTTACAAAGGTCCTGTTTCCTCCAAGGAACCAAAATTGTATCATTTCGTTGCACATGGACCCCAAAATATTACATGTCCAACACTCCCAACACAATACATACCAACCACAACCACCAATATTCATTGCACAAGTTAACAACTATTGCGTTCCTTAAAATGACTTATTAATATAGACATATAACCTATCATCAATTGACACACAAAATATCTGTGATATACACATTTGAAATGAAATTAATTCCATATATAAATCGTATGACATTCATATAACAATTCGTATACATGTAACATCATTGTGTGTAACAGTCATAACTTATTACAATGTGTGTCTAAGTACATTCTACTATTGTCATCCAATCCTACAACAACCCGTACTCATCTAGCGCATCAAATATTCTAGTGTTTTCATCGTCTAAGATCCAGTACTTCACGTAATTCTTTCTAATTTGAGTCAACTCCTCCTGAAACCATAAAAGGTATATAAGTTTAGATATAATTAACAAAATCATGAAATAGTGTTAACAATGAAATTGATACATACATTCGTGTATGCCGGCATGCTCTTCCCGTTGTATCTATCCTCTCCATCCCAAATTTCCATCGCCTTTAACATGATAACTCCACAATCATGTCTTAATTAAAACAACCCAAACATTTATCAGTAATTAAAACAGACAATAATATAACTTCCAAATATTTTAATACATCTAACTTAAACAACTTACAAGTTCGGTTGGGAAGGGATTTTCGCTTGTTGGACGGACAAAGGACCAATATCAGTTCTATTGTACAGCATGCAAAAGAATTTGGTCATATTTTCACCCTACCAAAGAAGTTCATTAACAACATCAAAAAACGTCATTCTTATCAAATCAACAAAATTAATATAAAACATATAAGCACCTCTCATACCACGAATTTGTCAATCTTTTTCCTATTTCTAATACCCTTGCCCAATGAGTCAATCACATATATTTCCAATGTTTGGATTTTAACGGCATAGCACCACCAGTGATCATGATGGATAAAGGGCATAAACAACTACATACAAAGGAGAACACATTGTCAATACTTCAAGAATTAACATTTCCAAAAGATTATAATTACATTGTACACTAACTCACAAAGTCAGCAGTGGGAATGTCTGGAAGACCAAACATATCAGACCTCATGCAGGCAGTGTAACTAGCAAGGTCGTACACATGTTGATTTTTACTCTGTCTCAAATAATCACCGATTACACGGCCCTACGAACAATTTTGAATAAATAAATGCAGTGCACATAATTTGTACCTCCAAATGGATTATGAAATGAATTAAATACAAATGTACCGCGTATATGCCATTGAAATGCAGCCTCTTCACAACACCAATCAACTTTCTTTGGTAGTGCATAAACATCGTAGACACAAATAACACCACCTAAACAATACAACACCGATCAACCTTTAATAAACACTAAATAACATATAAAATTAAAAACAAATGACACATAATACTTACCAAGTTATCCACATATGTACGTGGTGATAAAGTCTGCATAGAACTTGTGTCCAAGAACGCCCCCATTATTTCACATATAACTCTGAACAAATATTAAAACATCATTATTTTGCAGAATATCCTATATCACAATACACATAACAATTTCAACCCTACGTACCTATTTCGTTTCTTGTTGTCCCAATTCCTTATTGCGTTGTACAACTGGTCGACGTTGACATTAGCAGTAGAAAAATCCCCAACAATGCGCAGAGGAGGAACCGCTAAAGGAACAACGTCTTTGTCATCATCAACTTCGATATAATCAGGACGATGCTCAGATGTTGCCCCATTTAAATCTGGACGTGCTGGTTCTTCATCCCCTACAGCCTGCTTATCATCTCCATTGTCATACTCTTCAGCACCTGCTTCAACTCCTTCTTCATCAACACCAAATGCATCTTGTTCATTATAAATTGGTATTTCACGAAGCTCAATTAACTCCTTCGTTAGTCTTGCAATTTGGACATGCAGTGACGCTATCTCACAATTCGTATTCCTCAATATGGCATCAGCACCTTCTAGCCACGTTGCAGTGTCGGTGCTATCCTCATCTGATCCCTCACTCCTCAATGGTTCAGGCCTTGATTTTTCACCGTTATCCATCCCAATGTCATCCATTCCCAATGCAATACGAACTTCAGATCTATTACGATCCACCTTACTTACGTACCAATCAAGATTTAACTATAAAAAAGGCATACAACAACATTAGTGAAATATATACACGAATATAATTTGTACAATATTTTCATACACTTACCTCTCCGGTCATGAATAGATTTGTAATTACTTCTTCGTCTGCAGTGTAAGGGTGCCACATCCATATGCGGGGGAACCTTCTGTGAGTAGTGTGACGGTGCAAAGACAGTCTCTCCACCGCCCAAGCCTTCAATTGTCAAAAGCAAAATTTAGCCATATTCTAAAGTGCTTTCAGAATACAAATTTCACTACATCCTCTTACCTGCAACACAGCAACGTTCCCACTAAGACTGAGGGACTTCTTGAATCGTCCGGACATTATTTTGTTCTTTGAATTGTTTAAACTTTGTACAACGTGTTTATGGACACATGAAGCCCAATCATACAAACATAAACTATCTAAGTCGTCTAACACCGCACAAGGGATGTTAGCGACATTTTCAGATTTCCTAGGCAAAAAAAATGTTACTAAACAAACTAAAATGTACAACCTACAAACTACATCAACATGTATGTCATCATCTTTCACAATCAAATTAAACATGTCAATCAAGTCCTTTTTTGTCGTGGTTCTTGAATTAAATATTTTTCCAACCGAACCAACTAAATACTCATCAAATGGAACATCTAAACCACACATACCTAACCCAGTAGCCATGAATACATCAACAACATTAAAAGGAACAAGTTGTTGACTAACCCTAAAACAAAGATCATTCCCAGACCACCGTTTCAACATTTCTTTCAACAGTTTCAAATTCACCTCAATAGGATTTAATATTTGAACACACCAATGAAATGGGGTCATCCTAATACGCTCTATGTGAGCGTCTCGGAGTAAACTATTCATTTGCATAAGGGAAGCCGATTCCATCAACAGCCGCTTCTACAAAACAATAAAAAAAATATAATAAATACTCTAACTAAATACATCATCCATACCAAATTTGCACAAAATATTGCATTAAGCCTTACACTTGCTTTTCGGGATGCCATTGGACCTACACGAATAAGACCAAATGTGAACAAAATGGTTAGGTTTCGCGAAACAAAAATACAACCTATGTACTGGACAATAAGGGTCTATTTCAACACTTCCACTTACCAAAATAACTTAAACAAACAAACAATCACAACGGCGCAACAAACCCACACAAAACAGCTTTCACCAAAGCCAAAATCAGAGAGACCGTAATGCTTTCACCAAACCCACACACACAAATATACCGTAGCCTTTACCACTTCAAAAATGAGCAACAAAACGAAACGAAAGAGAAAAACCAATCATTCACAACACAAAAATCAGAGTCACAGATAGAGATATATGGTTTTACCACTTGAAGCGAGAGAGAAACGACACAAAGACAGAGACCGCAATGGCTTCACCACAAAACCAAACACACAACACCCTTAACCGAGACAGAACACGCAATGGCTTCACCGGAACGGAGGCTAACGGCAATGGAGGCTAACGGCAATGGAGGCTAACGGCAATGGAGACTAACGGCAATGGAGGCTAACGGCTAAAAGAGCACCATTTAGCAAAGTGAACGAGAGAGGAGGTTGCAGAGAACGACGAGAAAGAGGTTGCAGAGAGAGAGCGTTTCCTAACCTCGAACACGAATGAAAAGAAAAGTAACCGCCAAATACAAATTTTGATTTTTCCAATTTCAGTTATGCCCTTGCCTCAGACCTTGCTTTCATATTTCTTTTAATAAAAATTGGGCCACTCAGATTTTGACACCTGGCGAGTGTCAAAATAGTATCAAATTCTAGTGTCAGAATATCATTTCGCTAAGATGAATGCATAAAGCTTTGTAGTGCAAAATGTTATATATTTATGACTACGAAGGACTTGAATCTTCTTACTTGAATGTCTGCTGTGGTAGGTGAAATTGATCCAACCTCCACAAAAAGAACCATGAGTCAAGAGAACATTACAATATGTCCACCGACAACAAATCCTGGATACCAAATAAGATTTGAACAGGAGAGACTACGTCCGAAAGTTAAAGTTTCCTAATCTTGGAGGCAGAAGCATTAAAGGTACACGACGAATTCCAGAAAGCAAACAAAGAACTTCAGCAAATGGTGCGAAGACAAGAAACCCATCACAAGTGGGGGATTCGCGACCAATTCAAGCATATATTGGCAATCAGCCCTTCTCGCAAGAGATCATGGATGAAGTAGTCCACCCCTTTATATGGTCCCAAAAACACCCACATTTTTAGGATCAGGGGACCTGGAGAACAACCTCAAGGCCTTCTGAGATTAGATGTTAATCTTGGGAGCATTACATGCCATGCGACAAAAGATGTTTTTAGTTCTTGGGAACTGCTCTAAAATGTCACATTTTCCTGCTTTTTCTCAAATGTTCATGTAACAGTTCGCAACTAATAAAGTGAAACCATCAAGGATCACTGAACTATTTTATAAAAGGATAGGATAATGAGATTACCTCAATAGTTTTTTTGATATCATTGTGTGCAACAACCAGCCGACTGAAGAGATATTTGTGGATGCTTTGTAAAGGACTCCAAGTGACCACTTTCAATCAATTACTCACTTGAAGCAAGACCAAGTTAATGGCTAAGATTTGAAACAGAGCGTCCCCACATATTGAGGCCGAGGAGGTCATGAAACGATGGAGGCTTGAAGAAAAATGACACCCTCCTCAGATAAAGATAAGGAAGTTCATCGAGAGTGGATAATTCAGTAACCACTCGATGCATTAATATTCGTTATGCACCTTATATCACCCTAACGATCTCTCAAAACGATATCTTAATAGATATAAACGCCGGTTGTAAATCTCATTCATAACATTTAAACAGAAAAATTAGATCTATTTTGTTTAAATCATACATGTTATCACTATTGCAGATTTAGTTTTTTAATATGATATATTTTGGTTATCTAGAAAATAAAACATATAAAGAGAAAGAGACCATTTTTAAAATTTCACAAACTTATAGGATTGAGTTCCTTATAGGATTGAGTTACAAAGGAACGAAAGTCATACGTATTTTTTTACTTTGATGGACTAGTAATCTAGATTGAAAGGTGTGTGAAAATTTTTCAAAACTTTCACTATTATTTGAATTATTTTATCTCAACAAATGTCATATATCATTTTATTTGAAAGGTGCACAAAATTTTTTCAAAATTTTTCTATTATTTTAATTATTTTATCTAAGCAAGAGAATTTGATTTCAGTTATATAATAATCAAAGTCATACATTTTTTTTCTATTTCGGTTACCTAGAAACTCAGACCTAAAAGTGTGCAAAAATTTTCAAAATTTTAAAGATATTTGTCCTCACTTGTTCTCAACTATATATATGTCGATCTAACAATACAAGTTATAAAAGGAAAGTGAAAGATACGAGTGTTGAACAAAGACTACTTTTCGCCTCCTCACTTGGTTTCCTATTGAGCCTGACAACTATTCACCATTCACTTCTATCAAGACTTTACATCCCATCATTCAAACATCTTTGTCCCTATGCTCCTCAAAAATATGGGCTACTATACTTATAAAGTTACTACTAAAGATACAAATTTTCTTTGTATTTGCAACACTCTATAGGACGACTACCAACTACCACTGCTTCACTGAAGTTTTTCACATGGCTTCAAGTAATGAAAAGATTATGGGGTCGGTGTATTGTATATGGCCGATTACCGTTCGGCCTTATCAACATTGATCTTGTCCTATGACAACTTAGCATAGAACACACCCTAGGAGCTACCTATCAAGGACTATGTGCTGCTTATTAGGACCACATGCCACCTATAAGAGCTAATGGTGAACCGCTTACTAAGTGGCTTAACCAAATATATATTGGCTTGTCCAACTACCTATTAGCTTGGTTGACTACCACCACCCGATTGACCCTTCCGACTACTTCTCGGACTAAAAAAGCTAATGGCGTACTATTTTGTAACTTAGTAGAATCTAGATCAAACAACTAGTTCATGAGGTAAATAGGTCAGTTGCCCATTCAGGCCCATGTAGATGAGGACCCATAAATAATACAATCGTTGAGCTAAATATTTTATGTTCATTATTACAACATTAACTTCTATCTAATGCACTCAGCTAAATTGGGCATTAAAGTTTTTTTCGTAGGCACACCCGTTAGAGTGGATCAAACATTAACTAGCTTCAAGGCTTTGGAAGCACACTGGAACACCCATTTCAGGATGTCAGTTGTAATCTATAAAACATTCATTTCATAAAGAAAACAACCTCTAATGTAACACCCTTCTCGGAGTGTCATGTGAAAAGTTTTAGAAACAATCATTTACTAAAGAAAATTACATCTAATACCATCACTACTTAATGAATTCAAAAACCTTAAAACAATTAAGATTTCATTCCAAAACCAGTACTAGAAAGCTGTTAAATTAAAATCTGGAAATAACATTGTTCCCACAAACTTTTCAAAATCCCCAATAAGTTTTCTTAGTGTGATTCCTTGTTTAAATTACTCTAGTATCACTTGTAATATCATCTGCTCTCGTATAACACAAGAGTTATACAATCATCACACAAACACAAAAAAATAGGGTGAGCTAACCAATAACACAAGATGAATATACATCACAATCACACTCACTCACACTACTTAATCAATCATTTCAATTCATGAATCTCAACCATAACCATGAAATCAAAAATTCATATTATTGTCACTCTCGTAATATTCAACAACATTATCTTGCTTGTGTAACCTACCATCACACAAACTACTTATCAGAGCAAAGTGGTTCAGGTCAATTTGCTCTCTTTTAGAACATGACCTGTTTCCCCTGCTCCTCAAGGACTTGTGAGTAAAAACATCAATGAGTCACACACCAAACACTATACTCATTACAAGCCAAAAACTTATGAGCAAAACGTCCTCTTCACCACTACTTCACACAAGAGAGAAGGTATAGTACTTGAACCTTCATTCTTCCACTACTTCACACAGGCAAAAAGCCTTCACCACTACTTCACACAGGCGAAAGGTACAACCCTGATTTTACAAATTACAATGAGAAGACATAACAACCACACACATCACTATCTCACTACTTCACATAGGCGAAGAGAAATCCCTTCCACAACCAACTATCAATATTAACTGAGACTTGTCTTATCAATCACCACTAAGTCATCACTTGATCATCATGCTCAATTATGCTCCAATAATTCAAACATGCATTTAAATCCTTATGATTCATCTCTCAGCCACAACTAGAGAGACATGTAACATTAACCATTTAGTTGTTAGGCACAACAACAATCAAATGCATTCACACATGATTTCACATACATACATCTAATCTCAACCATCATTATGTCTCTACTTCGGAACCTAGCAATTGTTATACTTGGCTCCTCTCTTATCCCAGCTCTCAACATTAGTAATTCCATTTTTTTCCTATACTCATCAACACTCATTTTTTTCTATTGGAGTTTATGGAGCTTGTCCATTAACTCTCTATCATAATAGGCTAGTACATGCCTTCTTCTTAAGGCGGACCTTAGCTCCTTCCAATACCTAATGGAAGGTAGGTGTTTTAATCTAAGGTCTTTTACCAAGACTATCCACCAATATAAGGCATAGCCTTAAAAACTTAAAGAGGCCATAGTCACTCTTCTCTCATCATCTATTTGGTGGCATTCAAATAATTGTTCAACTTTCATCTCCCATTCCAAATATTCTTCAATATCATCTTTACCATGGAAGAGGAGGAAGATCAATATTAGGTTCCCTTGGGTAATGTTCACTAGATCTATGGTTTCTCCTAGGGGGTGATTGATAGTGATCATCATTGTGATGACTACTATAAAGTTCAAGCTCACTAGGGGGAGATGATGTCTCTCCAAGGTATTCTCTTCTTTTATCTGAAGACCCCTCTTTCTTTTTGCCTTTGTTTTGATTGATCAAAATTTGAACAATCATATCTTTGAGCTCACTAATCTCTTTGTCCCTTTGTTGTAACTTTTGTTCAAATTCCTCTTTTAATTGTAAGCTCTCACTTTTAGGTCTCATACTTCCTTGGACACTAGATTTACTCATTCTTGTGAAGTACTTAGAAATGGTTTTCACAAGGTTTTCAAAAACTTGCACCAGTGATGAGTGAAAAAGATTTTCACAAACTTTCTTGTTTCTGGTGAAGGATTAAAGAGAACCTAAAGTCAAAGTTGTTCCAAGCAGCTCCCAAGAAGGAGAGTTGAGTCCCAAATGGAGAAGCTTAAAAACCAAGTTCTTCCTAGCCATAGTTTCCTTAGATTATCTTTAACTAAGCTTCTAGGTAGAAATCTTTCAAAATATTTTTCAAATGCAAAATGAAATGCTCCTACAAACCAAAAGAAAAGGTTTATCTAAATTTTATGTTATCCTATATACCACGGAGACTTAAAACACAAAAGTCATTCAAGCAAATTAAAGAAAGCAATAAATATGCAAAATGTAAAAGCTAGACGACCCTAAGTGAAAGTGTAAGTGACATTTGGAGCCCCTTGACACACTTTCACACTAATGAAAAGAAATTAAATTATTACAATGTCAAATGTGAACTTGGAATTGCTTCAAGAGCATTTTCCCAAGTCACTTAGCCCAATAACAAGAATTAACTTTAAACATCAAAGGTTTTGTGATATGGAGGCTCAAACAAAGTCAAAATAATGCCTAAACTAGTGTAGGCTTCAACCTTTGGCTGTTGTTGTTTGCCACTCAAAAACAGATTGCAAAGTGAGCTTTTCAAGTGAGTTTGATGTTGTTGGAACACCAGAAAACGACACTGCTAGAGAGCCTTCTTTTTGTTCCAATTTTTAGCTCTTTTTCCACTTCCTAAGAAGCTACCTTTATAGGTATAGGTTTCTGCTTCTGGATGCCTCAAAAAAATTTCACAAAACCTCCAAAATCCAAATCAAACAACACCAAACAAATTTAACACATTGGACCATTTTTCAGCAAACCACTTTTCCGAATTGGACAACTTAAAAGCCAAGAATGAGGAATTCAAATGGAACAAGGATAGAATAATAGCAAGCAGTCAACAAGAACTTAATAATGACACTAGAATAGATTAAGAAAGCAAGAAAAATAAAAATAGTAGCTCAAAATTCATTCTAGACGCAAACTGTTTGATATTTTTCAAAGGTGTTTGATGAAATGCCCCAAAGAGTTTCAAATTTTGAGTTTTTTTCTTTTTTATTTTCAGGGCCTTTGATTTGGATTGCAAGGTTTTATATGCTTTTTATCACTTGATTATACTTCTTTTGATAATTTAATTTCATTTTCAAACATTGAACCAACTTTTACCAATCTAGAATTGAATTTAGGAAAAGAGAAGAATCAAACAGTAGATGAAAAATGAATTTTGCACTAGAAAAGTCCCTACTTTGGTGGTTTGATACCCAAAAACGTATAGAAGTGTTTTAAGCACACAACTAAAAGTTCAAATAACTTTGTTTGATGATTTTAATTGTGTTTAAACTCTGAAATTAGTTCTAAACAAATTGTTGTTGTAATAATGTTATGTTATTGCAAAAGAATATTTTGCAACGTTAATATTTTTATTAATTAGCAACAGTTAAATTTTTAAGTGTTGCAACGGTCAAATTATTTATTACTTTTATTGTCTTTTATTGATTTTATTTTTCCTTAGTTCTATAAATAGAGAGCTATTTCTCCATTCCAAAACACACAAAATTCAATTTTTCTCATTCTTCTCTTTTCTGAGTTTCATTCTTTAGCTCTTTTCCTCTTCTAAAATTATTCTGGATTATTTTATGATGTTTTAAGAGATATTTGCTAGTTCTGAGTTCGACAGAGAAATTTTGAGAAGTTCACGTTGTATCTTGAGGGACTTGCGCAATACATCGTGTAACATCCCTAACGGAATGTCACTTGTGAAAAATAATATTTGAAATCTACGCCAATTTTTTTTTATACCATCGATTATAAACGTTTATATAACACCTCGGAAACAATTAAAACATCAACCGTCTAAACGTATTACAACTGAAATTCAAACCTTACAAAAATATTCAAATCTGTTATTCGAAAATATAAAATGTCTTAAAAAAACATAAATAAATCCCATCAGTAAAATTTCCCGTTCTCTCGTCGCGCTACTCCTGACTTGCCTTATCTACAACACCATATATTTACGTACAAGTACGATTGTCGTAGGTGGAACCACAACCACAAACGTAAAGGGTGAGTAACTATAGACATAACATAGCATATAATTTCAAAGACAACATCATAACATAGACTAAAATAGTCATCACAACACAACACATCTCAATATTCAACTCATAACTCAAATCATCACCACCCAGACTATCATATTCATAGCATTACAATACATCACAGTATTAAACTCACAACTCAAATCATTTAAACAAGCTTCTATTGTTTCCTTGAACTTTGTCGTACCAAACCTGTTTCGCAAAACAGGGCGATTCGAGTCGCCTTCCATCGCAACTTCAGGCCTATCTCCCCGACTCCTCAAGGAATTACGAGTAAAAACTTCGGTTAGGCGCACCCACCGAGCACTATACTCACACGAGCTGAAGTCATTGGGCGAGACATCCAACCCTCTCTAGTCCTCGCGCACGAGAATAGGGTGACACTCGAATCTCAGTCTCCGCAGAGAACTCAACACAATATCGTATCGCAATACGAACATCCCCGGTTCGACAAAAATTCTAAGGAAATGACAGAACACTTGCTCTCACAACTTCACCATCACAACCATACACATATCACTCATATATACAAAGTCAACCAAATTCATTGACCAACAATTAATTAAAAATACTCAAATAATTAAAATAAAATTAATTATTTTCCTACTGGCGCACCCCCGTGAAATTATTAATCTCACCCTCTCATCCACTAGAACCAATATTTCTAGTGCACCCCCGCTTTTACTAAAATCACAACACTTAATAAAACACACTTTTTCATGTACCCCTTTTTATTTTAAATACACCCCTCTCCTAAATTTACCAACCCAAGTGGACCCCATTAATCTTTTTAATTTAAAATCAAACTTTATTTTTTTTTCTCTCTCCAAGTGGACCTCATTAATCTTTTTAATTTAAAATCAAATTTTTTTTTTCTCTCTCCAAGTGGACCCCACTTAAAACATTCAATTTTCATTAAAAGTTCTCTTTCTCTCTCCTACTCTCCACTTTTACGTAACCAAACATTCTCTCCCTTCTCTCTTTTGCTTTTATTTCCAATATACCAAATTTCATTCACTCATCTTTTCTCACATGGACCCCACTTACCACTTTATTTGACTTTTCAAACTAAACAATTCTTTCCTCTCACCAAAGTCATGTAAACACTCCTCCTTCTCCCTCATGCAATTAATGCTACGGTCCATACCTACATCACACACTCTTTCTTTTGTTTTTTGTTTTTTTCTCCTCACCCAAGCTTCACACCCTTACGTAAACACACCCAATTCACACAATGCATTTTTCTTTCTCCTCTCTCCTCTATTTCCAATTTACGTTAACTTTCATCAACACCCTTCTCCCATTAATTTTTCCTTTTTACCAAAACCCAAAACACCTTTCTTCTTCCCCATTTTACGTCAAACACCATGCTCCCATCACCATCTTTCTTCCTTCTTCTTCTTTTTTTTTTTTCTTCATCACTTACGTCAACCTTCCTCCCTTGCCACCAAGTTTCTTCTTTCTTCACCATTTTAATCAACCTCATGTACCCCAACTCTCTAAAACATCACTTCCACTCCTCTCACTCTCATAACTCACTCTTTTCTCTTCCAACAATGGAAGAGTACTCTCACTACCCTCCTACCTACACTCTTGGTCAAAGAGTGTAGATAAGTGCCCCACAATATATAATTCATGCAAGGTAACAATAAACAAGAAATACCATAAAACATGATTTTTAAGTGTACCCATGATATTTTTCATACACGAACAACACCCCAATTCACCCAACATGTATACTCATTCCAACAACAACATTTTTTCATAAAATATAACCATGTATAGTCCATTATATCACCTATATAGTAGAAAAACGAAAATGAACATGTATACCCCTTTACACAACAACATCTTTTGGAAAGCTAGCATGTACAACCCAAGGTACACCCCTTTACCATACCAAAACGAAAATGAACAAGTGCCCATGCACAATTCCCTCCATGCAACAACACTTGAACACAAAATAAAAGTACATGCATCAACATGTTATCATGTTACCTTCTACCCATCATACACCATATTATGTCCCAAGTTAAACCCCTTACCTCTAGTTCCAAGAAAGCTTCAAAAGTTCTTAGGTTTCTTTCCTCACTAGACAACAAGCTTCCAATCTTCTTGATCTCCTACAAGTGACGTCCAAGACTCCAAGGCTAGGGTGACCACTTTCTTTCTCTCACCACTTGGTTATTCCTCACATAGAAATGTTTCTCTCCACTCAACTTACGGCTTTTTCTCTTTCTTTTCCATTCTCTCACCAAGTTTGTAATACAACCTAACTAACTTAAAATTACACACTTAAATAAAATCAATCCTAAACCTTTCTAATCCTTAACCCCCTACCCAATGTCATTCCCAAGGGCACCCTTAAGCCATTTCAGATTTTTCCCATTCCTAACTCCACATTAATACCCATAAAACCTCTTTTTAATGTGTGTAAATGGTAGGTTTAAAGTGTGTTTAAGTGCCTCTATAATACCCATTTATGGAGCCTACCATTTTTAATGCAATGTTTAACCTCTCCAAGAAACTCCAAAGTCACTTACAAGCATCCTAAGTCTAGAATTCAAGTGCCCAACCATGCAAAGAGAAAAAAAACCCATAGAACTATGCAATCTTAATGAGAAAGAAAAGTAACCCAACTTTTCCTTTAAGTTTGACTTTTCAACCATTCAAAATGAAACATATAAAATGCACTAAAAGCCACACATGGTGCAACCCTTCTTAAAATGACGTGAAGAGAACTAAATTCTTCACTTCTCTTACAAAACACATGCACAAATATATTAAAATAATATTACCTAGTACACCTTTCTCTCTCATCATTTAATGCATGAAACCGAATGGAGCAAATAACCTCATTCACGTACCACACCAAAATTTTCACGTTACTACCCATAATTCTCTACCACATGCTTTTGATTTCATCTTTCTTACCTCATGGTGGGACCCACATGCCAAGGTGGAGAATTAAAAAGAGCTAGGAAACTTTTTGGTCTTGAAAGGGTTTGAACTTGGGACCAAGCACACAAGCCTCCCATGCACACACAATCACCACTAGACCAAACTCCATCCACTGATAACATAGTGCAAATAATTATATTTAAATACGTTTTCTTTTTAAGTTTTTTTTTCGAAAATTAATAAGAAAATCAAAATTAATTTAATTTTCTTCCTTTCCTTAAATATTTCTCAACAACATTTCACATCATAATCATTATCTAATATCACAAAAATAAAATACTTAAAATAAATAATCATTTTATTTATACGGGTCTTACACATCGCGGATAAGTCCTTAAGGACAGTGACTCTTCATGCCTCAGGAAGTACTGTTTTGTCAGTATTTTACAACACTTGCAACTCAAAATCATTACTCCACTTCCATTTTAACCCAAAAAGTGATGGTTTAAAAGGCAAATCCTACATATAGGCTAAAATATAACCAAAAGAATTGTGCTAGCAACTTTCAAACACCAATTTAAACTTGTTTAGGCTTTCCAATAGAATTAAAACTGAACTGGAACAATAGCAAAATGGAAAACAAAGAACAACACAACCAAGGAAGAATTATAATGGAAGAATGACTTAGCTATAGGTGTGTGGATGACCACAACTCTAGATATCACTTGATTCAAACACGCTTAAGCTTGGAACTCATAGGTACCAACTCCATGACAGCAAGCTTCGATGGTGCAGCGGAATGAATGAAAGTGAGTGATGCTTTGATGTGTTTAAGTGGAAGAAGGTGAGTGCATAAGACCTCTCAACTCAGAAAACCCTACTACAAAGGAAGGACTTAAGAATGACTTAAGAGAAATAGGACTGCAAAACAGATTCAACAGTATTTCACTAAGCTCAAAAGTGATTTTTAAAATGGAAAGATCCTCTTTCTTATAGGTGAAGAAGAGTCTTCAATCTGATCTATTTTCCCTCCAAAATTCAAATAGAAATCGAACTTGGGAGCCAAGCTAGCTCGATCACACATTCCAAACCAAGAACACATGGAAAACATGGTAAAAGGTGAAATCTGATACGTAGAGGTTAGGTGTACCAGGGTATTTAGCTAGGCACATATCACAATCCGGAAGGTGTATTTCTTCACATTTTCAATCCGGAAGCTATGCTCTTCAATATGGAAAACTCCCATTTTGCATCCTATTTTACTTTCTTTGCTTCCCATGGTTTATCAGACTTCTTGACCGATTAATCCATGATCTTCCATAAATAAAAACAATATAAGCATTAAAAAAAAAAATCTAAGACTCAGAGGAAAAAAAATAAAATCTTTAAAAATTCTTCTTCAATTTTCCTTTCTTAACCTTAGCTTAAATTTGGTATTTTTTTTCTTAATTAAGTTTTCATCACACAATCAATCCGATTAGTCTCGCTCCTTTTGGATAGACTTAGTCAACCAGTTTGCCAACGAAGACTTCGAAGTCTGAAGGACTACAGAAACACCTTTGAGGTTCAGATGATGATAAAACTACTGCATCAAGAAAGGGTCACATGCAATAATAGTCTCAACGATGACTTCTAGGCAATCCTTTTGTCTTTGGCTCTCTGTATCCTCTAACTAGCTACTATCTTTCATTTGGTTGCAGACCATCTCTGACCCACTTTCCCTTCGACCAATACAAAAATAAAATAGTGATTCTGACATATGCAGATGAACCTCTATTTTCCTAGTAAAATATAATTTCCTTACAAACTGGTCAAGATTAATTTTTTTTTAACAAGTATAGATACATGGATACCAGTAAAATTATATATATATATATATATATATATATATATATATATATATATATTATTTAGATTTTAATTTATAATTGTACTAATTTAATGAAAATATTTTCCTTTTAATGTCATGTTTTTTCCTCATAATCAATTAATTTTTCATGTTCTTATAAAGTTGATGATAATTATGGAATTTAAGAAGATTATTTAATGATTACGTAATAATTGGTCATATAATGTTTGAATATCTTAAAATTAAAATTGACATGTTGGTTCATATAAATTTAACTAACAATTATACTAATTTAATCTTTAATTATTACGTATCTTTTATGGATAAATATTTTTATCTTCTTTTTTTTTATAATGGTATTGTATAACATATTTATTCGGTTAATTATTAATCGGATGATGAATTTTCTATTGATCGAAATACTGCATAGGTCAAACAGTTAAATTAAAACAGATTAATTTTAAACTTTTGATATTTAAAAGTTAAATTAAAATTAATATTTTTAAATTATAGTTAGATCAATCTTAATAAAAAAATTCATCAGAAAATTTATAAATAATGATTCAAAATAAAGAGATATTAATGTTTCATAACAAAAATATAAATTTAAAAAAGCAAGTAATTAAAAACCAATCAGTTGAATATGAAAACTCACCCGTACCTAAAACAGTACCATATTGAAATAATTATGTATATATAATATATTTTTTTCTGTGTAAATGTTTCTTTTATTCTCTTTACTATCAAAGTTTAAATTTTAATTTACAGCACATTTCATGTTTTTCTCTAATTTTTATTTTCAAATAATTCATTAAAAATATGCGAAATGATTTTAACTTTTATATATATATATATATATATATATATATATATATATATATATATATATATATAACTTCTAACAATTTCAACTATGATATTTAATATATTTAAATGAAACATTATCAGCAAAATATTTTATTCATATAATAACACCAATAACATTTCATTTATGAGCAGAGATTCATTGATAATTCAAATTACATATAGTTCTGTTACAAACGAAACACGAAGTAACCAAACCATAGAGCATGAAACACTTGCAACAAATTCTAGGAACTTTAGAACTTGTACAAAGGTAAACCATGACCTCTTTATTGTAAAACTCCAAACCAAAGTTGAAACCAAACACATGTTTCTTATTATCAAGTGTGTACATTTGATACATATATCACAGTTATCTCTGCTTCAAGGTTTCATTTTCACCTATTTGCAGTTACATGGGTCACAAGTGCAGTTTGATCCACACTTACAACCATTGTCCTCAGCTGCAACATCCATTTCAGCACCTTCAAATTGGGCCTTCACAGGCCCAACACCCAACACTATACTCTCTTCTTTCTCAGCATAGCTCATGTCAAAAGAGTACTTGTTGCAACTGTCACACAATAAAAAAATCAATAAACATTAGGTTCCTTGAAATTATGGTGAGAAAAGATATTAACTTTTCCCATAAAGTCAATTTTAGTGAGATCATATACGAAAATACAAGCTGAAAAGAGGAAAACTAAAATTAAAAAACTATTAATTGTTTCAGACAATTTAATCGAGAAAATGTAAAAAAGATAATTAAAATAAAGTTAAATACGTTCTTCATCATTAAAAAAATTGTATTTAGCTCTCAAAATAAATTATAAATATTTAATTACTATATTCTATGAAATTAAAATTTTACTTTGTTATATGAAAAACATTTTATATATGTTTGTTACAGAGAATATTTACATTAACTTTTATAGACAACAATAACTAAATACTTTATAATAATCTATAGTTAAAATACATTTTTTTATCATAATTTAGAAAGGGATATTTAAGTGACTAAAGAATGTTTCCCATACACATTAAGTGAGAACCTAAGAAGAATGTTTTCCCACAAACATGAAATACTGATTATCAAATATTAGTCATATTTAAATTCTCCATTGAGCTTTTAATGCTATCTTTCTACTTAAACCATACATATAAATATTACTTTAAATATTTTAAAATATATTAAAAAACTCTTTTAATATAGTAGTTTTGAAAGCCCAGACAGCAAAATAGTCTTACAGAAAGTATATAGAATGTTTCTACAGAGAATCCAGATTCTTCAATCGTCAGAGTCTCAAATAAAGCGTACATCTATCCTCTTAATTATCCATGTTGAAAGAAGAATAGAGACTCAAATTTAAAAAGTTTCAACCAAAAGGGTATCCAGATAGAATCAAAATACAAAGAAAAGTTATTCTTGGAAAGAGAAACGATTATGAGAGAAAGCAGAGTGAAAAATAAAGCAATTAGTCTGGGTTTAGTTTTCAATTAAAAATTTAAGTTGAATTTACTTCAAAAATAGTTAAAAGGACATCCAAAGTCAATCCCTAAATTCATCAAACCAAAGGTACTAAGAGAGTATAATCAAAACCCAGAACAATTATTATTAGACAAAACCAATCACAACATTACATAAAAGAACAAAATCGAAAATCACATATATTGAGAAAGAAATAATAGAATTAATTCGGTAAACCTAAAAATTTAAATTAATTTCGACCACGAATTCTCAAAAATATCTTTCAAACGTTAATAAAGCGTATTTGTTAAAGAAGCTAAAAAGCGATTCTGTTACCTGCAGTTGCTGCCACAGTTGCAGCTACTTCCACACCCACAGCTAGACATTTTCAAAATGGAAGAAGAGAAAGACACAAAAGTGCAGAAGAAGGAAAAAATGACGCAATACAAACACGCAAATAACTACAATGAGTTTCAACGAAACGTGACCCTAATTTATAAGGAACATGGTAAGAATAGTGAAATCCTGAACGTGCACGTGTCAGGATCCTGTGTAACTAGGGGGCGTCACCTATACTACGACTTGTTCGACGTTGATGTCGTTTTCATCACTCAGCCGTCCAATATTCTATGGTGTCCTCTTTCAAATAAACGTAACCATGATACATTTGGATTTATTTGTTTATTATCATATAATAAATAAATAAAAACTTATTTTATGTTTTCTTGTTTTGTAAGATGAATAAATTTTTATTTTAATTTTTATAAAAAAAAAAGTTATCCTTTAAGATTATAAATTGTTACTTTTAATTCCTTAGTGACGAAGAGTTCAAGTAACTATTATAAGTGACACTATTTATATCTATGATATAATATTATGGTATGATATGGTTTAATTATTTTCATATTATAATAAATGTTAAAGAAAAAGAAAAATAAATTTTGAAGGGATAATTCTTTTTTGGAAATTAAAATCTAAGATTATAAATAAGAAATTAATGATGTAAAGTTTTGAAGAAATAAAAAAAAAAGAGCTTTTACACACAGTGAAATCAAACTCATTCATTTAATTAAATTAAAATAAGCAATTTAATTACTAAAGTTTATACTTTTTACTTCTTTTAATTAGACTTTTTTTTCTTAGCAGGTATTTTAGTACTCTCTTAACAAGTTGGATGCGGTATCATACTATCTATATTCACGAGTATCTATTATTATAAAAAAATTAAATAAAAGTTTAATTTATATTTTATTAAGTTAAGTTTAAATAAAATTAAAATTAATTTATATTTTATTAGGTTAAATTTAATTAAAATGAAAATTTAATTTAATTTATATTATATTTTCTGTATTTTTTAATTTTATTTAAATTTTATTTTAAAATTTTATAAAATATATTTTTTAAATATCCACGGGTATCTACGAGTATTCGTGAGTTTTAAAATATCTGCGCATATTTTTTAAATAAGTATTGGACAGATAATAAGGCAGATAATGAGTGAATGTTTATGTTGCAGATCGGGTACTAGGTTGGCACTATTTGTGCCTGACCTGACCCATTATTATCCCCACTAATGACCAAATGAGATTCACTAAGTAAAATTGGTCGTTAAAATTTGTGTTAATCTTTGGAATGATTTTGATGGACGAATTTGAATATAATGGGTGGATGAAAGTTAAAACAATAATTATTTCTAAAATTTGATGATATGTTGAGTAGATTATAATGTACTTAATAAATTTTTCATGTCTAAGAGCTATTTGCCTTACATTTATGCCTTCATCAAACTCTTAAGCTTGAAACCTCCCTTTGTTAGCAAAATCATGAAGATAGAAGTTTTGATGATGCCTAAATCAAGTCTCAAGTGTGTACTTTCCAAGAAGACCTTCATGAAGACTTGTTTTATGTGTTAAAGCTTTTGTAATTAGTAGAGTTATGTATAGGCTCTATTTGTTGTTGATTCCATGTATTGTATGCTTTGAAACTTGTTTTGGAGTACAAAAAACTTTGTAATAATCTATTAGCACTTAAGATAATCAATTATCATAGAGAGGTTTTTAAAGGTTGCTAAATATTTATTTTGTCTATGGAATAATCGATTACCAGCCTATGATAATCATTATTCATAATTGATTATCGATTATGACTTACCATAATCGATTATCACAACTAGTCGTTGGAGTTTTTAGGCATGGTTTTTACCGTTGTGCATTCATTAAATGCATAATGATTACTATAAGTGGATAATTGATTATCACGCGAGAAATAACTAACAACAGATTTTTTGAGGTGTCCTTGAGTGATATTTTTATATAATGGTGTGAGACTCTCATTCTAATACATGACAACTTTTGAGATTGTTGACAACACAATTTCTATATCAATTTGGTTTTTGATGATGACAACACATTCCTTAATAACAAGCACATTTTGTTGCTGCATTACATGTTCTTATGCTAATTAATTGTGATATCTGTTGAACATGTATTGTGTTACATGTTCCTGTGTTGATTGCAGAAGAGGAGATTCTTGCTGCAAGTCTTGCTGGTTTATTGCCTATATTTTGGTTTTGGGTTAGAGAGGATATTTATATTTTTGACGTAGATGTCTTCTACAGATTCCTTGTTGTAAAAACCACAACCATTATAGTGCATTTGCTTCCTGGGTTGAAAGGACACTGGATGTAGGCATTGTTGGCCGAACTAGTATAAAAACTTGTGTTTGCATTTCTCTTTCCCTTATCTTTTATATTATAGTCGACTTTATTCTTTAAGTAGTCAACTACGTATTTTCCGCTGCATACATATTCTGATTGCTTGCATTTCAAGAAAGTTTAAAAAGCTTTATACTTTGATTACAAGATTGCGAAAAAAACTTGTTTTTGAAACAACACTAATTCACCCCCCTCTTGGTGAAGAAAGAAGCCAACATGTTTTCCAACAACAACATATCTGAGTAATTTGTTTTGTGATAAGTGTGTCCTAGGGTTTTTGTAACCCTTGTGCTGTGTGACTTTGAGAACTCAGTGTTGGCATAGAGCGAGAAATTTCACTTAGATTGTCATTGAGTGTTGTTGCTATTGCTAAGTGAAGCCTGTCATCCTCTGTAAAGATTTAAAGGAAGTGTCCATCCTTTATGAAGCATTAAGAGCAGGTGTTCATCCTTTGTGGCCTTTAGGGGAAATGAGTTTCACCACTTGTGATAATAAGAGAGGTGTTTTCTAAACCCTTAAACTTATCTTTGAAGTACCTGAAAAATACTAGAAGATGTGATAGAATACCCCTAGCCATGGCCCAAGCATTTTCAAGAAGAAGCTAGAATCATTTATGCAAGGTGAAGCAAGATTTTTCTCATAGGTCATCATGGAGGTTGAAAAGTAATGTAGCTTTATTTAGGCCTTGTATTTGGCCATGTAGTGTAAGTTTGATTAACGCATGTATTCAGGCCTAAGTAGCATAGGATTTTCCCTAAGTTACATATTCAAACCAAGTAGAAAGTGTGTTCCATGTGTCATGCTTCCATTGGAGAGGATTTTCTTTTTAAAAGATAACCACATGACACCCTAAGAGTGGAGATGATTTCTTTTTGGTAGTGGCTACATGTCCCTCCACCATTGGAGATTATTTGCTTTTAGTAGTGGCCACATGACACTTTAGAAATGGAGATGATTGTATTTTGTGAGTGACCATATGTCCTCCCGTCATTGGAGAGGTTAGAAGGCCTCATCTTGGCCAATGAGAGCAAATGTAAGAGATTATGCTTTTAGGGTTAGAAAGAAACACCCTTGGCCTATAAATAAAAGTGTTTTCACCCTTGTATTTCATCTTGGATTAATGTAATATTATTTTGCACCATACATTTAACAATCTAAAAGACTATTCTCATCTTGAATCCATATTATGACATTACCCTCATTTAGTTAGATAATCCATGTTAGTTTAGATCACACCCTTTTATGTAAACAAAGTTGTTTAGTCAAGAGTTAATAAAGTTAAGATACTACTTAGTTTTTAGCCATGAGTGGTTGAGTCTAAATAATACTCAATGTTTAGCCAAGAGTGGGTAGGTTCAAAGATTACTCGTTTTGTACCTTGCAACATTAGTATACTAGTTAAACTATATCATATTAATCTAGACATGAACATAGTTTAGGTTTCTAAAAAAATCAGAGTACAAACATATTATGCATATCTCACTCTACTCTTATCTTTTTAAATCACATATTATTGTTAAAACTAATTGAAGAAGGAGAATTTTGTAAAACCAAGTTTTAGAAAGTGTTTTTAATGGTGCATCTATCAATTTAAAGTTGCATTTGACATTCTTCGTCACACATTTATTTGTTAAAATTTTTAAAGTCTTAAATACATAATTTAACTCTCCTTTCTTATTTATTTTATCCATTTTCATAAAACTTTCCATTATGAAAGTTTTCTTTGGTTTATTTGGATCAACAAAAGATAAAAAAAAGGTAAGTAATTGTAAAGAATTTCTAAAGAGAACATAATGAGAATAAGATGATTTGGGTTTTAGACTAAGAATGAAATAGTGTATAAACATTTGACCTTAATAGAATTACCATTTTTGGTTAACTTTTAAACATTATCTTCTAGTACTCCTAAAATAAATCCTTATAATGAGAATATGATGGTAAAGGAGAATATGATGTGGTAAAGGAGAAATATTTGATGTGAGCTAAGGAACCAGGCTCCGAATTTCAGATTATGAAAATCCACCTGCAAGATTATTCTACTCTCAAGTCAAGAAAAAAATATTGAGTTAGTATTTTTAGTAAGGGATAATGAGATGTATTATACTTCTATTATGAAGTCATATATTTATAATCTTTGTATAGGTTATAGATAGCAAGTGTGCATTAAGAAATAAATATTATGAATGACTTTTGTTTCTATCACAATCATATATATCACATAATATTATCCTTCTCTTATTTCTCAGGATTTTAAATATTTGGATACTTAACTAGTAAACCTATTTGAGCTTGCTAACCTACATTATTAATTAGTGCCCAGATAGGTACTAGTATCCACGGACTATGTCCAAGCAATTTGTCTGTGAATCTTAAAATAATTATATGCTAAAATTATTTTATTTTAACACAAGTTAAATTTTATTCACGTTTAATTAAATTTTGAAATGAAATTTCCTTACAAAAGTTTTAATGGTGTGTATGAATAATGGGTTTTTGTTTTTTTTTTATTTATTTATTTATAGTGCTTTTACCTCATTAAACTAATATTTTTTTATTTGGGTTGGATTTTATGCAGACATGATAATCACCAAGTAAGAAGAAAATGTTGATTTGAAATAACTAAATTTATGAAATGTTAATATAGTTGAGATTTTAAGTACACAATAATACTTAATATGGATTAAAAAGAATAACTAATTTTTACTAATATAAAAAGTTTTCAATCTTAACCAGATAAAAATCATTGTTAAAATTTAGACAAACGTTCGTATCAATTCTTATCTACGAACTTTCGTCGTATAGTTAACAGTGACTAGTTAATTGGTTCTTTAGTAAGATCGAAGTTAGACTTCGGTTCAATCTTGTTAATGGAATTCATACTATATAAATAAAAAAAGACATTCAAAATTACTGAGACAAATTTCGAAAAAATTTAACTTATGACAATATACAAAATTTTTCATAATTATTATCGAGACTTAAACAAGAATGATCCCACATAATCTTTTTTAACATATATCTCACCGTCAGAGAGTATGAGATAACTTATAAAAGAAAAAACTACTAAAATAATGTTCATAGATGTTTAATTTAAGTGATTATTCAACTTATTTTATCGGATAATGATATATTCGATTATATGACTAGTATGTTGAGACTTTGTGTTATTTGCTTAGCGTGGTTGACTCTCGGAAATGATAATAGGTGAAGATGTTTACATGACATTATATTATTTATTCTTATATATGCATGGTTAAGAAATATAATATCATATTTTCACTATGTTTAAAATAGATTTAATATTATATTTATATAGATAGTATAGTAATGCAACTTCACTCGTGTTATCCTTTGATATAGTCAGTATTAATTGGTTTAAAACCAGTTTTACTCTTTTTGAAAATTTTTGGTGTATTAAACGGGTTTAAATGAACTTTTCAACCTTTTAAAGAATTAATATATTATCAAGCAAAGAAAATGAAGAGAACCACACAAGATTTTACACTCAATCAATAATTAAATAGTTTACATCTAATCTTCTTTTTAACAACTTGAGTTGGAAGAAAATCCACTGATGAGAATGTCAAGATTATAGACTTATAAGATTCTCCTATGTAATCTAAATTTTTAACCAAACAAAAATTAACTCCTAAAGATGAGGATACACACTCACACTAGAAACCTTGCCTACACAACAAAGGAAATAATAATTCTCAAAATTTATAAGAAAAATATATATATATTCTAACTATTTCTACTAATGATATTTAATATATTTAAATGAAACATTATCAGCAAAACATTTTATTCATATAATAACACCAATAACATTTCATTTATGAGCAGAGATTCATTGATAATTCAAATTACATATAGTTCTGTTACAAACGAAACACAAAGTAACCAAACCATAGAGCATGAAACACTTGCAACAAATTCTAGAACTTTAGAACTTGTAAAAAGGTAAACCATGACCTCTTTATTGTAAAACTCCAAAGTTGAAACCAAACACATGTTTCTTATTATCAAGTGTGTACATTTGATACATATATCACAGTTATCTCTGCTTCAAGGTTTCATTTTCACCTATTTGCAGTTACATGGGTCACAAGTGCAGTTTGATCCACACTTACAACCATTGTCCTCAGCTGCAACACCCATTTCAGCACCTTCAAATTGGGCCTTCACAGGCCCAACACCCAACACTATACTCTCTTCTTTCTCAGCATAGCTCAAGTCAAAAGAGTACTTGTTGCAACTGTCACACAATAAAAAATCAATAAACATTAGGTTCCTTGAAATTATGGTGAGAAAA